>CM051383.1:13803628-14228628 GCA_028015245.1 Cardamine occulta
AGCTCGGATGACGAGGATTCTAAAAGAGGATTCACTGCAGCTGCCATACTGCCTTCTGATCGTGGATTGCTATGTGTGACTGCTGATCAGCAGTTTTTCTTATACTCCATTGTGGAAAATGTAGAAGAATCAGAGTTAGTGCTAAGCAAGAGGCTTGTTGGATATAATGAAGAAATAGCTGATATGAAGTTCCTAGGTTATGAAGAACAGTTTCTCGCAGTAGCTACAAATATCGAGGAGGTAAGTAAGATATTTTGTAGTCTGTATCATACAGGATTGATCATTATCCTTTGAGTATGACCAAGTCTAAGATTTACAAATGTATCTGCAGGTTCGTGTTTATGACGTTGCAACAATGTCATGTTCCTACGTGTTAGCTGGCCATAAGGAAGTTGTTCTGTCCCTTGACACATGCGTATCTAGTTCTGGGAATGTTCTAATCGTGACTGGAAGTAAAGACAAAACTGTAAGTCCATTTACTTACCTTGTAGTTTTTCACAATATATGTTCCACTGAGTCTTTTTCATTGAGGTAGCTGGCACAGTACAGACAAAAGCTAGATAACTAGGGATGCATTTTTCTGTCTCAGATTTTTCAGGGTTATTTGTAGCTTATGTCATTTCTGTCTTTCATACATACAATTCCCCCACAAGATAGCCTACAAAAACAGTTTTTCTGTGAGACTGATCTGTGGAGTCGGTAAACTTATAGTTTGTCACTTTACAGGTAAGGCTATGGAACGCAACAAGCAAATCTTGCATTGGAGTTGGCACAGGTCATAATGGCGATATCTTAGCAGTTGCTTTTGCAAAGAAGTCCTTCAGTTTCTTTGTCAGTGGTAGCGGGTAAGTGCACATAAATGATTTCCAGCAATATACTTTTTATTTTGATATTAAGTGAAGCATGGTACTGCCAGCATGAAAATAATATAGGCAGTTCTCCCTAGAAATGATGCTTCTAGCGTACGCATATATTGGTTTCTAACAATGAGGAAATTTTGATAAGGACTCTGCTATTTTCTTTACCCTGCCACCCAATTGGAGGATATAAGAAAGAATCAATTTTTAATTGTAATATGTTGGCTGTTGATTGTCAAGCCTTATGTTGGAGAAGAAAATTTACTATCAGATTAGTAGTAGAGCCACTTTATTGCTGAGATAGTTTGATTGCTGCTATTTTCGTTTCTCAGTGAAAGTGGTGAAACCAATTTGTGTACATAATTGATAGAAGGTGTAGAACCCTGTCTTGATTGTTCACATTAGAGACATTTATGATTGTTAATAATGAAGTTTGTTTCCCAAAATTCATTGTCGTCCTTCTCTTAGTATATTTTCTTAATCTCTTAATTTACATTCCATTGGATTAGTGATCGTACACTGAAGGTATGGAGCCTTGATGGTATCTCGGAGGACTCAGAGGAGCCTATTAATCTGAAAACTAGAAGTGTTGTTGCTGCCCATGATAAAGACATCAATTCCTTGGCAGTTGCTCGTAACGATAGCTTAGTTTGTACTGGCTCTGAGGTAATACGATATGATGAGCAGACCTTTTCTGTTTAATTTTGTGGTTATCGCATTCAATTGAACCTTTGTCAAATATAGGTGAATTGAGAACTTGCATTTATCTTTCTCTCCTATTGAAAGAAGAAAATTGGGCTCTGATGAAGACATGTTCCTACTTCTTATCTGACTGTTTGTTTCTGTCTTGCAGGATCGGACAGCTAGCATATGGAGATTACCAGACTTGGTTCATGTTGTTACACTTAAAGGACACAAGAGGCGGGTTTTTTCTGTTGAATTCTCACCTGTTGATCAGTGCGTAATGACAGCATCAGGTGATAAAACAGTAAAAATTTGGGCTATATCTGATGGGTCATGCCTCAAAACGTTCGAAGGTCATACCTCAAGTGTGCTTAGGGCCTCATTCATAACTGATGGAACCCAATTTGTCTCATGTGGTAAGTTTCACTAGCCTGATGTCATATTTACTCCTTTTTAGTCTTAATATTCTAACCATACACTTATAGGTGCCGATGGTTTATTGAAACTTTGGAATGTGAACACTAGCGAATGCATTGCCACATATGACCAGCACGAGGACAAGGTGCCCTAAACAGTTCTTGGTTTCTTGTTATATCTATATGTCTGCCTTTGATGCTATTAGTTATAGGATTTTGAACTTCTGCCTTGCCTACATTTTTAAAGGAAGTGTTTATTTCTAGCATTTTGATGGAACATATTCATAGCCGCCAATCACTTGCAGAGAATTCAGTTCAGTAAAATCGCATTTTAAATTTTGCAGGTATGGGCTTTAGCTGTTGGAAAGCAGACAGAAATGATTGCAACTGGTGGAGGTGATGCAGTTATTAATTTATGGCATGATTCAACCGCTTCTGATAAAGAAGATGAATTCCGGAAAGAGGTCTGTCAATTTCACTAATTAACTAAGTCTTAACAGTTTAGTTTTCCATGGAAATGTCATGTGTTTTTGATTTTAGCCAGACCATCATCTTGAACCACTTCTTTTGTACAGGAAGAAGCAGTCTTGAGAGGTCAAGAGCTAGAAAACGCAGTGTTAGATGCTGAATATACTAAAGCCATAAGATTAGCGTTTGAGCTTCGTAGGCCTCACAGAGTTTTTGAACTCTTTTCTGGTCTCTGCAGGTAAAAGACATCCAATAACTCATACCGTTTACTTTTCTCGATATTTCCTTCTTAAGTCTCTTCCTTTTCTTACTTGTGTAAACAGGAAAAGAGAATCAGACGAACAGATAGTGAAAGCTCTCCAAGGACTTGAAAAAGAAGAATTCCGTTTACTTTTTGAATATGTCCGAGAATGGAACACAAAACCAAAGCTATGCCACATTGCTCAGTTTGTTCTTTACCACACCTTCAACGTACTTCCTCCCACAGAAATTGTTCAGGTTTGGTTCAACCTTAACCTTAAAAGTAAAAGATTATCAGTTTCTGTGGGCTTAATCTCGGTATTTGTTTTGACAGGTTAAAGGAATTGGAGAACTCCTGGAAGGATTAATCCCATATTCTCAGAGACATTTCAGTAGGATGGACAGATTTGTAAGGAGCAGTTTCTTGTTAGACTACACACTTGGTGAGATGTCTGTGATTGATCCAGAGACTGAGACAGAGTATCCTAAGGACAAGAAGAAGATAGAAAGAGATGTTATTGCTGCTGTGTCTGCAATGGAATACGACATTGAAGAGACTCCTTCAAGGAAACGAAAGTCTCAGAAATCGAAAGGTAAATCGAATAAGAAGAGACTCATTGCCGAAGCTCAGGGAAGCGTAGTCGCAGTTTGAGTCTTGAAATGCTGCGTCAATCAATCCCATGCATTAATTAATGGGATGAATTATATTTTGACTGAGATTTGAGGGGTGGATCCCCAATTTTTGGTATTCTTGTTTTTTTTTTTTCATGTAATTTGTTCCTGTAATTGCTGTTTCTAAATTTTGTTTATCAACTTTTAACTTTTAAGCCTTCAATCTAAAAGAGTTTCTGATTTTCTCAATTTTCAATTAGAAAAGAGATTTCTCAAGTTTTGTGAGTAACATCATAAATTAAACATAGTTCCTTTTATTATGAAGTCTATAATTTGTTAAAATTAATTGTCTAATAGCATTTCAACGATTTATCTTTACTTCTTGTATAGAACTTAAAAACGAATACCGTGTGTGGATATATTATGTTTCACAAGTTATAATTATCGCTTTTATTGATCTTTGACATTTGTAAGAATTCTTCCAAATCGAACTAACTGTAATTCCAAAATTTTGAACGCAACCAAAACACAAGACATGAACAATGAATATAATTTTCAGACTTGAAATTATGAGACAACTTGCTTTAGCCCCTGAAACAAAATATATACTTAAATTGGTTTAGTAAGTGTATATAAGTGTTTCTGTTACATTCTAAGTCATAAATTATTTCCCAGAATGAATATATACTATTGCTAGTTGACAAGAAACCTATTCACCTTTTTGTTGCTTCTATAGTTTTTTTTGTTTCATGTCAGCCTATATTCACGTCATTGGAAGAAACATTATTAATTACGTAAAATCGACCCAAGTAATATATCATTTCCTCGTAGAAAATAAAATTTGTGTAATACACGTCATGCATCACAGAAGATGTATCTTATGAATTATGATTCACGTGGATTTTTACTTCCCATTATTCCCTCTTATCACCTTTTTAGCATCTCCCAACATAAAACTTAAAATAAATAAATCAGAGTTATACATCTTTGATTAACAGTAATAGTGGATTTATTAAGATTTTGAACTTTATCATAAAAGATATCACATATATATATATATATATGTGGACCAAATTAATGTACATGCATGAAAGAATATCATGTACTACTATATCGATTTGATATATTCTTCTAATTAGTCACCATAATAAAATTTTAATATAATTCGTGAGGTCGATCTGATCCCGATCGACATTCGATAGGGGTGGATCAAATTCATTAAGTTGGAGCACAATCAGATTCAATCTTAACCTCTTTCTGGTATCTATCATCATTTTGAATATTTTATAATATATGGGTAGAAACTAACGTCATAATATGCCAAAAAAGAAGAAGCATTTACGTTGAAGAAATTTAGAATTCAGAAATATAGGCCTTCTAATTTCTAATCATGACTGTAAAAGATATCACATGCATGTGGATTGAAACACTATATATCAACGTTTTTGAGTATCACATCAGCCAGTAGTATATGTCGACAAGAAAAAGAAAAAAAGAGAGTTCAATTCCATGTGGACAAATACATATTACCAATGTTTTGATGAAGTCAATAATGGTAAAACACTAGTAGTTAACAAATCTTGTTTGAACTGATAAAAGGCGCAGTCAACTAGTTTGAATAAGTAACTCTTGGTCCAGTGATTTTGTTTTGATAACCAGAGAGTTTTAAGATTAGATCGAGTTTTCTAGAAGATGAGTCTTTTTCTTATCTATATGTCATGATTCACTTAAAGAATGTATGACGTATAGACATTCCCCTCGAACGTGTGATATATATATATGCTACAAAAATTAAATAAACAAAATCCTCTTTCCAATTCCACTGGAAGGCCAACGAATATACTAAACAACAATGTATGAAGTCATACCTTTTTTTTATGATATAAAATTCTTCATTGTACAGTGCGTCTCCTCTTCATCTACAAATAACAGCAACACTCCTCTCTTGCTCTGACACATCAAACACACATATCTCAATCAAAGTATACGTTACCTAGTAGAATCATGTCGGGAACGATGATTTGCGTAGTGTGTGTTGAGGAAAATAAAGGGTGTGAATGTGACCACGAGAAACCTGTTAAAGAGTTGGGTTTGGAGACGTCTGAGAATAGTTCCTTTCTTCATTCTGTTATCAACATGGTTGGTATGCTCATTGGTACGTACACTTAATATCATGACGCACCAAATCGATCATTATTTTGTTTTTTCTCAATATCATCCAAATCAATTATTATATTTGTGTAGCTATTTTGGTGCAGTTATTTGAGTGTTACGAATGTTATAGCTAGTACTTCGTATGAAAAACCATTCTACTTACTTGATAATCCTAACAGTATATATATAGTTATTTCCTCACTTTTATTTTTCTTAATAAGTAAAAACTATATTTACGATTATCTTTTATTCGCCATAATAGCTAGCTAACTTTGACGTCATGTTTCTCCGGTAACACAGGACTAGGCCAACTATCAATGCCATACGCCGTGGAAAGCGGCGGTTGGATCTCAATCTTCCTCCTCATTTCCTTCGGAATCATCACCACTTACACGTCCCACATCCTCGGAAACTGTCTCCGCCGCTACCCCAAATCAAAATCCTACTCCGACGTCGGCTACTCCGCCTTCGGCCGCCATGGCCGCCTCATCGCCTCCGTCTTCATATACCTCGAAATCTTCATGGCCTTAGTCTCTTACACCATCTCCCTCCACGACAACATCTCCGCCGCTTTTCCCGCCACTTTTATTAATTTTCGCAACGGTCATTTCCCGGCGGCCAAGCTGACGGCGGTTGCGGTGGCTATCGCCTTGCCAAGCCTCTGGATTAGGGATTTGTCGTCGATCTCGTTTCTTTCCTCCGGTGGGATCCTTATGTCGACGATTATATTTGGGTCAGTGGTTTACACGGCCGTGTTCGGAGGCGTTATTGACGATGGAAAGATTCAGATGCTTCGGTTAAGGAATATTCCGACGGTTTCGGGAATTTATTTGTTCGGTTTCGGTGGACACATCGTATTTCCTAATCTATACACTTCCATGAAAGATCCCTCCAAATTCACAAAGGTACGTTAGAAATATCGTTACAACATTTTTTTTTAATTGTAAATTGTTATTGGGAGTGTTATTAATTCATAGAAATATTTTGAGAATATATATAAATAGAGAGAGAAAAACATATTTTAAAGTTAAAATTTACATTACCATTTTGATAAATTTATACATTATATACTAAAACCTTTAACATTGCACATGAAAATTTAAATACGTAGGTGTCTATCGTAAGCTTTGCTACAGTGACGGCTCTGTACACAGCACTAGCAATCACAGGAGCGAAAATGTTCGGACCAAGCGTAAATCCCCAAATTACCCTCAGTCTTCCAAAACATTTACTAGTTACCAAGATCGCTCTCTGGGCTACTGTACTAACCCCAATGACCAAATACGCTTTAGAGTTCGCTCCTCTAGCCATCCAGCTCGAACGTAGCCTTCCTTCAACCATGACTGATCGCACCAAGCTTGTGGCTCGTGGTCTAGTAGGCTCCACTCTGTTGCTGGTTATTCTCGCTTTGGCTTTATCCGTCCCTTACTTTGGTTATGTCTTGAGCCTCACGGGCTCGTTGGTTAGCGTCACTATCGCTGTGATATTACCATCTGCTTTCTACTTGAAGATTTGCTGGGACGAAATGTCGAAATTCACAAGAACCGCGAATCTCGGGTTTGTTGTTTTGGGTTGTGTTCTTGGAGTTTTGGGATCGTTTGATTCATCAAAGCTGCTTGTGAAAGAGCTCATTCATGTTCATGGAGGTTGAACGGTTTTAAGTTTGTTGTTGTTGTTGCAGTTAAATTATAAAAAGCGGAATAAGAGAAAAACACAAGCCTTTACATAAAAAGATGGCAATAAAACATTGTTGTTAAGATCGAAAAAAAAGAAGAAAAGAATCAAGAACCAACAAAGATATATATAAAGAACACTGATGAAATCAAAAGAGTATACAGATATTTGTATTTTTTTATATAAAAGTTTTACTTGTTTTGCTTACCTCGAAGAGTTTGTTATTTCTGGTTTACGGGTGCTTTCTTCTTTAGAAGATTCCCAACTTTACCGAGTAAAGTCTTCTTCTTCTTGATCTTCTTCTCCATCATTAGCTGATCTTCTCCTGTTAAAGCGTTTCCGGTTTCATCCATATTGTCTGTTGACATTTTGTCGCTTTCATCGATTTTGCTTGAATCTTCTTCTTCTTCTTGAGACTCTAGTTCTGATTTCTTGTCAGGAAAAGCTTCTTTCTTCTCGATTTGGCAACTTTCCCACATTTTGAATATAACTTCAACCGAATCATCCTTGTCATCATCCTCTAGAGACTCTTCTTTCTTCTCCTTCTTCTCGGTTTTTTCCTCAGGTTTTCCATTCAAGTCTTTCGCCTCAGGTTTACCATTCACGTCTGTCTCCTCCACACCATTGCCATTGCCATTGTTGATATGCTCTTGTGGAGCTTCGTGATCGAGGGTTTCGACTTTAGAAGACTTCTCTTCTACACTGCTATGACCGTTCTCAGAAGAAAACTCAACCACTTTTGGTAGCAAATCATAGTCTTTTTCGCTCTCACTTAGCTCGCTATTCTCCTCTTCTGTTTGCTTCTTATTAGCCAACATTGCTTCCTCAAGTAACTTCAATAACTCCTCGATCTTCTTCAGAGAAACATCCTCCTTCGCCCTCAGATCCTCGTTTTCGTGAATTACATTTTGAAACTCAGTTTCTTTATCCAACAGATTCTCCTTAAGTTTCATGCTTTCAGCTTTTGCTTCCCCGAGAGTATCCTGAAGATAAACCACCTCATCTTCCACTTCTTTTAAACTTTCTTTCGTCTGAGCTTCTTTCTTCCAAGCTGCATCGGCTTCTTCCTCGGTTCTCTTCAGCAAATTATCCAACCTAGTCATTTCTTTCCCCATCGAAGCGACCTCTTCTTCCATTTTCTTCACGTTATTCACCAAATTTGCTTCTTTCATCTCCCAATCTTTCTTTGAGCTCTCGAAATGTTTATTGGTTTGTTCGACCGCACTAACAAGAACATCGATCTCATGTCTCGCCTCATCAAGCATATTCTCATACTTCTCGTTCGTCGCCTTAATCACCAACTTCAAATCTTCTATTTGTGTTTCATACTCGTGATCACCTTGACTCAACAACTTCTCTTTCAACTCCCTTCCTTCAGTTGACACTTCGTGCAAAGCCGAAGCTAAACTCTCCATTGCTTTCTTACTCTTCTCCTCTTCCTCTTTTGAGCTCTCTAGATCTGATAAGAGCTTGCTTTTCTCTTCCAAGAGCTTTTTAACACTTAGAGTAGCTTCTTGCTCCTTCTTTAAAGCCTGATTCTTCTCCTCCTCCGCAGTTTCAAGCGCACTCTTCAAGTTCTCTACTTCTTTTCCAATCTTAGATAATTCTTCTTCTGTATTGCCTAACCGTTGCTCAGATTCCTCAAGATCCTTCTTTTGACTAGCAATTGTTGTCTCCAACGTCACGATTTTCTCCTTCAGACCAGTGATTTCAGATTCCGTGTCATGCAAGTTATCATTGCTGGCTTCGAGTTGTTTCATCACAGATTCCAAAGATACAGAAGCAGACCTCTCCAACTTGTTAGCTTCTTCTACCTGTTCCTCTAGTTCTTTGGCTTTGCTCTTCCACTCCTCAGATGAGCTTTGTGCACAAGATTCTGCCACCTTCGCAGCTTCTAGGTCGACATTAAGCTTCTCAACGATCAACTCTTGTTCTTTCACCTCAGCCTCAAAAGTTTTAGCTTTCTCAAGATCTCTTTTCAATACCACAATTTCATCTTCTAGCTTGGCAACCATTTCATTGCCCGATATAACCTTCTTTTCTCGAGTTGAATCAAGCAACGCTTTTAACCGCGTCAACTCTGAAGACAAGATCTCAACTTTTTCTACATGAATTTCAACCGTCTTACTAGCTTCATCTGCTTGGCTCAAGGCCTTACTCTTAGCATCATTGGCCTTAGCCAATTCTTCATTGATTTTCTCAAGCTCCTGTTTAACCGAAAGAAGAGCAGCAGAATCCGAAGCATGTTGGTTCTTAACATTCTCAAGCTCCTTCTTCAATTCTTCTTCGTTGTTCTGAACTGCCTCGATCCCTGCCTCAACAGCTTGAAACTTCTCAATCTCAGAATTTTCCTCAACTTTTTTCTGAGCTTTTAAAGCATCATCCAACTTCCCAGTAACTTCTTCAGCCTCTTTTTTAGCTTCTTTGAGCTCATCAAGTGCTTTAGCTTTCTCCTTCTCCAATGAAGTTATCCTCTCGTTCGCTTTCTTCAAATCTTCCTTGATTTGACTTAAACGGGTTTGCGGTTCTGTTCCTTTCACTGCTACTCGCGTTTGAGTTTTCTGCAAATCAATATAGTAAACAAAAAGATTGATGTCAACTGTCTCATGTTAAATAAACATTGCATGTCAAAGCAGCTCCAACATATGTTTATATTTTTTATCAATGGGCAAATACAGAGGAAATAGAAATAAAAATCAAGACTTTACCTCAGGTGGAGTTGGAACCTTTGGTGATCGTCTCTCAACAGAAGAAGACTTTGAACTTGTTGTAGAACGATCAAGTGAAAGACGTGAACTTGGAGTCGGTGAAGCAGAGTTAGAATCGGATTTATTGAGTGGCCTACTCAATTTTGTTATTCTTGCAGTTGCAGGAGATGATTTTCCCGCGGAAGTAGTAGTACTAGTTTCGGCCAAACTAGTTCTGTTTCCACAAAGACAACAACACAAGTTCGATTTATTCAAAGATTGAAAACTGTCGCAAAAGAAGAAAAAATAAATCTGGAAATAAAATTAGATCTAACTTGATCATTGACAATTTCTCAAAATAGTAATTTGTTTTTTTTTTGTTTGAAAACACGAATCATAGAAACTTCGATCAGATCTGAATCTTCTAAAAATAATAGCTTAGAGAAATAGAATAAAACTTAACATAGACTGAAACAGAGTAAAGACTCTTACTTAGTCTTAGAAGCCATAGAGCCACCGATCGCCGCCACCGCCGTGCTCAATTTGAAGTTGATTGATTACAAACCAATGCTGAATTACCAAAATTCGAACTTGCAAGGTCGGTTTTTGTTTTTGTGTGAATATTGGAATGAGATCAAGAGAGAGAGATAGAGAGAAAAGATTCGAAATCGATGGGATTAAGGAAAGAGGGGTCGAACTAACCAAGAATGATAATGGCAGGTGTGGTTGTCTCCAGAGTGGCCACACTCCAACTAAAGTAATTAAAAATAAGTTGGATTCTCCTACCGATCCGATGACTAATAAAAAGAACTAAACCACTAATAATTTAACTTGATTAAAATAGGATAGAAAAGAAGAAATTAAGAACGTGAAGGTTGGTAAAATGACGAAAGTGACCCCAGACTGTTCTTTAGTCCAATCAAACTGACAGCGAAACTACCATCACTGTTGTCATTTCATTACGACTGCAAAAGATCAACGGTTGTAATTATTCTGCTCTGTTTGTTTCTTTTGTCAACGTTCGCCATTTATTTATTTTTGCATTCACGATTGAAATATATAATTTTGAGGCCTTGACGGTTGGTATATAATATATATAATGCGTCATATAAGAAAATAATAAAATCACTTTGGCTAGCAAAAATATGGATATTTGCTATACTTCAATCATTTGTTTGTACGTGAAGTTGGTAAGAACCTATTCTATTCGAATTAGTTATCTACTTCAAAATAAAAATAACATTATTTTCTTCAATCATCATCGCAAAGAAACTATTATTGCCATCATCCTTTTCTTTTGACATCATATATAGTACTACTTATATACTAAGTTTTTTTAATACTATAAATCTTATTATTAGGAATGCAAAAGTAAAATGGGCATGTGACAATTGATAAAGAACACATGAGATGAGACTAATGATGCCTTTTTCTGCCTAAAGTAGAATCATGAGGTCTATGTTAACTGAAACATTATTATATTTTTTTTTGTGTATATGAAGCAAATATGGCCCTAATGGTAACCATGAAATTGTGGAATTGGGGAAAAAAGTAGAGGAATATATTACTTTGTAACTAATTGCTTTCTTTTACATTATTCCACAAAAAAAACTTTATATTAGTTTTTCACCAGTTTTTCACGTTAATCATTTATAATAAGTTAATTTGTAATATATGGACATTGTGGAATTGAATTTTTTTAAAGAATTCAATAATTACAAAAAAACAAATAATCACAAATAAATAGAAAGTTGAATGAAGTTTTTAGTTTTTCTTTTTATTGCAAAATTATCAAACCGAACCAAAATAAAATCTAGCCATGGATATTTGAGTATACGTTCAGGTTTTTTAGATTTTAGATATTTTGGTACAATAGTTTAGAATATATTCACATATTTTAAAATTTTTGTTTGGATTCAAACGGGGCGTTAAAAAAATATAATCCAAACCGTATAAATTTTATCCACTAAAAGTTAATACATTAATTTAAATATATATAAAATATACTTATACTTCGATATAAAACATATTATTATAATAATTAAAATTAATTAGTTATGTTTATTTTTATTATAATTTTTTTGTCTAAACTCAAATTGAATCCGAACCGAATAAAATTATGTCCTAAATGGAATATATTTTTCAAAAACAAAAAATATGTACTCCAAATTGAAGCAAACTGAATAACCAAATGCCCACGCCTAATTTTTTTTCTCTAAATCAAAATAAAGTTATATTTTATCTTAAAATAATATATTTTTAGCTTATTCATTTTTTGTAATCTTTTTTGTTTGCATTTCTATGATATTTAATAAATTATTAATCCAAAAAAACAATTTTAATATTTTTAAACAAGCTCATGTTTTAATATTTTTAATTTTAATATTTAATTTAATTTTAAAATTATTATTAACATTTATTTCATATTATTTATGTTATTCAACTGGACGCAAAAGTATTTATTTTGTTAATTAGTTATTTATTTCCGATATTTAAGTCAGATTCAACTGTTACCATTTGAATATTTAGTTATTCAGCCATATTCTGCAAAAAATCACAAAAACATTCTGCCAGATTATACATTCAGCCAGATTTAGCCATTACCATTTAGACCCATGATATTTATATGGAAAGTCTCAACTCCCAAGTATAAGTTTGGGGGTTTTGAGGTAGGTAACACAGAAGTTTTGTTCAAAGTCCGCTTTTCGCTTCAAAATCAGAATCGGAATCAGAAGTTCTTGGAAGCTTTCAGAATCTCGCTTCCATGATACTTCTAAAAATATCCTTATAAAATTGCTTTGAAATCTTGCATTTTCGATTTGGAAGCTTACACTTCCGGTTTATGAGCTATTATTTTTATATGTTTTGTATTTGAAAAAATCAAAAACTAATATATTAATTTTTTGATTATGCATATCATTTAGATTTTCATTTATAAAGAATTTTACTTAAAAAAATTATTTGAATCATATGCAAAATGTTGAAAGTGGTTAATTTGCTTAGTGGAATAAGATTGTTTAGAAAAAATTGAGTATGTCGATTTTCTTTTTGAAAACATAAAATTGTAGTGAATATGATGATTTTAAATTAAAATGTTTTGAGTTGAATTGTGTAAAAATGAAGCAATGAATTTATGTTATTCATAACAAATTTTTAATATATTAGATGTTTAATTATATATCATATAAATTTATTAAATTTATAATATTATCAATAATATTTAATATCTGCTTCCTATTTTTTTCAAAAAAATTGCTTCTATATTTTTATACGCTTCCAATTCTGTATACCTGCTTCTGATTTTTTGTAGTAGTTAAATCATGAATCATATTAAAAGATACCTTTATTCATCGAAATTCATTTGTATGGTTTCTTACCACGGATTTAACATATAGCGAGCGACACCGACACGAGAAACAACACAATTTAATATTAATTAACTTGAAAATTCGGTCTGTTTTATAAAGACTTTAATATAAACAAAAAAAAAGGTTTGATTTATTAAACTGAACAATGCTTTGGGAAGTTGACATAGTTTTAGGTGGTTACATAATTTAGGTTCTTGACTTGATTGATAAGCTTACATTTTAAGTTTTAAGCTATTTTAGGGGACATAGACTTTATTATACAAGTCATAAGAAGATATAGCATAACAACTTCCGTTTTACCTGTTCTTTTCTATTTGTGTCTTTTATTTATAACGAGATTGACCATTCCAAACATATGTGGTGCTTGTAAATATGTAATTTTAGTTAGACCAAGCAAATGACATTTTAACTAAATCCATATCTAATTTTAGCCAGGTTCTTCAAAGTCTCTATGAACTTGTATCTTTTCCTTCTTTTTTTTCTTTACCTTACAAAGTCGGTATTTTGCTTTACGGGAATTTTCCTTTTACAAGAACGATATTTCATAAGTGGAATTCACTTGGAAAAAGTTAATAATATTTTAAGACCAAAGTATACAATATGCGAGGTTAAGCTTGGTCCAATTGGATGTGGGAATTTCGGTTTATGTTTGAATTAGGTTCAGTTCAGTTAATTTGATTTTAATAAAACTAAAATCAAGCCAAACCGAACATAACATAAACCAACCCGAACACATAAAAATCGCCAACCCGAACACAAATTAATTTGATACATGTGTTTGAATTGGTTTATGTTATATTCGGTTTGATTTGATTTTAATTCGGTTAAAAATGACAAATCAAGCATAACACAAAATAAAATTTATTGTCATTGAAAATTTAATCAAAACAAAGATACATTTAGGTTAACGTTCAAATCTAGGATTAGCTGATTAGGGAAAATTAAACTTTATTTATATTAATAGGAAAAGAATCAAACATGGAATTATTTTTTGGCTTTTTTTTTTGCTATATTTGCTATAGTTCCAATATTTTTGTTTGTACAAGAAAGGCCTACGGCTTGAAGCAGATGTGCTGTTCAGAAAAAAAATGAAAGAAGATAGCAAGTGTTCTCAATTTATATTGTACATTCTGTTTTCTAGCAATTTGTTTTCTGCAATCTCTTACGAACTGTCCGGAATGTTTTAGAAAGAACCAAAATTTTTATTGCTTTTGTGTCATACGTAACTATTATGAACATTTCATTTACTTTTTTTTTTTAAATAATTATTTTCCAACTGACAACTCTCAAAAACTACAAGAAACACAAACAAATTTACACAACATACAAATCCAAAAACTAGTGTGAAACCTTTTGTTACTCCAAATAAAAAGAAGAAACACACAAACAAGAAACATCTAAGAATTTCTGTAATTCTCAGATCCTCTATTGAGCAGTGCAAAGACATTGATTCCAGTTCTTGAAACCTGTCTGACTAATTGTGAGAGAGAGTTGATAGTTCTTGTTAACAAACATCACTCGTCCTGTGTCGTCTGGTTTTCAATTGTGTCATTGAGTTCAGTGTTTCTAAGATCACGGAGATGTTGCAATATATCTTGAAGAAGATCTGTTCCTTTGTCACCTTTCTTAGCCGAACTCATACAGTTTTTCAGAAACTCTCCATCTGTTTCCAGTACTTGTAACCTCTCATAGACACTATCAACTTGTTTGATGATCTCTAGCTTCTCGCTTTCCGAACCAAAGTTCTTTTCATCTGATTCCGGTTCTTCTTGATACTCGTCTTCTGATTCGTTCTCTGCTGCGTCTAGAAGAGGTAGCAGACTCTTTGCCATTGATGCCATTGTTAGTCCTTCTTGTTCATAACTATTGTTGAATTCTCCTTGAAATTTTGGATCCTCAGCAGATTCATTGTCTTGCATTGTTACTAGCCTGTCCTCTAACACCTTAAGCTGATCCAAAATCACTAACCTCTCTTCTTCAAACTCTGATAAAGATTCATCAAGCATGCTCATATGTTTTACACAATCCAGTGTTATCTTCTCCAAATCAACATCCATCTCAGAAGAATCATCCTCTTCTCTACTCTCTTCCTTTTTAGCATCATTATCATCATAATCATCATCATCATCATCAGCATCGCAATTGCTTTCCGTGACTGTGATTTTTTTCTTAGCTTTAGATTCATACTGCAAAACCTTCTCTCGGTAAACCTCAAGCTCTCTCTGGAGTTGTTCCTTCTCTTTCTCTCGTTTCACCATCAAATGATTCAATAGCTGCAAGGCTTCTTGATCATACTCGGCTTGCTCCTCCATCATTCTCTGATACTGCAACGCTTCCATCTGAACTTTCGCTTTCTCTTCTTGTAGCCTTGTGATCATCGCCATCGTCTGGTTAGCTGATATTGCAGACGCGCTTCTTTCTTCTTCCAGCTCTGCATATAAACCTCTCAGTGCTTCTTGTTCTGCTCTCACAGTCTCTTTCAACCTCTCAATAATCTTTGTAGGATCGCCACCGTCCATCTCATTCACTAATACACTCCAATCTCCTGCATCTTCGTACTCATTTTTGGAAAGAAAATGAAGTTTCTTCTTCAATAAAGTACTAATTGAAGTTGGAGTTTCCGGAAGCTCCTTAGTCTTTTCTTCTTCATCTTCATCTTCATTATGGCTACCTATAAAAGAAAAAACTCTGTTCAGGTCTGAAGTGCTTCACATAGATATACAAACCAAATCAAAGATGCATACATAAGTGCAAAAGACCTGCTTGAAGAGGATAAAATCCTACAGAGAGATTTTCAATAACAAAAGCTTCATTCTTTAGGTTACAAGTGGAATTTTTGGTCTCCTCAAACTGATCATTCAACAATTCTGCTCGTACTGTTTCTTCTTCTTCCACAGGACCTGTGTTTAATCACAGTTGAAGAATCTATAAACCCCAAAACCAATAAAAAAATAAATGTTCAGACTTTTGGTTAGTGTTCTTCACTATACCTGAAATTTTATCTTCCCCATCTATGGCAACATTGCCTGTGTCATCATCCCTTAGTTCATCCTCTGAAACTCTTGATTTAGCTTCTGGGATTTCGTCTTCATTCCCGAGAAAGTTACTGCTGATGATAGATCTTAACCCATCCTCCTCAAACACTTCTCTCAAGCTTAAACCATAGCTCTCAACATCTGAAATCACTTGCTGCTCTTGTCTCTTACCTTCTTCTCCTTTCTTGCTGAAGTACCCTAACGGATAAGATTCTCTCTCTGTCTCAAACCCATCTCCAATTTTGTCATCATCAATCATCTCTAAGATCAATCCTCCATTATCCCTGTCACTCAGAGTTTTCCCCCAAATTGATGACTTGATAAGCAAGTAATTAGGATATGACTTTTCTGCCAAACTCTTCTGGCAACATGTGCAAAATCCTAAACCAATGTTGCTCCGTTCTTCTCGATCTGAGCAATTTGAGCACAAGTTCGCCAATTCGGATATCTTCCCGTGAGTTCTGCAAAAACTGAGACTAGCGAGCTCGGCGACATGGTTTTGGCATAAAAGCTGTCTGTAAGTGAATCTGTTTTCTGGATTTCGCTCGAAGATTCGATCTAGTTTAGGGCAGAGAAGGCAGACTTGCTTAAGGCCGAAGAAAGAGGCGAATTTGACGATAAAGTAAGTGAAAAGAGAATTGAGAAAGATGAAGAACATGAGAAGCCATTCAAGGAATGTGTAAACCAAGATTACTGTAATTTTATTTGTGTTTCTGCTTAGCTTCGTCGCGAAATTGTTGGCCGCCATTGATTTTGGGTCCTCTGCTTTCCTTGGGTGAGACAGAGAAAAGAGAGAAAAGAGAGAAAGAGGAGGAGCGAGAGAAGATGATGTTGTCGGGTAACATGCGCAAACCACGCTGTCTTTGTTTTAAATTGGTTTAGACCTCAACCGTAATTAAGAACTAAACCGGAATAAAATTCCCAACTCAGACTTGAGGTTTTTGGCTACCCTAAAAAAAGTATGTAATCTTTCAAAATTCAGATGTTAATGACAAGTGGAGTAATATTCTGAACAGTAATGTTGTTTGTTTCGTATCTTTGCAAACTCCATTAATCATTATGTTAGTGACTTGGTTCACAGTTTGTTCATGTTATGTGATTAACAATTTTTTTCTTTTCAGAAAATTAAGTTATAAAATTGGAGAGAGATGCGGTCGAAAGGCACAAAGAGAGCGTGATCATGAATTTTTGGCTGTCAAAAGAAACATAAAAAAAAGGAAAAGGATTAAAGTGAGGCGGTTTCTTATTGCTTCTTTTGCTTTTAGGTGTGGGTTAATACTATTTTTTATGTCATTAGAGCATTACTTTAGTATTATATTTCGCCAAATGAAACTACATTACACTAAACCAAATTCGCATCCAAACAAGAAAACCGAAGCAGGCTATGATTTTCCAAACCAAATTACTTTAAAAGAACCAAAGTTTTTTTTTACCGTAACCAAACTGAATACCATCCTTAATAAGTACGAAAAAAAATTCTTGAATTTTGAACAAAACAATATACACATTTTGCCTAGTTGGTGAGGATATTAAATAATAATAACAAATATACGATTGTGGCATAATCAACAAATATAAAAATACCAACTTTTTTGCTTGAAAACTGTTCATGCTTTAAAAGGCATTATGGAGCCGACAGTAGGACACTGATACAGATACTTGACAATTGATTTCTCTCTTAAATCATTTTTGGAGGGGATTTTCAAACTAAACTGTGGAGTTCCCAAAAAAGGATATCTGATAGTCCATGGGCCAATATGGGCCGGGCCCGAATGTGTGAGAGAATAATAATTACCTGGAGGTTGTGAATTTACTGAGACACTAAAGTAGTAGACTTGAGAAAATCAAGCCTAGCTTTGGTCAGCTTTATCTTCTCTTCCACTTCTTCTGCCTTCTCCTTTACACCTCTCACCACTTCCTCCGGAGCTTTCTCCACAAACTACGTATTTTCGCATTTCAAAAATCACGTAAAACAAGCAATTTAAAAACCGATGCACCTGTGATTTAATAAGCTTATCGAAAACAAAACCTAACAAGTGTTTAATATATTCTTTTGATGATAGTAATGGTATACCTTTGGTGAATTGAGGCGAGTTACTAGGGCGTCATATTCAGTTTGCATCTTGGAGAGACGTTTGGAAATGCGTTGGACCTCAGAAGATATGTCAACCATAGCGGCAAGAGGTAGGTATGCCTCTAGTCCTTCACTGGCTACAACATGGACTGAGAGATTTGCATCACCTGAAGGACCCGATCATGTAAGGTTTTTTGTGACCACGAGTTGGAGAGGAATCCAAAAGAATGTAAATGATTGAGAGAAGATGAAAACAGAGAAAAGAAGAGAGCAAAATGGGTTAAAGATTATTATACCAGGAGGGGCATTGGTAAAATGGACGCTGCTTAAGTCAAGCCTTGATAGAAGAGCTAACACCTCCTTTTCTTTCTGCGCCGACACAAAAACACAGCTTTTAACAAGGAAACACAAGGCAAATCAATAGCTTTTAAGAATTTCATGCTAAGGCACAAGTTACTCACCGAAATGTATTCAACAACCTCTGCACTTCCAACAACTGAGGCAGATATACGCTTTACTGGTTCCACTGAATACTCTGCTCGTACATTTCGAATTGCTCTAGTCTGTGATGTAATAGGCAAGGTGTCAACATATGGTTGTAAGTTTGCAGAATGTATATATAACGGCAGAAATTCATACTGACCAGAGCTTGTAAATTCTCAAATCTTTTTATTGATTCAACATTCCTTGGAAGTGAATTTTGTGGCCACGGAGACACAATGAGCGCTTCTTTCCTGTAGGGAAGTGCCTGCACAATAAAATGTACTCGGAACATAGTTTTGTGAGGTTGAAATCATTTATTGGTTGCAGTACCAAAGTACTTAACCACATATGACTAACTTTTGGATCTTTTTACGTCATGCTCAAAACAAAGCTACACTACCAGAAAAACCTGAGAGATAACAGCTTAAGCATGCATTGGTCAAAACGGTCCAATGAGCATAATAGGAAAAAGGTATAAGGAAAATCATGTCCAGTGCAGTTGGCCTAAGTAAATGGTGAAGAACCCAAATAGAAAAAATTGAGAGCATTGGTACCTGCCATAGCTCCTCAGTTACAAACGGCATAAATGGATGCAACAGCTTAAGTATGTTCTCAAAGACATATAACAGAATTGCCTGAGAAACCACAGAAACAGAGTTGCCTCCAGATCCGTACAGTCGAGATTTGCTGGCTTCAATATACCTTATGAGAATAAGACTAGTCAGTCAGTCAGTTAAGTCCATGAAATATGTATTGGTTGTTAAGAGTTCAGGTGGTGATACCAATCAGCAAAGTCACTCCAAAAGAAATCATATGTCTCTCTTCCTACATCACCAAAGAACAACTTCTCATAGCTTGCTGTGACGGAATCAATGAGAATATGAAGTTTTGACACCTGAATATAATACAAAAGGAATATAAGGTGGTAGGCAGATTGATACTATTTGATAACTTCGGGGGTAAAATATTATACCGCCCAACATTCAGGTAAGGGTAAACTGAGCAGGGTTTCCTCTTTGTCCAACTGAAAAAAAAATGCAAAATGTCAGACAAAATTTAGTATAAGACTGTGAAATTTCACAACAAATCAACAATATTAAGAAAGCAGCGGTGATTTATGCAACTTAATCAGCCTAAGGTAGCTTGTCACTTCTAATGCAATTCTGCAACTGTTTTAAGTTATGGCAAATTGTAACCAGAAGGAAACGCTCCATGAAAGAGGTCTGACCAATCTCCTATATTTAATGCTACCTCATTTTTTTCAGAGACTTTTATGGTCCATGAACCCATCCTGACACATATATAGTCTTAAACATTTTTTAAATGGGTTTAGACTTTGCATCATACTTAGTCTGTAACTAAAAGGACAAAGAGATACCACAGTTCCCTTATACTGTTTAGTGGAGATGGAGAAGCAAGCAAACCTTGAGGGCCAGCAAATTCTCCCAAGCAGATGTATCGCTTAGACTAGGCAGACTCTGCAGCACAAACTTTCCAGCATTCCATATTTTGTTGGTGAATGCTTTATTTGCAGTTAACCTCTCAGTAGATAAGTTCAGATCCTAACAAAAAGGTAATGGGGGAAAAGATGAAAGGGAAATAGACATAAATATGACATCTTAATGTAAGACATACCAAAAAAAAAATATGGTTCCACTACCAAAACATATTAGAGATCAAACCTGACCAGCAGTTCCTAGTGCAATCGTAAATCTCAGAGCATCAGTGCCAAAATCTTTGATTGTGTCAAGAGGATCAATCACATTCCCAAGACTTTTTGACATTTTTCTCCCCTGAAAATTTCAAGTAATCTGGTCAGCTACATGGAGATATACAGAACGATAATGATATGAAAAGCCTCATCGACCAATGTTTGAGTATTTATCTCGTCCTATTAAAAGAAAACATTTACTAGAACAAGCAAAAAGCCTAAACTTACTTCAGAGTCCCGTATAAGTCCGTGAAGGTAGACATGAGAAAATGGAACGGTCCCTGTAAATTCTATTCCCATCATAACCATTCTTGCTACCCAGAAAAATAGTATGTCATGCCTGTCCTAACAAAAGGACGAATAGTTATTTAAAGGAAGTAATGAAAAATTCAAAGACGCAACTGCAACAAAAACACATTTTCTTTCCACGTTTTACTTAATTTAGGACATCAGTTCTTGTTAACAGAAAAAGTGTTTTGGTCCAAAACGTTTTCCTGAAGAAAGGTCTAGCATTAACATTAGCCCTAAGAGTAGCAGCCACTATTTTTCTGATTGACAAGAAAGAAAGGAATGTACCCTGTTTCTAAGATGTTTGTAGGGTAGAAGTTATTGAAATCCTTTGTTGATACATCGGGCCAGCCAAGTGTGCTGAATGGCCACAATGAGCTGCAGAAAAAAACATTTTAGTAAATTCTATAGGAAATTAAAAGCACTCATTCATAGCGTATCGAAGAAACAGAAAATTTTACTTGATTAAACTAGAGACTCTTTCTATAACACTGACGTACAGAATAAAAATCATCTCCAAATAAATCCAACTGAGCAACTAACCTGGAAAACCAGGTGTCAAGAACATCTGGATCCTGATATATTTCAACATCTAATCCATACTTCTCATGGGCTTTCTCAAGGGCTTCTTCAGCATTTTTAGCAACTATGTAGTCCTCCTCACAATCTTTTCCAACCACATACCAAACTGGTATGCGATGTCCCCACCACAGCTGCCGGCTTATGCACCAATCCTTAATATTTGTCAGCCAGTGATTGTATATCTGCAAGTGTAGACAGGAAATAAAAGCAAAAGCAGAAGAATGGAGTATAAACAATCAAAATCGAAAACTTGCAATGAATTTGCCAAACTAACAGGAGATAAAAACATAGATCAGCTCAGTAACTAATAACACACAACCAGTCGCTTGCATACCTTCTCAAATCTCTCAGGAATGATGGTAAGTTCTTTCTTTTCAACAGCAAGAAGAGCCTTCTCAGCTAAAGGATCCATGTGGACAAACCATTGTTTGCTTACAAGTGGCTCAATAACCTAACAGCAGTTAAACCATGCATGAGATTATTTATAAATGAACATCTAAAGAACTAGAAAATTGATACTGGGCCAGCAGAAAAATACTTCTCCACCACGCTGAGATCTTGGAACTCGTAAAGTATGAGGCTCCTTCTTAAGAGCTAAACCTGTCTCCTCAAGATCTGCCCATAGTTTCTCCCTCACCTCAAACCGGTCAAGGCCACTGAAAATATGATGTATGTCAAGGTAGCATGGACGTTAAGAAGTAACCTAAGGGTCTTCCATTTCATAAAATTGAAACTAATGCAGCTAACACATAAGTTTAAAACAAAATGTTACCAAAACAAGCCAGCAACGTCATTTAGTGTTCCATCCTTGTTCATCACATTCAAGATGGGGAGACCTAGCTTTCTTGCAAGGAGATAATCGTTGTGATCATGCCCAGGACTTATCTTCAGAACACCAGTCCCAAAATCCTTATCAACATACTGCCACATTACACAGAAAATACTGATGAGAAATGCACGAAGTACAGCAAAGAAAATACTATGAGGTAACTTCAGTTTCTTGCTTCTGAGTAACTAGAACTTAGAAGTTCTCCAGCAAAATTACTGATGAGAAAGGCATGAAGTAGCAAAGACAAAACCAGTGCAGCCTTTACCTTGTTGAATTTAGAAAAAGATATTTGATCCTAAAAGACATCATAAAGAGTGCATAGGCAGTAGATCTGAGTTCACCTTATCGGAAATAATTGGGACATGACGACCATATGTCATAGGTACAATTGCTGTCTGACCAACATACTTAGAATAACGATCATCCTGCCAGATGCCAAATATATTTCACAACATTAATCCTCAAACGATGCCCAAAAAAAGAGCACTAAATATAGGAAAAGCCAATTAAAAATATCATCTATTTTGTAGATTACACCTGCTTACATTAACTTAGACCAGAAACCCGGTAGACCAGATATTCAATTTCACTTTATTTTTAAGTAGAAGAAATATACACGGACAACCTCAAAAACAAATAAGAAACGAAAACGTGTTATGAATTATTTACTTTTCCTCCCTAATATACAAACTTGATTCTAAGTTCGCCAACTGAACTCCGAGCATTCAAAAAGAAACCAAAACTTGAAAACACGTGAAACAGACTTTGATAGTGCCATCTATCATTCCCAATATCTTATTATCAAAGAAAAATATAGAGATATGGTCACCTACCTCAGGATGCACGGCAATGGCCACATCACCAAACAATGTCTCTGGACGAGTCGTTGCTATCGTAAGAAAATCAGGACTATACAAGGAAAGATCAGATTAGCCATTTCCAAAGTAGAACAAAGGTAATCACTAACCTTCCAAGAATAATATAGTAACACAAGCTAAGGTTAAGTACTGCCAAAGCAAATCTTACAGGCCCAAAGTTGTGTTCCACAAGTTTAAATGATCATACCACATAATCTAAAGCATCGATAGATACACTTTTCAAACCCTATCATGCCTCTGTAAACTCTTTAAGGAGCATATAATAGTAAAAATTGACGTAATAAGTAGTCATCTTTTTACATAATTTGGCTGTGTATAAGGGTACACAAAAGACAGTGGAAAAGGAAAAGTAAAGGCAGTACTGGTAGTTGGACAATACCTTCCGGCTACACGGTATTTGATATGGTATAGAAATCCAGGTTCCTCTGAATATTCTACTTCCTGATAAGAACAAGAAACTCACTTCTAGAAAGAAGAAACAAAGTAATCTAACAACAGAGTGTAGGATAAGATACATCACACACCAAGTCTGAAACAGCAGTCTGTAAATTAGGAGACCAGTTGACCATGTAAGATCCTGGAAAAACATTATGACAAAAACACCAAACTTCGTATGAGTACAGAACATCACTAGTTACAGTTAGGCCAGCATACCAAAATATATAATAGCCTACCTTGATATATCAACCCCTTGTCATGAAGCTTCACAAAAGCTTCGATCACAGCTCCTACAAATTCAGGGTAAAAGAGAATCAAGGAATATACAGAATGAATTCAGGATGTAAGTACTTATGATTTGAAAATAAGAGCAAAGAGAAACTTAAAGAAAAACCTAAAAACTGCATAATATTTTACTTGCCGACGTTTTTGGGTTCTAAAACATAAATCAACTTTGAGCACCACCTAAAGTTTGCTTTAAGAATCCGCATCTAGAAGATATTGAAACTATAGAAAAATGCCTTACGACTCAATTGCTCATCAAGAGTGAAACGCTCTCTACTCCAATCACAGGAAGCACCCAGTCTCTTAATTTGATTTGTAATGGTTCCGCCATACCTGAGAAAAACCACACAAAAATATAACCCCAGCCTTACCCTTAAAATATCAGATACAAATACAGTTTATCTTTTAATGAAAGCATTGGCCTTTGAAATTGTACAAGGACATCAATTAATCAATTAAAAGAAAGATACAGGAATCTTCTCCGGCTTAAAATACTGCATATCTTTCCAGAAGATCTATAACTTAAGACTTGTTTGAAGAATGAACACCACCAGAGTATAATACAAATATTTGAAGTAACTCATTGCAGTGATTAGATAGCATACTTCTCCTTCCATTCCCAGACTCTTTTGGTAAACTCATCTCTACCTAAATCCACTCTCTTAATGCCTTCTGATGCTAGCATTTTTTCCACGACCAACTGTAAAGAAGTATAGTAGCTTCAGTAATATATTTCAGAAACATTCACCAACAATGCAAATATTATCGATACAAAATATACTCTACAAGACAAGGACTTTTTAGTAAAGAAAATGTGTGAGAGTGGTGTAGAAACGAAAGAAATAGAGTGGGAAGAAACAAGATGTAAAAATCATAGTGGTGTTGGACCCGGAATTCACCCCCAATTCCCCAATAAAACACACAAGTGGACACAAAACAAGCATGCAAACACTAATAGAAATACCATGCAAAACTTGAACTCTGAAGGGGGAAATGAACCTGAGTGGCAATACCAGCATGATCAGTCCCAGGAAGCCAAAGTGTTGGCCTCCCTTTCATCCTATTGTATCGAATCATAATATCCTGTAAAATCAAAACAAAAAGTAATGAGAATAGAACAACTATAGCCAAAGACAGCTAATGCAGAAAAAAAAACATGGAAGCAACATAAGTGTCTATTTAATATTCCACATATGTGTACAGTAAGCCAAAGCTACACGAACAAACTAACAAGCTAAAATGAAAGAGGAACATAAAATGAATACCCAAATGACTGTGAATTATCTGAATATGGATTCCACAACCTCAAGAGTGACAAACATTGCATGGCCCATGTGGAGAGAACCAGTAACATTAGGAGGTGGCATTGGTATCACAAAAGGGCTGCCTCCTCCTTGGTCAAATCTTGGTTTGAAGTACCCTTGCGACTCCCACCTAAAATTCCCAAAAGAATTAGTCCCTTATTATCCACATTGCGATATCCAAAGTCAAAATTCCAATAAATCAGCAGAAAGTTTTACCATTTGTATATTTTCTCCTCCGATGAAAAATCAAAGGTCTTTGAAATCTCAGGAGAAGTAAACACATTATTTCCTGATGCAGCAACTAAAGATAAAAGAGGAATTCAAATCAAATTCTTTACTGAAATACAAACATAAGCAAACAATCTGTTGTCACAAAACATACCTGACAAGGAAAATCTACGTTGTGAAAAGCTTGAATTCAAGCGGGATGGAGAAATTAATGGACGGCGTCGGTGAGTGAAGAAGAGAGTGTTGAGCTGGTGAGGAGAGCACGGAGATAAAAGAGTAGTAGCTGTTGTGGGTAGAGAGTAAGACGGCTTGAGAATCATGGCAGATTTTGAAGAAACGCCCGAAAGATTCCCGAGAAAATTTGAAATTTCCAGGAAAAAAAAGATAAGCCACTGAAGAAAATGGGGTTTACAGGGTGCACCGAAGGAGGAGGGAAGGATTGGATGACAGAAGGGCACAATCGTAATTATCACTTATCTTATTCGTCTAATTGCTGGCGGTAAATATTTTGCAGAGTGTGACGTTTTTTTTCTCATCAAACTGAAATGTAATTTACGACATAGATTTAAACTATGGTTGAACCAGATTTTAAGTATAGTTATCAGTGACAACAGATTTGTTTGTATACATTGATATATATGTATGTTGGTTTAGTAGAAGACGAGGAAGATGATACATTGAGGCCAAAATCTCCATCTCTTAACCCATCACCTTTGGTCTCCAACCAGCAATTACATCTTCTGTTTCCGCTTGCGTTTTCGCAAATGATTCCCTCGAGAAAACATTCTGTAAATCATCATAGCGCAATTTGGTTAAACCGAAATGATCGAAAGAGAATGCGGTTGCAGAGAACAAACGTCTAATGCCTAGCTTTGTTATTCGGACATTTACCTCCATGTAGGATTTAACGAAAGAAAGTGAATCTGGAACAGACCAATTCTTGTAATGCCCCAATGCAATCTTCATGTGGTATAACTTTGGTGCTAAGGACAAATCCGCTGCTGAAATCTTCTCTCCGTTTATGAAAGGACCCTTCAACATAAGGAAGAAAAGAGTAGTAAGTATGTGTTTTGCTCTCACAAGATCTACTATAAGATCATCAGAAGCATTATGGACAGATCGAGGACAAAACGGGCTTACATTTTCTTTGATATAATCGTTGAATGTACTGAGCTCATCCAATAAAGCCTGTTCGGTTCCGTCTCCTTGATCTTTGCTCTTGAGAAAACCAATAAATGTGGAGAAGATCTTCGACCCACTACAGAAATAAATCACAGAAATTCTTAACTGAAAGTACGCAAATTGTCAGATGAAACCTTTTTCAGCCAAGAACACTAATAGGTCAATTGTATAAAACAAGTATACAACAAACATCATAAGACTCAGAAAAATAAAGAAAAGGAATGCTTACACTGAAGCCTTTTCGGGTGGGGTTGCAAGAGGAGGCTCAGGATACTTCTCTTCCAAAGCTTGTGTTATAACATCCGAATCCGGAAGCCATTTCTCATCAAACTTCACTACTGGGACTTTACCTTCTGGACTAATTTTCAAGAACCTAAAAAACATAAAACAAGAACACAAGATATTTAAAAAGACAAAAAAGAAGCAAGGAAACCACAGCCATTAATTAAGAAACAAATAAAGGAAAGAATCCAAGCACTCACCATTCTGGCTTGTTACTCAAATCCACCATTTTCGTGTCATAAGGAACATGCTTCTCCTCCATAGTCAGCAACACTCTTTGGCAAAAAGGACCTATCAACAAAATTATGCATATAATCAACTTGTGAACAAAAATTAAACCTCGAGACAAGTAGCCACTGGACGTAGAAGCAATCGAGTTTGCATATTAAACCTCTCAAAAAATGTTTTGAATAGTTTCAGATTTCTAAACCAAGTAACATAAATCCTTAATTCTTCAATTGCAGATTTGTGTTTAACACTAATTAAGCACCAATCAAATTTAACACGAAATTCTTAAATTCCTAAGGTAGTTATATGCAAACATGGATCAAATTGCAGCTTCATCATCCACATTTCGAATTTTTTTTGGATAGTATCAGATTTCTAACAATAGAAACGAACTAAGCACCAATTCAGCTAACAAGAAATCTCTATCTGCAAGTCGAAATAGAGTGAAAGAGGGATTAAATTGGAGCTTCTTATTATCCACATTTCAAAGTTTACGGAGAGAGTGAAAGAGAGAGAAAGCTCACAGTCTCCGAGCTTGTTAGGTGTAGTGATAGAAGCTTTGACGCAGATTTCGAGAGGACTCGCCGCCATCGCCATCGTTCCAAACCGACCGGTCTTTCCCGGTTTAGTAAAACCGCACCGCTTGATAAAACCAGCACGGCTGACCGAGGCCGATAAAACACCGGTGGTGCTTGGTTGAAACCGAAGGCTTATCATATTTTGTTTGTCCCGTCGTTATTTTTACCGACTACTAGACAGATGACTCATGACTCAGATAATCTAGCAATTCTCAGTGGCTAAGTTGACTTACACGTGGCGAAATATAAGATTTAAGGTAACGACCATCATGGGCTTCAACTTCTTTAATTTTCAGCCCATTTTATTTTTGATAGCAGTTAGCCCACTACTGTTTTTTTTTTTCTTTTTTTGTCGTCAAACAAAAAATGTGTGGCTAGCTGATTAATGGTCAGAGATTAGGTTTGATTTTGGTTTAAAGTTTAAACTGTTTAATAACTCCCTTAATTTGTTATTGTTTCGAATTAGATCACGTTTAGATTCATCAACCGAACATAAACCGGTTTACTTCGGTACAACTGGGATCGAACAAACCAATGTTCTAACTGTTTATATACTGTACTTGTTTCAGCATATAACAAATAAAACCAATCTTATCTTTTAATCTTAAAGAATTTATTTGTTTTCAATTTTGGTCTGTTAAAACAAATTAACAACAACAAAAAAAAGAAAGTAAAAGAACTTTAACATTGTACTGTTTTTCCATTGTGTACGGGGGAAATTAAGTTCAAATTGAGTAAAGCCATGTTACAAATGATAGTTTTCTCAAATATCTGAAGGCATATATATAATCATGCATTAATACTGTTTTCAATGATTCGTTGTATTAAGGTTGCAAAAATAATGTGATTAAGACAATCTGTCTTTTAATCCCCAATTTGAAAAAGCCAGCTTCGGTGTCTTCTTATATCTCCGTGTTTCTCCTTCCTACCATTAATGAAGAAGAGCCAGCCTAAGCTTGCACCTAGTGGTGCAAAGATCACCGCACTAATTGCTGCACTGATCTTCCCTTACCAGACAACTTCTTCTTCTTCAACGCAAGCATCCATAGGCCAACCACACAAATGCTGGTTATTAGCAAAACTCTCCGGTCCAATGTTCAAGGACTCATCAAAATTTGGGACAGAACCGGTAAGACGATTGTTTGCCACTGAGAACTTGCTGAGCCGTTTAAGTGACACCAACTGGGAAGGAAGCTGACCAGTGAACTGATTATTCTGAAGCATAAGTGTGTTCAGATAGGTAATGTTTGTTAAGCTGGTAGGGATTTTACCTGAGAATCGATCGAAGGAGAGGTCGAGACTCAAAGCAAGCGGAAACAAGGAGGCTATGTTGGATGGTAAAGGACCAGAGAAGTTGTTTCTAGAAAGATCTAGACCTGACAAACCAGAACATTCCTTAATCCCAACAGGAAACTTTCCTCTGAGACCATAACCAGAAAGTTTAATGCTCAAAACCATGTTCTCATCATCAAACCAGCAAGTGACCCCACTGAATTTGCAGATAAACCCTGCAGTTTCGTTGCCAAAATCCCAACTGGTCAAGTATCCATTGGAATCTTCAACTTGGGATTTAAAGGTCTTCAGGCAATTTACGTTGGCCTCGTTTGCGTCTGTGAAGCTAGACACCAGCAAAAACCAGAAACAAGTTGTGACCAGGAGTTTTATGGACATTTTGTGATTTTAGAGTTTTTAAAAGAAAATAAAAGAAGAGAGGTTTTAGCAACTATGGCAATTGGAAATTGTTGCGGTAGCCAAAACTTGAACATGTGGGATTTATAAAGACTTCCCAAGTCACAAGTCGTTTTTTGCCCCATAAAAGGAGAGTTAAGGGAGAATATTCACGCACTAAGACTTCGGCTGTTTTTGAACATTCAACTAAGGAAAAAAGGTTAGGGAGCTAATAATGGTTACGTGTGTTGAAGAGTCTCATTGACATTTATTGTACAGCTTTGTTTAGATTGGAGAATTAAATTCATGCAAGATAAGTTTTACAATTCTGTTTACACTGAAATGATTATGAGAAACAAGTTTATATCAGTTCTAAACTTCTATAAACGGATGTGTCTGAATAGATTCATGGAAACGGGTTATGAACACATACAGATTAAAATACACTTACAATGGAAGTATTGAAACTATTCTTAGGAAGCAAAGGTCACTCTTTGCACAAAATCTGGACGCCTTTTTGAAGGCATGCGAATAAGTCCTGCTATCTGAAGCTCAATTACAGCTCTGCAAAATCGAGCTCTGTTGTAATCAAATGTTAAGGAATCAAATTATGAAATCTTTGGTCGTGTGTATTTATGTAATGTCCAGCAAAATGAACAGATAAACAAGGATGAACATTGGTGGATCACTGATTACTAATCTTGTTTCCAATTCCTGCTCTGTTTCAAATACTTATCTTTAGTCTCTTTTCTCTATTTGAAGGACAGAATCTGAATACCAAAAAAGGATACTGAATTAATGCTTCAGCAGGTACTTCTGCTTCTTCACGTATATCCTTCCGTTTCTTAGATTTCGAAGATGACTTTGATTTTTGTTTAGCTTTGCTATTCCGAGGAATAAGTATCATCTTGAAAGATTGATACCAATCATGGAGGTTAATAACATCCGCGTGCTCTTGTCCCAGCGTGTACCTAAATAATCAATTTATCACAAACCTTTTCTTGTAACACATTGAAACAAAGAAAGGAGAAAGAAACCATTTTGTGTTCGTGTTTATGTGTAAGTGTTTTAAAGATAGTTTGTGAGAACGGAAATTTCTCAAATCATATTCCAGACAAGAAAAAGTAATCCGGAAAAAATTGTTTCAAGAACCACAAAATGAGAATGCAAATGTACAAAAGTAAAGGAAGACTAACAAAATCGATGTATCGTGCATGGAAGGCAATAGAGTTGTGCCTCTCTGGCTGCAGCACATACAGTGGAGGATATTGTGAGATTCTAGTAGATCTGATTGGATCTTGCCTCTCGGATCTCCAAGTAAAGCCTAAAACAGATATAAACATCAAATTAAGGGGGAAACGAACAAGAAAGCCATATGTAAAATCAATTGTTCTAAGAATTAGTAAAAAAGAATGATGCTCAGACTCTCTCAGAACTTATCCTGTAACCGGTTTGCTTTAAGTAGATGAGAATGATACCATAGGAGCAGCATATAACAAACTTCCAAATAATGGAAGTATAAGTGAATCTGGGAGGAATAAGGATGCTAAAGACTTACGGATTGAAGTTTATCGACATTCTTGAAACATAGAATTTCATGGAAAGGAATAGTCTCAACTGGCTTCATATATTCCCTGTTACATTCAAAAAAGGCTCAGATTAATTTGCAAGACGCATACAAAACATAATACATAACAACATATTAAGTTATGACTGTCAAATCAAAACCCGCCATACAAGCAATGTAGAGTTCAAAAACAAGAAGTTTCCTCAAAGGTAAACAAAGACTCCATGACAAAGTAGAGTTCACCTTAGCATAAATTCTATGACTGCAGCAACCTTATCAGTCATGGCTTTAACCTCTTTTTCAAGCTTTGAATGGCTTCGGGATGTATGCTTTCTGTCACATCAAAGTGAAACATTTATTCAGCATACAGGGTTACTGAGAATAGCGATAGAAGCCAATGAGTATAGGAACTTATGTATACAGATAAGATAACATATCAGCTGAATAATACACCAAGTTTCCTAATCAATTTTCCCATACACAAGAACGACGGGACAAAGGTGAATAATTTCAAGAGACTAACTTTCCAAGAAGATCTGCTGGAGGAAAGCCGGAAATTAAAAGGAAAATAGAGACATTAATTTGAACACATATATGGTATTTGGTTTGAAAAGAAACAATATCAAAAGATTTACTTTGGGCTGTTGGGAAGTCCTTGTCTCTGACCAGCTGCTTCCACGGATCTCATGAACGGGTGCAATTCCATTACTTTGTCATTGATCTAACAGCAGAGAACAAACAAACAAATTAATCGATCATCTAGAACAACCATGTATTTAGAGCTGAGGATGGACAAAATATATGTATCACGGAAATGCTCAAAAGTTATCCAAAAAATGCTGAGTGATTTTTTTCACGATCAGTTATGTGAAATCTCTAATTCAAGCAATCTTTTCAGATTAATAGATTACAAAAAAAATCCTCCGCACAAGGGATGCTAGGAACATGGAGACAGTTAAAGATACTCTAGCTCAAAGGAAATGAAAGAACACTGACCAGAAAACAGAAGAAAACTTTTAAAGGACAAATGAAGTTAAACATTACATACAAATTACGCAAGTCAAGAGAAATGGTAAAAACTTGATAAAACTTAGTAAATTATTACCTCACTGAACTCTGCTGTAAGATTTTCCCAACTTTTCAACATGCTAGACAGCTGTGAAGGTGAAAGATCCCTGAGAAAATTTGAATGCAAGAGCATCAGAACTTTTGCACTAAGCTCCTTGCAGAGATATTAAAACAAGCTCTCAATGATCTAAGTTGAGAACAGAGAAATTAATTAATCGAACACAGCAAAAGGACACTAAGATGCCATCTGAATAGATCCATCAGACAAATTATGCATGGTCCATAAGTTTAGGAGAATCCTTGGCTGCTATTGTCTGAGGGGGAAATTTCACATTTCTTCCTTACAACACAACTCACCTGAGCTTCTGCAGAACCCGTCGGATAACATTATTACGTCCTGAATTGTGACTCTGACAGTTAACAATTTCCGAAGGTGAAAAGCATTTCAAGTAACGTGCTTCTGGGTCAAGTATCTCACAGAATATGTCTAGCAATCGAAGTTTATCAAACTTTCCAACTTCATATATGCACTGCAAAACAGTATACAAAGAATATGATCATTTATTTATCCAGGAAGTAGAAATCACTCTGATCAGATGAAAAACAGAACTGCCTCATATTTCCTCTTGTGATGTATAATAGGAGAAGCATAATATGCATCTGGACTCGGCAGAAAAGCTAAGTCAAGAGAGACAATTAAAAAACTGCCTTCACTCAAGAGATGGAAAAAAGAGTTTATGAATAGAACTCAAAATTATCCAACCGGAGAACAGAAAGTGCAAGTTGGGATGTTTTTATTCATTAAAACAGGTTTCCACGACATTTCCTATCTAAGTTTCTGATAAATAAAAAATTATTTTTCACAGACAAATGGCATCCCTGAATCATGTAAGACATAAAGTGGCTCTTTCTATAATGATGAACCGTAAAAAAAAAAAAAAAAAAAAAAAAAAGGGGGAGAACTCACCAAAACTACTATGCTCCAGGGATTTGGCATTCTTTGCAAGTCCGACAAAAACTGAGGTAGCATTTCAAAAGTACTCCGAGTAATTTTATTCCTAGTAAAACATTTATGAACAGAAATTAGTGCATCTAATTTCCAATAATCCACAGGAACTCCAACAAGGATCAAACCTTCTCATAGAAGTCCAACAACACTACACTGCCCATCAGTTCTTCCAACTTATAAATAGTAGAAAGAGAAAATAGTAAAAGTGGTGAATTTTCTGGGTTACCTAGTCACAGATGGCAAGTCAAAGGCATGTTTCATAGTTGCTTCTGTCAATAGTCCAGTATCTTCACCTGACAGCTTTACAAGAAAAACTTCCTTAGAACAAAGCGAATTGCACTTTCTTATACATGTAACATGGCAAAAAGGTCTACTGCTCTAGATGACCAATCAAGGGATGCAGAATGTACCACCAAAGATTCTCAATCATTTCTTTTTGTAGTACATATGTACTCTTTGTACTATACATCGATTCTCAATATGTGAAACATGAAATTCTTAAGTTATCAACTACACTAATATCGTAATGGCAGTACCAACTTAACCAAAGTCAAATATGATATCTGAGAAAGCTAAAGGGTCAGTTGAAAAAACATGGAAGTTGTAGACAGGTGCATCAATAATACCTGATTAACATGATCTTGACAAAAGTGCTCAAGCATGATGCTTAAAGGCTCTAATGAGAAATGCTGTAGACAGGCTATCTGAGAAAAGAATGTATAGCCAAGTGAGCAACAAAGAGTTAGCAATCCGAAACAAGTTGAAACCTAATACAGCATAAGGGATGGAGCTAAAAACCTTGAGAGTTCTAACAAAAGATGTCAGTGTTCCATCTTGACACAAAAAGTAACTTCTCATAAAAAGTGCCACCTTATAGCTAACAGTGAACCCAGAACACGGCTTTAAGAAAACAGCCTTGAGAACTGCATCCATCCGTTCGGCCGGAGAACTCAGAGTGAACTTACTAGCACAAAGTCTCTGCAGCGCGTTCACTGATAGTATCTTTCTAGGCGCATCATGTGCTGTGGACACACCCATTATAAAAAAAATTGGAACTTTGACTGCCCATTCACTGAATAAAAAGAAATGAAAGAGAAGGTCACGACACTTTGATATGGTAATGACTAAACTGAAAGTAAATAAAGTTCAAAATTTCTGAATATCAAATTTTTTTTTAGTCCAGTGAGCAGAGAAACCTCAACATGATAGTATGCAAACGGAGCAAGCATAAAGATGTGCTAATACCTCAATATAAGAATTAAATCCGACAAGACAGGCCCACAGCATCTCTCTGTATCATCCACAATTACAACAACAGGATTCTCATGGTTTTTGTTTTCTCTGTACCATGATGCGAGAATGGTTACATCAGCCACCTGTTCAAAAGTCGTGTTATGAAGATAAAGGACTCAGTGAATACACAAATTGTGCAAGTAGGAAACAAAACTAAAGGACATGAAAGACTATGTAGATTTACTAACATCTACGGTTGGCATCACAAACTGGCGTAACAAACCTCTAAGGCAACCTCCTACACCACTCTTGGCTGTAAAGTCCATAGATGAAAGTTTAGCCACATGGCATCCTTGAGATTTCAAGTACAAATCCAATTCTTCATACGTCAATAAATCATCAACCATTTCCAGATTCCCTGACAACAATAAAATGTTACTATATAAGAACAAGCGAAATTATAGTAATTGGCATCCAAAGTTAAGTGCTTTCTTAAGATCAATATCGAGTGTAGTCACGAAACATTAATCTTAGGGACTTACTGGTGAGGACCAAAGCAGTGAACAATTGCTTGGAAGAAGCCTGAGTTAAAACAGGATAAGATCGAACTGCTTCCGATAACTTCAGTGCTCCAGATGATATGATCGATTCAAATGATTCTCGTATCCAATCATGAATCCCACTAAATACTTTTGAATTCGAATCTCTCAGAACATCCTGCAATTGAAAAGGTAAAAATTAAGATAGCAAGATAAAAGATTTAAACACATTGGAAGAAATTTAAAGAGAAAAGATTGAGACTGACTTCGACTGTCTTCTCAATTTTCGACCAGACAGTCTCGAAAACTTTCAAGCGTAGAGTTGAGAAAAAATGACCATCTTCTTCTTCCGCGCTCTCGATCTCAGATTTCTTAGCAATTTTAGGTGCAGGTGACTCGATCCTCCGCTTGCTTTTCACAGTCCCAATTGATTTCCCATGGAGACTACTCCCAGACGAAGCCTTGTGGAGGACAAAAAATGGCTGCCATCAAAACAGGAAATTTCAATTCAAACTTTGAGATTCTTGAGCTGAAATTTCGAATGGAGGTTCAATGAAGAGTATGCAACAAAATTAGACGGAGAGAGTGAGAGAGCGGACCCGAATATCATTCTCTGCTGTGGCGTCGGAATTGAATGAATCAGTCGTTGAAGACGGCGGATGATCGGCGATGTTGCCGGATGGTACCATTGGAGATTGTCGTTGAAGTAGCAATCGAGAACGACGATTCTTTTTAGGGTTTTAACTTTTAACGCACCTGCTCATCGTGCCGCTCTTTTTGGCGGGAAAATGCGTGCGCGGACCATAGAAGGGAGATCTCAAAATTAAACCAGATTGGACCGGTTTAAACCGGGGAATCGAGTACTCAAGTGTTTTTTCTCATAATTGTTGAGCATTTTTTAATTTAGGAGTTCTTTCTATTCGAGTTGTTAGTCATTTTAATACGGTGTAATTAGTTTGCCATTTCAATTTTTTTCCCTTTTTGAGTTTTGACCAAATAAAGTCCACAAATTTTTTTTAGTAGATAATAAATAAATACAATGAAAATGTAATCTTTTTTTTTTGTCACTCTCAATGAAAATGTAATCTATCTTCCTAAATAGTATTAAAACGCACATTAATTTTAATTGTGTTTCTAAATTTCTTAAGATATGTTTTCAATTAAGAGATTTCCCCCGACATGAATATGTAAAATTTGTATATATATATACTAGAGGTTATTTACAAAGTAAAATGCAAACAAAATATCTCAGAATTTTCTCCAAAAATTTAAAGGAGAGAAAAGAGGATAAGGGAGTTAGATTCCTTCTTTACGTTTTAAAAAGGTGTTAGGAAGGAATCAGACACAAACCAAAGACAAGATATAAGGTAAATTAAATACAGTAATTCTGTAATAATATACTTTTTTAACCAATAGTAACCTCGTTTATAACCCTCTCAAATTTGTGGGATTAATCAATCCAACAAATATTCGTCAAAGCAATAATTAATTGTAGAAATTTTATATGACTGTGTATATATATGTATCTATGCACAAGCGTGCGTATAGATCCTGAGAGGTATATATCTACAGTTTTCATCTCTGGCTCGTGTTGTTTTTGTATATCACGAGGAAAAGCGAGAATCGAGAAGAAAAACTTGGGAGCCATCACTGAATCATAGACCAGTGAAGGAGGGATAGAGAGATTTTTGGTCTGAGGGAATTAAAAGTTAGGAATCAAATCTGGATATAGAGAAGTTAGGATTTGTAAGAGTTGGAGAGGGAAAACGTAGGAAGGGGGAAATTAGGGTTTCGTTTTTACCAGATTGGTTTCTGATGGAGATGGCGAGGGAAGCAATTTCAAGGGGATATGATTTGGAGACCTGAATCATGTAATGTTATTTCCCAATTTTAGGGATTTTATTATTCGTTAGATTATCTCTAAGATTCCGTGATTTATGGGTTGTTTTCCTATTAAGAAATTAGTTACGATTCTCTATGAATTTTACTAGTGATTGATTGTTAATTCGAGTTTTCATTTCTGGGCTAATCAGCATTTTTATCCAATGTTTGGTTTTAAAAATTGAATTTTTTTGGTTGTTTAGTAGCTTGATCATCTCGATTTTGTTGAGAAATGTTCTGCAGTCTTTAATGTGTTTTTTTTTGGTCCCTTTGTTACAGTTGGAAGATCTGGATAGAAATCGGTTTGCGAGTCAGGCAAATTAATTTTATTGAAAGATGGTGAGATTAGCTTAAACCCCTATTGCCTTTGTTGTGTTATCCTTGTCCGTTTCCTTGTATATTAGAATTAGATCATGAGATCATGAACGCTTCATTGTTTAACTTCTGATTACTGTGATCATGATAGCTTTTGATGAAGACGAGTCTTCTCTTTGCATTTTACCATTGGCAACTATCAAACAGCTTTATGTTTTGCTATTGCCATAACTAGACTGTTTAAGTATATGGACCAGTTTAATCTCGGATTCACTTGTTTTTCTTAAATGTTCATGTGATTCACTTCTTTTTCTCTTTCCTTAACATCTTATGTTTTATTATATCACCTGGAGGCTGATAGAAGAGTTGGTAAGCGCTCAATGGGTCAGAGAGGTTTTTCAAAAGTGGATTCTGGAACTTGTAATGTTTGTTCTGCTCCCTGTTCATCATGCATGCACCATAATGTATCAAAGTCGGACGAGTCATCAGATGAAAACGGCCATGGAGTTGTGGCCAGCCAGTGTTCTGTTAACGAGGATGGTATTTTGCCTTCTTCTATGGCTAATGCTCGCAACACTTCAAAGAACACTGCTAGTGAAGCAAGCAATCTTGTAAATTCCAGTCATGATGCTTTCTCGGATAATGCTGAGAGTAAGGAAACTATAAGAGGTTCTGGAATGACTTCTAAGTCATCTTCTTCTGGGAGCAGGATGAAACAGAAAGTATCTGCATCAGCTAATGTGTTGGTTCAGAGCTCTAACTCCATTGAGGGCCAGGAAGATGGGATATTGTCTGATGATCGAACCAAAAAGTTGAATCCAGGTTATCCTAATAACAAATTAGTCAATAAGGACTCAGCCAATGGTTCCTCTCTGGTTTCTGATCCAATTATGGGTGGATCTAGGAAAGATCAAGATTCCACAATGATCGAATCTTCTAACGTTCTTCCAGATAAAGTGAAATCACAATCTTTGCATAATCCATCATCCAACCATGAGGATAGAATCAGTTCAGAGCGAGGAAGTTTCAAGGAAAAATTAGGACTAAAGGTTAACAAAGAGAGAGAGGAATCTTCAGTTGAAGGATCTACACGTTCAAGCGAGAACGGGAAGGATGGTAAGTCGAGTAAAAGCACTTCATTCAATAAATCAGATGATCCAACTTCATCAGCTATGTCTGAGAGCGAGAGTGATGATTCTGAAATGGTGGAACATGATGTAAGTAATACTGTTTGTTGTCTCACATTAGCACACTACCTTGTCTTTTATTGCAATATTTGCTCTGTGGAAAAATCTCATGTGAAAGGTTTTTATTTTGTTGAATAGGTAAAGGTTTGTGATATATGTGGAGATGCTGGTCGTGAAGATTTACTCGCTATCTGCAGCAGATGCATTGATGGTGCAGAACACACGTAAGCCTGCTCTTCTATTCATGGGAAAGAAAGCATACTATTGGCCAATTTCCAGTTGCAATTTGTCCGCATATTAGGAGTATAATTGATTTTGTTTAGATATTAGCTATTGATTTTGACTGTCATGTCTTCCATCAATCATAAGGTAGTGCCATTTTTTGTGATACTAATATAGTTGTGTTTTCTTTTGCTTAGTTATTGCATGCGGGAAAGGCTCAATGAAGTTCCTGGGGATGATTGGCTATGTGAATTATGCAAGTTTGCTGAGGAATCTGAAAAGCAGAAGCAAGGTAAAGCTGAATGTGAAAAATAATTAGCGTAATAAATGGCATATGTTTGAATCCACATTTGCTGTTTCCAAATTTGTCTAACTAACTTGGAAGTTAAAACATGCAGAAGCTAAGAGAAAACGAGAAATGGAGGTAACCCTCAATACATATAGCTCTGGCAAAAGGCATGCAGATAAAATTGAGGCAGTTCCAGATGCTAAAAGACAGGCGGTTGAGGCTTCAACTGGGTCTCCCAAGAAATCTGTTCTCCCTAGAATAGGTGTGTTATCTCGGGAAACATCATTCAAGGGCTTGGACAGGTCAAGGGGAAAGCTAAGTCATCAAATATCTTTCAGTGATGACACAGAAAGTGCACGATCTACTGGTTCACAGCTCCAACCTCCAAAAGGTAGGCTGTATGATGGGATTTCTCTCCCTAAGTGCAACTCTGCCTTGTCTCTTTCGTTGTCTTTCTGGCGATTTTGCTGGTAGTATAACATTACCTTGTTTTTTGTTTCTCCAGGTGCTTTGTTTAAATCCAGTTCTTTCAATTTTTCAAGCTCAAAACCGAAAGTGCAACTGATGGATGATGTTATTCTCCAAAGACAGAAGACTGGAAAAGAACATTCACCTGATATAAAGGAGGGGTGTTTTAGAAATGTAGGCAAATCAACTTCAAGTAGAACTACAGATGCAGGGAATTCTAGTGGTAACGACTCACACACAAAAACGCGTGCATCGAAAGTTAATCATTTGCAGGAAGGCAAAAGCTCTAAGCAACTGAAAGAACGTAGTACCGAAGCTAACGCGTCAACATTCTCCATCGACCAGAAGCTGAAGTCACGTGGCGATTCGTCTGCAAACAATACTCGTGATTTGAAGGGTTTGCAGTCTGATGGTAAACGAGGTAGCTTGACGAAACAAGTCAGCAACCTAAACCGAAACCGTTTAGAAAATCCAGTTGCTTTTGGTATGCTACCTATCATTTTTGTCAATTAATTGGTACTTATGTTACTTCATCTTTGATTGTACTTTGGTGGGATATGTTTTTGTTCTTTTTTGTATATGTTCCCCACCTTTTGAGATATCATTATTGAGCGCCACTGTCATTTCTTTCTTCCCTATTCAGGTGACATTTCAACAAATGAAAGGTGCAGTGCCGGCGAGCAAAGTTCAAGTCAGACTGACTCTAAGGATCAACTGCCATCCACTTCGGTTGAGGGCATGCCAAGCCATGGTACTGTAGCTTTACAGGATGGATTACTGCGGTCTAGGGAATCTAGAGATGTAGGGAAGAAAAGCAAAGAAGCCTTCGGTAAACGCCAAAGGTCTAGCCTGTTATCTGGTGCAAAAGGCTTACCCTCATCTCAAAAGGGAGGTCAGACTGCAGAATTTAGTGACGCATCAGGCGTTTCTGATAGTGATCTCTCTACCATAAAAAACGCTAGGGAGGATATAAATAAGGGTAATAGGTTGCGAGCAGCTGTAGATGCTGCTCTGCGTAAGAAGCCCAGCTTTGGCAGGAACAGGGGACTAGAGCAATCTGATGTATCTTTGGTATCTAATGTGGATTCAAATTCTGACAAGACTTTAAGAAATCAATTGCCTTCAAAGATGCACAAGAATTCTGTGTCACACGAAGGATTACAAGGAGGGCATCCGACATTATGGCCTCCTTCTGATCCGTACAAGCAGACAATTGTAACAAATGAGAAGCAGCTTGTACTCTCTGGTGCTGATACGATGGCTCCACAATCTGTGGAACATGAAGTTAATTTTCCGTCTGTAAATCCTGTCATGAGAGATTGGCCTTTAGTACCCTCACCTGTTCTGTTGAGATGCTCAGCCATTCCAGACCATGACTTTATATGGCAGTAGGTTTTCCTAACTTTTTGTGAAGATCTCTTTATTTCATTTTTATTATTTTTCTATTGAGGCATACTTCTTATATATGTCTGTATAATGTATATTGAATTGAAGTTTTGATATGATTTTTCCAGAGGGGACTTGGAGGTTAGAAAAACCAGAAATCTGTCAGCTATGCATAGTGGAATGCAAGCACATCTATCAACCTTAGCGTCACCAAAGGTTGCTGAAGTGATGAATAAGTTTCCAGAAAAATTTAGTTTGGATGAAGTACCTCGGCTAAGTACATGGCCTGCACAATTTCAAGCTAGAGGTACTAAGGAAGACCATATAGCTCTATTCTTCTTTGCAAAGGACATTGAGAGGTTGGTTTCCGACATAATTATTCACTACTTTATTATTTCGTGTTGTTAGTCTAAATGTTTCACTCTTAAATATATTCACTTATGACATCTTTTTGTTGCTCTGCTTGTGATACAGTTATGAGAGAAATTATAAGCCTCTGATAGATCACATGATCAAGAAAGATTTAGCCCTGAAAGGAAACCTCGATAATGTTGAGCTTTTGATTTTCACATCCAACCAGCTTCCTTTGAGTTGCCAGCGTAAGCATGCTCACCAAAACTCTTACACCTTCAATTTGATCTATCAAAATGTCATTTCTTAGCAAAAATAATTCAGATCATAGTCATAACCCTTATCATTTGAAAATCTGTTTTTTTACTTTTCAATGGATGGCAGACTCAAGTAGAGTGCCGAAATTGTACTTAATTCTATTCAAACTTGGTTTCCTCCCTTTTTTCTTTTTAATAAAATGTAGTTATTCATGTTGCTCGCTTGATCTTTAATATCTAATCAAGGAGCCAATATGACTCTTCAGTCATACTGCAATGCTGTCTGATAAGTTTCTAGGAAGTAGCTTCTAGAAAGTTGCACCGATGATTTAAAGTATGCTCAGAACACAATGCCAGTTTAGTCTGTATGAAATCTACTGCTTACAGCCTGATCTATTGCCTTTGCAGGCTGGAACATGTTACATTTCCTTTGGGGTGTATTCCGAGGAAGGAAAGAGAAAGGCACTAATCCACAAAACAACACATCTTTGGCTACTTCAACTGTTTTACCACGTGACAGAGACCCCAATGAGCTGTGTCAAACGAGTTCTCCTTCCAAGCATTTGGACAAAACGTCTTCTCTACGTGAGAGCTCAAGCAACAGAATTGAAACTCAGAATGGGACAGATGTACTTAGCCATGATAATCCAACTAACAGACCACCCTCTATTGAACGGTCATTGAGCACAAAGGTGGGTTGTTCTTAGTCCTAGTGTAAATTCTGTCTCTTAACTCGTTGTAGGACATTCCATGTCTTAATTTCATAGGTAATCCCTTTTCGTCTTACTCTTGAGTTCCTTGATACAGGAGGTAATTGCACTTAAAGAGGACGAAGCAGGTGTTAATCATATCCCTTGTCAAGCTAGTGGATCAAATTCTGGAGATAGTATAATGAAGAAAGTTCAACAAACTGAGAAACAAGAATTATATGCCAGAAAGGATCTGCCTTTGATGGTCACGGGCTCAGAGATCCAGCCTCCTGGCCAAGAAAATCCTCAAGAGAAAAATCTCAACTATAGTCAGGCTAGTGACAGGAAGCGTCCACTATGGGAACTGACAAGACCAGCTACAGAGAATTCATCTGCCATGAACCAGAAAGTCGATCTCAACAATGACAGTTCATGTGAAGGATCTGCGATTAAGAAGCTGAAAACAGAAAACGAAAGCAGCAGCCCTTCCCGGGATACATCTGGTAATGATTCCGGGATCATGAAGAAGAGCCCCAAAATTGTGTTCCCTTTGGACTTGAATGTGGAAAGAGAAGACATGGAACTGGACGAGAATCTCATTCCACTTGACAATTACAATAACAATGACAACAAGAGACAGTTAAGTGGTAGAGTCCCGAATCTGGAGCTGGCATTAGGAGGTGAGGAAACAAGCGTAGACACTATGGGACTATTGCCTTTCTTAGGCAAAAGTAGCAACTCTGGTGAACAAAGTAGTAGTAGTTGTAAAAATAAAGAAAAACAGAAAGCAGATGAAGAAGAAGAAGAAGAAGAAGAAGATGATGATGTGGCGGTGGCTCCATCTCTGTCTTTATCACTCTCATTTCCGGGGGAGAAGAGGAAGAATGTGAATACTCCATTGTTTCTCTTCAGAGACCATACCAGATAAAAAGTTAAGTTATCTTAAGTTTTTTATTTATTTTGAGTGTCCTTAGTTGTTTTTTTTGGTTGGTGAAGTAGACTCCAAAGAGATAAAATTATCACAGGGTTTTTGTATATAAAAATGGTGATGGACACAGAAAGATACCAAATGTTTTGTTAAAAAATAATTGGTTGATATCTAATATCTATAGAAGAACAAAAGAGTTGTTCTTGAACCCCTCTTTCTATTTCTCTATATCATTATGTTGGGTTATATTTTTATAATTGAAAACCGATGCTTGTTTGATTGTGTTTTGGTTTCGAATAATTCGATTTATTTAAGAAAAATACAAGGCTGTAATTGATTTTTTTTTTCCTGATGTAATGATACCGCAATGTCTTGTTTTTTTTTTTCTTAATTAGTAAATGACAAGGGTAGTTTAGTAATTTGATATATAATTTCCTTTGCAATAAGAAGATATCCAAAACCTGTCAGCATATTCTTCTTCGCAGTGTTATTACTCAGATCTCTTCGTATTCGTTTCCAATGGCGTCCTGTGTTGCTCATCTCTCTCTCTCTGGTAATCGATTCATGTTCGCTTCATCTAGCTCCTTAAATTTTCTATCAATTTAGCTCCTTTTGTTTCCATATGAAACTCAAATTGTTTGATTACGAAATAGAGAAGATTTCTCGGATTGTTCATATGATTTTTTATGGAGACATGTCTTGAGTTGATCGTGCATCTTCCTTTATAAATCAGCCTGATTTTACAGTTCAGATTAACTAAAATTGAGATCAGAATCAATTCTTCGTTTTGCGAAGAGTATATAGACCAGCTAGAGTAAGGAACTGAACAAAAATCCAGGTCTTGAGTTAGGCAATTTTGAGAGATTTATATTAGAAAGATTCTTGATTCGGGTTCTTGAATCTGGTGGCACAGGTGGGACTCAATCTCAGCATCTGAAATCAAATGGATGGTCTACTACCACAAAGCTCAATTCTTTTTCTAAAACCTCTGCTTTGACAATTCACAAGAAATCAAACCACACTCACAAGTTTTCTGTTTCTGCTGGGTACCGGTAAGTATGATATGTGTCTATTGTGTTTTCCCTTGTGTTGAATTGACTTAAAATCGTAAATAAGATTGTTGAAACTTGGCTCTAATAATGATATCCAGAGAAGGGAGTAGGAGCGGAAGCGGTGGTGGTGATTTCATAGCTGGTTTTCTTCTAGGTGGTGCTGTCTTTGGCGCTGTTGCATATATCTTTGCTCCACAGGTATATAAGTCAACTCTTTCGAATCCTAAATGGGAATTACTCAAAATAGCTCATGTTCAATGTTTCTTATCGGTTAATTTGTTTATGAACTCTATTGAAATGATGAGTTGATTGAGCCTTTGTTCTTGCTTATGCACATTCCGTTGGCAAAAACATACAGTATCTTTGTTATTACATGACTGTTTCTTTGGTTCTTGGAGCTTGGGATGATCTTTAAATATCATTCTCATGCAATCTAAGGCAAAAGATAGTTAATTTTATTTTTCTTGCGTTTTGGTGATTTAGATCCGAAGATCGATTCTGAATGAAGAAGATGACTATGGTTTCAAGAAGCCACAACAGCCAACATACTACGATGAAGGTTTAGAGAAAACAAGAGAGACATTGAATGAGAAAATCGGACAACTTAATTCAGCAATCGACAATTTTTCTTCGCGGTTAAGAGGACGAGAAAAGAACAGCTCTTCACCTAATGTACCGGTTGAAACTGACCCAGAAGTTGAAGCTACGACTTGAAGAAACAAACAGGTTTCTTCTTCTCTGTGTTTTCATTTGTAACCAGAGTTTAAAAACCATTCATTAAGGTTTTTATTTGGTCCTTCAGTTTTTTTTTTTTTTGTTGCGTTTGTGCTCAGTCCTCGGTAGAACTCTTTGCAAAGTGGAATATACGTCTTTTGTTTTACTTGAATTTGAATTCTAATTTGGTTTAAGTCAGTTCAACTCAACGTTTGAGTTAATCGAATTCTAAACCAAATAACAATGCCTAAACTTAATTTTTGAATCAAAATATATTTATCAGTTTCAACATTTTCATAATTTAATTACAAAAATTATCCCTAAAATAGCAAAACTAGTATTGTAACTTAATTTTATTTCTACAGATTTCAATAACACAATGGTTAAATCATAAATGGACAGAGGCAAAAGTAGCAAAGGTTTACGTTTTGATGATAAACAACACTTATTTTACGATTTTTTTTAGTAAAAAAATTAAATGACATTAGTATATATGGATCATTTAATCAAAAGAAAAATTTCTAGATTTATACAAAGTGGATAAGATTTGAAATTGTCCGAAAAATACAAAAGACACCTAAAAGGGAAAAAGAAAAAAAAAAGACAGGGGAGATAAACATTGGCCGGTGGCCTCATCACAAATCCAAAATATCCAAAAAGGAACCGAAAACTCATAAAGCCAAAGCCTTTCTTCATCTCCCGATTCTCAACACAAAGCAATCCACAATATTCGATTCAACTTTTCCATTTTCCTCAAAACAGTTTCGGTTTTTGATTTTGTTGAACAGAAACGAAACACCTTGCGAAATTCCCCTTTTTACTTAAAGGGTTTTGGGTTTTCGTTTTCTCTCTATCAGATGATGTGTGAGGAGATTCTTCCTCTGTTCGTGTATGGAAGACCATCATAAGTCTCCTCCTAAGGTAACATCACAACTCTTTCCAATCCGGATTTTGAAAATTTTCTTAGGAAAATGTCGTGAGGACCATTAGAAATCTGGTTTATTAGCTAATGTCTAATTTTGATCTAATACAGTTTCGTTGAGTATTTTCTTAGATCTGACGATTATAATTTGTTAAAGTTTGTGTTTTTTTTTTCAAGGATTACTTTGCATGTTTTTTTATTCATCTTCACGAATGCCCATTTGATTTTTGTAAATTTTTGTTTGTTTGAAGGATTACTATAAGATTCTAGAAATTGATTACGACGCAACAGAGGAATCGATCAGACTGAATTATCGGAAGCTTGCATTGGTTTGTCAACTCATAAACCATTCTCCAATATCTGCTAACATGTCGTTGCTTTTAAGATTGAATTTTTGAGTTTGTTGACTGATAGAAAGATGAAAATTTTGCTGTTCCATGTACAGAAGTGGCATCCTGATAAACACAAAGGCGATAGTGCAGCTACAGAAAAATTTCAAGAGATAAATGAAGCTTATAACGGTATATCTTTCTTTTTGCATGGTCGGTTTCTATGCATCGGAACATAAAAAAAATACCCCCATTTTAGGAAGAGTAGGAAGATAGAGAACTAACTACTTAAAGCCTTAAGCTTTATTATCCATTTAGCTCCTTCACCTTCATTGTTCATTAGTTGTGTTTAAGCATTGATAAACTCAAACTCTATATAGTTTTAATCCTCTGATAGTTTTACGTCTCCTCTCCACCTCTGCCACTTTGTGTACTTATTTCCTTAGGATTTTACAGCCTTACTGCTTGTATCTGGTCTCTTTAACTATATTTGAACTATCTTCATCTCTAGATCCTTTAGTGACTGACTTTTAGCGTGAAGTTCTCTTTGAATATGAGTATCTCTTATGTTTTCTATATGACACTTGAGAATATGATAGAGAACAATACTCTCTCTTTCTCTCTATAGCAATGTCTAAAATCAATTGATTTTCGTAGCCTGATTTAGCTTCTTCTTTCTTTGTGGCAGTGCTGATGGACCCATCTAAACGTTTTGAGTATGATTTAACTGGTATTTATGAGATCCACAAGTATACTTTACGGGTATGTAACATATTTTTCAGGTTTTTCAAATCGGTTTTTTTCAAATATTATCTTAGGTTTTGACTAACTAGATTTACCAATTCGTTTCTTTAACACAGGAATATCTAGCCAGATTTAAGGGAATGATACTCACTTGCAATGGGCTCGGTATCAGCCAATCCTCATCACCATGGTAACAACCTCCACACATTTTTCACTATTCTTTTTTCCTCCACAATGTCACAATTCTGATATCATATCAGAAATCTGTTTATACATATATAGTAGCTTGTCTTAATCGGTAAAACTTGGCTTACAGGACACATCAATTGGCTGAGACCACCAACAAAACAACAGATGAGCAAGGTTGGTTTTCTTTTTCTTTCATCTCTTCTTGGCATTTAACTATATAACTCCTTTAAAGATTCCATTCAAAACCTAAACTCTTGGATCCATTTCTGTACTCATTATCTTTACAGGATACTGTATAAACTGAAGCAGAAGTTAGAAGAGAGCTGTAAAAGTGTACAAAACTGTGGAGCTGTAGCGCGTTTTATCGCTCATTGATGATATGTTGAAATCCTTTGGTTAGATCAGTTGTATTGTTTCTGAATCGATGTAGAATTAGAGAAGCTTATATGGTCTCTTGTTTCCATTCATACATTCACACATTGGTGATGGTTCAGATCTTTTACTACTCTGCTACTCTCATCGTTCACGTTTTTTTCAGACCGTAACAATATAGCAAGTTCATTTACAATCCAGACTAAGAAATATCAATAAGGGTTACATCAGAGTAATCACAATGCTACATAAGTTAAGTAAAACTGTTCCCTTTTTTTCTCAACAAGTAAAATCGTTCTTTTACAACATACTCTGGAAGCTTGATTCAAAGTGATATATGTAGAAACCTGAGAAATGGTACATAAACTTTGTAAGGGAATACATACCAAAAAAAAACTGATACAAAGCTTTGTTAAAGAATACATAATAAACAAACATTGGTATACAATATATGAAAGAATGTACAATTTTAAACTGAGATAAGTCAGTGACATAAGAAAATGGCTTCATATCATAGATTCAGCTGTTCTCATAGAATTCCAACTTGACTTTGAAAGACCTGAGTTTTTCATTTCAAGGGCAAACTTCCTCTAGGAGAGCAACTGAATACAGAGACGATGCAAGCTTCGATTCTGTAATGTCTGTTAACAAATAGTGATACTGTGCAGCTTGCGCGCTAATATTCATCATCTCTGTGGTTTCTCCTAATAAATATGAACATGTGAAACTTAGTTCATTTCATAGTATCCAAAACTTTCCAGGGGCAAACATCTCATAGTCTTGACCCGGATAAAAAATCCCCAGAAGATACTTAAGCTGATGCAGTTAGTCCTAATTAGCTTCACTATACATAACAATCATTTGGCAAAATCCCATCTTCTTTCATTTTTCTAAACAGCGCATCCGCTTCACGCCGTAAGCCTTTCTTGTACAATCCTAACATCATTGTAGTGTATGTCCAAACATCAGGCGTAAGTCCTTTGAGGTTGAGGCTACAGTATAAATCCCAAGCATCTGCCACCTCACCAGCTTTACACATCCCACGAATGATGATATTATATGTAACAATATCAGCATCAATTCCTCTCTTTTGCATACCCTCCAATATCACTAATGCTTTATCTATCTTCCCATTATCGCATAAACCATGTAACAAAACGTTGTAAGTGATAATATTAGGAGGCACACCACAAAAAGCCATCCGTCTCAAAATTTCTTCAGCAACATTAAGTTTACCCACTCGACAATAACCCTGGATAAGAATTGTGTAAGTGACTGTATTTCTAACAACTCCTCTCTGAGACATCTCACAGAAGAGTTTCAACCCATGCTCTACCTTCTTAGACTTGCAATATCCATGAATGAGAATACTATAAGTTACTACATCTGGAAAACAACCTTTACTAACCATAAAACCAAACATTTGCTCTGCTTCATCTAGACGACTGTACATACAAAGCCCGTTAATCAGTAAACTGTAAGTAACAATATCAGGATCCAAACATCTTCGGATCATCTCCTCGTACAATTCTTCAGCTTCAAAAAGATTTCCTTCTTTCACACAAGCATCAATCAATGCATTGAAAGTAAATACATCAGGGTAGATCCCCCTCTTAGTCATAGCACTTACCGTTCGAGTAGCATCGCTCCATCTACCCGAATTACAAAAACCAGATATAAGAGAGTTGTAAGTAACCACATCGGGTCTAATCCCATCGTTTTCCATTCCATTGAAAAGATCCAAAGCTTTATTCACCAGTTTGCTTTTACATAAACCATCAATGATTGTGTTGTAGATTACAACAATAGGTTGATATCCCATTTCCACCATTTGATTAAACATAGAAAAAGCATCGTAAATCCTATCACCGCGACAGAATCCGTTAAGAAGAGAGCCAAATGTAACAATGCTAGGCTCATGACCAAGTTTCATCATCTTCCCAAGAAACGATAACGCAAGAGAGAATCTAGAGCATCTACAGAAACAATTCAATAAGATATTGCAAGTACAGATATTATGTTGAATTCCAAGCATTTGCATCTGTTCCCAGAGATAGATCACAACATCATACTTCTTCATCTTGGAAATGGCACTTAATAATCTACTAAAATCAGCAATTGAAGGAAGAGGACGACATTGAACCATGTGAAAGAAGAGATCAAGCGAATCATCTAATTTCATATAACGAATCCCATTTCTCAATATCTCTCGGTAATCACTGCCACCGGAATAAAAAGCTCGTCTCGAGAAACAGAAATCGCAAATGCTAAACGACGACGGAGAAGTTCCGGAGTTACCTTTCTCCAGAAGATTCCAATGAAGGAACGACTTGGCTTTTGAAGAAATCGAAATCGATCTCCTCATGCTTCAGCAAGAGTTTTCGTTAGCAATCTCTCGTCTCAAGATTGTGAGAGCTTGAAGGAGAAGTGTAAAACCCACAACTCCTAAACCGGTTCAGATTTCACCTGAATTTTTATAAGAGTTTTCGGTTTATCCAACGAACCAAACCGAATCCGAATCAGAATCAATCGGTTATTTCAGTTCTAGTTTCATCTTACTTCACTCCTTTTAATTCTTGTAGGTTCTTCTTCACCTGAATTTGTCACTCATTTTTTTTTTTTATCTTACAATTTTCGTAAACGTATTTAATTTCAAGTGGTGTGCAAGTGCAATGTGTTCAATATAAGTAAATAAAGGGGTTGTTATGGAAAGTTTGAACTTTTTCAGGTCACGACGCTACGTCGCTAATTACTCAGAAGCTACAAACATTATGCATATTATTACCTATAAAAGTCACGAACTTTAAAAAGATTCAACAACAATTTTACAAATGCTCTCACGATTATCAAAATATCATCAATGAATAGCAATGAGGGATTTTACGGAAAGTCTGAAACATGACAAAGCTTTCCTCCGGTTTAAATTCCACTTATGATATAAAAAGCCTCAAAAACCACTGTTGAATTACAAAACTACCATAACGCCATTCGAGTCCTAATTTGCAAAGCGTCTACATTTGTTCAACTTGGACAGAAAAGCCACATTTGCAGCGTTTGGTTTTCACAGAGGTTTCTTCATCAAAAGTTTCTTGATCATCGAGAAACACATGTTCATGTTCAGGTTCATGGCTTTCATCTTCACTACGAGACTTTCTTACTCGTGACCTTCCTCCTCTCTTAGTCACTCTCTGCTTTTCAGGTGATTTCACATTCTCCACCGCAACTATGGTCTCTGAATTCACTTCCATCCTCTTCGGTTCGACATCGTTTGAGCTATTAGCGTAACGGTTTTTCAATCTTTCACGGGTTAAGATAGACGAAAGAAGCTGATACCATCTCGAAGCTGCTTGTGCTTCATTTCTTCTCCTCTCCTCTTCTTCTCTCTTTTCTTGTTCTTCTGCATATGCCTAACCAAAACCAAAAATGTTAGTCAAAAACCAACGGATCCAGATTCAAAAACATGAAACTCTCTGTGTTTCAGATTGTAAAATATGGAGATTGTACCTCAAGGATTGTGTCTTTGAACTCGGCACAGACCACAATACCTTCAAAAATAGGAGTAGCATGTCCACTTCGATACTCGAAACCAACCATGGCAGGCGCATAATCTATTCCGAATCTTTTAGCAACAGCAAATATTCGAGGAAACCTTAAGTGGACTGTTCCAGGTGGAAGACATTTCTCAGACCAGACATCAACTTGTCCGCGCTCGTTCTGAAAACCCCAACAACACACAAAAAAGGGGGTTTGTTATGTTTTCTTTTGAAATATTAATGGAGTTGCAACCGCAGAGGTAACTTTTTGGGAGATTATGGAAGCGATATAAACAAGGACCAACACAACAGCAGCCGCTTTTTTACCTTGGGCACAATTCCATTAACAGCGTGAGGAAGACACAATGGTTCCATCTGCCACTTCCCATATAGTTCCATGCAATGAGAACCACCATCGATCTCCTTATCGCCATCTCCAAAATCTTTAAACTTTTTGAGCTTCGGGTTACGCTTAAGAATCTAAGGTAGGTAACAATGGACTTCAAGAGTTGATTCTTAAAGCGAAAAAAGGGAAATGACTAAAGATATTCATCAGAGAGAGAATAAAACATGGAAACCTTTAAGGGAACTTCATTGGCCTTAAGTTGTAGCCCATCAGGAAGCCATCTTTCTTTTGTTTTCAGAGTCTGCACACAGGTTCGAGGATAGACGGGATGACCAGCGCAAAATCCTAGAACTGGACCTTTTGGGTGAAGTATCTGGTTCTTGTGAAGCCATTTCTCAATAGCATAGAGTTCGTGACTTTTATAGGCCTGCAAGATTAAATAAGGATGTTTTGTATCTGAAGATTTAAGTGAAGCATGAGCTTTAGTGATTTTTGTCGAGTAACACCCAATTTACCTGCTGGTTAGTGGGAAGAGGCTCAGTCAGCGCCCGCGTAGCTAACTCCATATCTTCAAGAGCATTCCTTATACCGAAGGACGAGCTACTCGAGGAAGCTCTGTTAGAGCCAGGATTTAGGCTATTGAAATTTCTCAGAGCAGAGTCTTCATCGTGAGTTGCGCCTGACTCTAGTTGTCTTAACGGTGCTAATACCATATCCCACCACAGTGAACTTACCCGTTTGGATGCAATCGTGTGCCACTTTATACAGTACCTGAATAAGAAAAGTGTCAAAGGAAACTAGATGTAAAGACAGATCTAGAAATGGAAACTGCTTACAGGCAAAATAAATCTAAAAGTAGAAGATGAAGATTGAAAACCTGCGAGTGACATCTTTGGCTCCACCACCAGCGAAGGCGACAACATATCTAAGAGAGGTTTTGCTCACAGCAGCTGCAGCTTCTACATTTTGCTCTGCATCTATCGTTCCGTTAACAGCATCCATATGGACCCATTTCCCATCCATGTTTTCCCCATTGCAATAAACCTCAGCCCAACAAAGGGATGAATCTACTTTCTTAGAACCAACAGCCGTGGACATTACTTGGTCAGAAACTGACGAGCTATAACTCGTTTTTGTTATTTCTTGACTTTGTTTTTTCTCGTTCACTTTAGATCTCTGTTGGTTTTCTGCAGTTGCAGTCAAAGCCATGGCTAGTTGCATCTCGAACTGAACATCTCCTTTCCTCCTTGTTCCGTCAGATTTTCTGGACGGTTCTTCTTCACAAGATGAATTGACTCGCAACTGATCGGAGACCCAAGGATTCCCATGCTGAGGCTCAGACGTTTTACAGAGACTTTTATTCTCAACATGGGAAGAAGATTTATTTGGGTATGACGAGGCGACTTGCTGTTTCGGTACCATAAGAGTTGAGGTCTTGAATATCCCATGTTTCATTTTAGCTCTGTTTTTACCTGATGATTCATCCTTATCGGCCCCTGGTTTTAAGGATGCAACATCAAGAACAGACACAAACCTGTGAAACTCAAATTAGTACAGAAAACTCGAAGGTAAGGGTAAATATGCAACAGTTCAGAAACTATGGTGCTGTAAATAACTATCTGACAAAGATTAATCTTAAAAAGTATAACATCAAATGTAAGTGAACGTTATGGAGCTAAATCAAGCCAAATAGGACTAAGGAATCCCCATTATTCAACAAACTCATTTAAGTGCAAGAATAGAGCCCTCATATGCCACTTTGGCACTTTAGACAAGATGTCATTGACACAGAGAGCAAAAACAGATTTAAACCAAAGCTCAGAAACCATATATAGATACTATAATGTGGCAACAGTAACAAGTATCACATACCGAGTTGCGAGCTTTAATGCTCTAAGCAAAGCAACAGCCAGTGCTCCAATCTGAAAAAATTATTCCATAAGTTTCCTACGGAATAGCTTTGACCAATATTGGACCACTACTTTCCTAAAAGACGGATTAACTTTGGAAAAGCCAAACAGAGTATTCTTCACACTCAGAGATTCAAGATACTTTGGGCAAAGGAAGCCAGCTTCTTTGACTATACTAAATCCCCAGACGCCGAATGAAGTTTGCAAATGGAGGTTTCAACAATACAAGTAACCAAAATAAAAACAGATTCAATGTCAGAAATATGATCACAAGCTTACCTCTTCAGCTGTGCCTTTACGAGATTCAAGAGCAAATGCTAGGGAAGTACGAAAAGATTTCTCAGAACTGGGAGTACACCTAACATAGAAGTTTCCACGAACCTACAATTTAAGCAAGGGAAAGTTGTTTAACTTTCCATCAGAACAAAACAAAAGCTATGGGCCAGTAAATCCACATACCCAACGAAGAAGAGGGGCTATATCCTTGACAGTAACTTTCTCAAGAGTTGGTACTTTTAACAAGTATGATGGTAGAAGTGAAAGCAAGGAAGCCTGTGCATCAAATTTAACAATAAGGTAATAATTAATGACAGGTTGCAACCTAAGCAAGGAATAAGAAAAATATCAACTTAAAGCAGCAGCTAACACCGCTGTAGTAAATGGATACAATTAATTTACCTGAATCAAGGGATCATTACAAGCATTATCAACTATTCTCCCTCTTGCAAGCAGACAGAGCAAGTGAACCTTATGGACAAGTTCTGCCCGTTCCTTTAAGACAAAAAGTACAAATTTCTTAAGCTAGCACACAATTTTGAAGAATCAACAGATACAATCATCAATCTGTTTCCTGTGATTTTCTTAAGGAAAGTGTACCTTGTCTTCTGCTGTTGCACGGTAAGCATTCTTCTGCCTCTTCGCATCAGGAACATCATCAATTTCTATGATTAAGTCTCTAGTTTCATCAACATTAGCATGAACCGTTTTATCAAGACTAGGAATTGGACAGTCTTCCCAGTCTGAATCATTCATTTCATCATCATCACAGCCTGCACTTTTACCACATTCCCTGTCCTTTAGAACACTATCAGTTATTTTTTCCTCCACGGCTTGCTTCCCCTTCTCATATTTGCCTTTATTCCCCTGCAAAGATAGAATTTTTAAAAAAAATCAAGACTCCCAGACAACAGAGGAACTAGATAAAACAAGAATCACCAATTTCCCCAGCAAATCTTTACGCACAGGACAAACAAAAAATAGCTTTTTATAGCCAGTAACTACTAGTCAGTACCACCTACTTGTCAATCTTTAAGAGAACGTTGCTAGTAATCAATAGAATTAGCAGCTCCTAACATCTCAAGTACCCAAATAAACTTACTAAAATCAGCATTACAATAATCTTCTTAGTATGAAGAGAAACAAACCTTAGTGGAATCACAGCTCTGTGAACTATCATCTTGCTTCTTCTTGCCTCGAGAACCACGGCCAATGCTTCTGAAAAGAACTTTGTTCACTGCTTCTCTCGAGGCAGCTGCAAGTCTACCATTCTTACTTTCACTTCTTGACTTCATCTTAGTCTTCTCAACAGAACCCTAAGCATCCAAACCAAATTTTCAAAAACAAAAAACGAAAGGCAATGGCAACAAAGACTGCAACTTTCATCATTGATGAAATTTTATACCCAATTAGGAAGATAATTTAAGTTCTTTGCATAGGTCTTAGGTTACACTACCTAACACAGACAATCTGAAAGAAGGGAAACAAAAAAAAAAGAAGCTTTTCTCAACCGTTGTCACCGGAATCACAATGTGACCAATATCGTCAAACATCGCAAATTCTATTACTAACAAGTTCAAATACGAGCAAGGAGTTTCTTTAAATCCTCTAGTTTCTCAAGAGACAGGAAACAAACAACGCAGGGAAATACAAAATACTCACCCACAATATCGATCACAAGACTCCACCACTTACGTCCGTCGGAGACAGAAAATTTTTCGACGGAGAAAAAGATTTCACGCGCGAATAACAACGACCGATGTACGGGAAAAACCCTCTCCGATACACCATTACAAATCTCGACGTCGAGAACAACAAGGGTCAAAAGATTTCTTAAGATGGGACCCATCACTTCATTTAACCGCCTCGATGTTGCCACGTAACATTCCTTTTCTGTCTTCTTTTAATTAACTAACTATACTTTTGGATATAGGATTTTTTTTTTTTTTTTTTTTTTTGGTCAGTCACTATAAGAAAATAATTTATTTTGCTCCCTATAAACCGTAATTTCAGTATACAGAGATGGAGGTAGGTAGAATATATGGTGGCACACAATTACACATAACGATGACTGTGTCCTTCTCTCTGATCTTGAGCAAAACTTGAAGCATCTTCAAGAAAAGAAAAAAAATATTTTCTCCTACAAAAAGCTAGAAACATGACATTTGATCGTAATCCAAAATACTTTATTCTTTTCAACCCGTCATTCCTGGGAAGAGCTGCGAAATCTTGTTGAACACATCCATTACCTGCACACAAAATAATCTCAAATTCTTACCAAAGTAATCGTCTTTTTGGATACAGACAATGGACAAGTAATAGAAGATCAAGTGAATTACCTCTTTGTCGTTTTGGTACTTCATGATGTTCATTGGGTTCTCTGAGCACTGTAACAACAACAACAACAACAACAACCAAAATTAGTTTTTGTTTATAAAAAGAACCAAGTGAGAAGACAAAATATCAAATCAAAGCAATTTTCTGATTCAAGTTAATGAAAACGTACTTCCATTAACGCTGATTGGACTCTAGGATTCTGGAATGCCATGGCAACATCAGGGTTCTCCATGATCTTAGAAATTACTTCTTCTGGAGTCAGTCCTATTTGATCTGTAATTTGGTTTCAATCAAACCTATTCAACATCACAAAGTTAATAGTAAGAACTTAGTAGAAAATTGAGATTTGTCTTACTGAATTGTTGCTTCACTTCAGGACTATTCAAGTCAAAATTCTTCAAAGTATCTGTCATTCGCTTGTCCCATTCACCACTCCCACTCATATTATTCCTAAATCCATGAATACAAACAAACAAGATTATTTCTTCAAATTAAAGTTTAGAGTTTTTCAAAGCAATTGGAAAGAATCAATTTTGTAATATGGGGCTTACAACATGTCTTGTAGCTGTTGACGGTACTGAGGATTTTTAAGCATCCCTACAGAATTCCAAGTGGATAAAATTAATATCAAATTGTATTTTTAAGTAAGAATTGGATCAACATAAACCAATTAGATCATTCTTTCAAGATTGGGTAGGTGAAATATTTTCTGAATCCCTTAATATGACTAGTCCAAGGTTTCCATTCAAAGATAGAATAGTCAATGTAACCTTTTATCTAAAACTGAGAAATTACAAAAATAAAATGAGAACAATTAACACTTACATTTGAAAGTTTCTGGGTTCCTCATCTCCTCAGGCAGGTATCTGCATTTATACATGCAATGTTACCAAATGTTGACTAAGCAACCAGTTTTTAGGGGAAGAATTTAAAGATACTGTGATGGGGAAGAATGAATTACGGGTAAACCATCTTCTGAACTGTTGGATCTTCCATCATTTTCTCTAAAGCTTCTACAGACAAACCCGGACCTCCTTTCCCCCCGCCTGTGTAAACAAGGGATAGTCCAATGATTTAGTATTAAAACTTAGAAAAATGAAAGAGAGCTTATTACGAAAGCAGATGAGAAAAAAGAAGTCATCATAACTGAGATATGAAACATAAAGCTAGACTACTATTCTGGTTTACCAAAATCACAGATTTAAAGAAACAATCCTTATGAACTGTTCATTTCCTGAGAAAATCCTGCATAACTAATAAGCATGCTATAGTAGCTGCAAGTCTTATAACAATACAAAGCAACAACTAGCAGGACACAAGTCAGGGAGTATATCTTTTTGGATCCAAATCGTTCCCCTTTTATCACCAATTTTTATATCTTCCTTTGTTTCTGATTGTTGGCATATGCAATAGAATACAAAGGAAATCTCTAGCCTTAATCATGAATCAAGCACAGTGCTCTACAAGTGATGAAAACTGTGAATCATTAACTCACCCAAAGATTGAAAAACCTCTGAAGCAGTGGCACCATTTGCCGGGCCAGCTCCATTTTGCAAAACCTTCACCCAAAGATCAAATAAGAGAGCAAACTTACCTTCTGGGTTACCAAAATTAGGTGACATTTTAAAATCACCACTTGGTGTACTGTGCAGATACAAAAGAAAAAGAAACTTACATCCTCGAACAAGCGAGTTTCTTTGGGGGCACTAGTTTCAGAGACTTCAGCATAGTTGCTAAATGGGCTTTCTTTGGTAGTTTCCTCGGGAGAAATGTCTTCAAAGGCTGCATCCAAAGTTAAACCAGCTTCCAAATAAGAAACTTAGAAAAGGAGAAAGGAAAAAGCTCAAAATTGAGGATACAAATTAGAGAAGTGGTTGATTTCTGAAACATAAAAGAATCTACCATAGTTCTTCTCTTCTTTCTTCGCTTTGCTTTCCTCTAAAACAACACTTGGCTTATCCACTTCTATATCTTTGGCAGGTGTCGGTTGTGGTTTAGTTGAAGGAGGTGTATCTACTTTTGTCGCTGTCACATCAACAGTAGCACCTGAAGACTGGGATTGAGATTGGAATGGGGAGGAAGCAGGACTTGTTTGAGGAGGAAATGGAAACGGAAAAGGTGATCCTGATGGGAATCCAGGATTATTAAACTGGCTATTTTGCGTGTTCATCTGGTTCATCATCGTCTTCATAGCAGTTTGCATTGCATATTTCTGAAACCAAAGCAAAACAAATTCTAGATAGAGTAAGAGCCAGTTAGAAAATAATGAGAGTAAAGCATTGAAAACTTTTGAAATATGTTTCAATCAAATACTTATGAAAATGATTATAGGTGTAAATACCTGAGTTGCATCACTAAAACCATAACGGTATGTAGGTTATCACAAACTTTCCATCTATGAATCAAGTTACTACCCAAAACAAAAAGAGAAGCTAATGTTTCCATGCTTAAATTTATGGTTCAAAAAGTGTGAGCAAAGAGTCCTCCTTGTTAAGATAACCAATCTAATGAATACTATGTCAGATACATAAGCACTATACACTAGCGAATAGAGAAAACATAAAGCATAAAATTGTGGTTCTGCAAAAGATTAGAGAGCAAAAGTCTGTAAAACCACAAGGCTTAAGTAAATGTCAACTTGTTGAAGAGGGAGATAGTACACTGACCTTTACACTTGATGTTGCCTGAGGTCCCATCAGAAAAAAAAAAAGGAAATAGAAAATCAGGTACTTATTTTTCAATATTGAAGTAATGTGTATAGGAAATCAAATAGAAAGGAAACTTCAAACTAACCCATGAGAACAAAGCTGATAGCCCAACCCCAACACCAATCCAGAAAAGTGGTGATCCTCTACAAAAACAAACAGAAGCACATGCTTTTAGCTACCAAGAGTCAAACAATTTATAAACTAAGCACATTGTCCAAAAACTAAACTACAAATATTGAAGTAACCAGGAAAATAGTTTAAAAATTACATGGTTGATGAAGATGGTGGTGGCACAGGGGTACTAGGATAAGCAACAGAAGAAGTAGTCTCCTGATCACGACTCGATGAAAAAATACTTGCAAAAGCTTTGCTTCTGTGTTTCACAACCACTACAAATGAACAGATTAATAAAAGTAAACAATCAGTGGGTTTATACAAGAATTCAAACTGCGAATAAAATAGACAAATTCACAACTCGCAAGTGTGGGTTAAAGAGATAAGCAATTCCTAAGCTTTTGACTTTCAATCATACAGATAAAAAATAAGAAACTTGAAAATTAACGAATTTTTCCCGGCAAATTTCCGCATTTTCCATCACAAATAATACGATGGGTATCGATTGGAATTCGCAAACTAACCGGTTTCTCCAGCGTTCTGTGGACGCGAAGATTGAAATTGAGATTGAGCTGAGGCAGAGATTTTGGAGCAACGGAGGACAATTTTAGGAGTCCGACGCGAAAACCCTACTGGGTTTTTAGGCGAAGAAGTGAAATTGCATCCGATTAACAGCTTTGGAGAAGCAGCTGAGGAAGAAACTAGAGTTAAATTCTCCATTTTTTAATTGTTTCTATGCTACGAAGAGACAGAGGAAAAGACTAAAACAATAGCTGGTGGAGACGATGAAAGATATGATTGAGGACAGAAGAAGAAATTTTAAGAAACCGAAAACGAGAGAGACTCTTTGGGTCTAAAACGCCACTGTATCCTTCGAGCACGGGGTTTGAGTTAGTACTGGTCTTGGATCCACTGCAACTAGGTGTACCTAAAGCCTTTTTGAGATTAACAGGTGGCGAAAATTAAACCGTCAAGATCTTTATTTATGATCCAAGGATGTGTAAGAGAAACTCCTTCGTGATCATTATTAAAAGTCACCCCCTCCACTTTTGCTTTTAGTTATGTTATAGCCCGTACCTATTCTTATAATCATTTTACACCTCGTTTTGTATCAGATACCTGATGTTTGTAAATCAGTTTTTTTTGGGGGTCAAATACGGTGGTGTTCTTTAGTTATGTTTTCTGCATTGTCGAGAATTTGAACATTTAGTTCACACTTCATATTCTTTTCCAACCATATACTACAACCGAATAGATTAATATTTTTCCAGTTTGAGATTCACGATGTCCAAGTCTCTCCTACACCAAATATAAATCACTTCCTGCTTTGTTTCCCTCGAGTATAATAATCATGAATTCTCAGTCATGTACAACATTTCATGCTTGCTTCTTTGATTAAAGCCTCTTGGGTATGTTTTATCTTTAATTCGGACAACATCATGTAACATGTATTACACATTCTCTAAGGTAATGGATAGTAGTAAGTAGAAAGCAATGTGCTTAGGCGATTAGCAACTACACTTCGCTATGAATTCTAAATGCATGTCTCATTTCCAGTTCCGCAGATCGTTTCCATATGCAATCCCTATTGTATGCATCCAAATTCTAAGGGGTAAGACAGAATTATATCATTTTCTTACATTGTTCTGTTCTGTCTTACTATTTGAACATTTGGTATAACAGATTGAATAGTTTTCAATGCATTTCTCTAAAGGCCCTAACTGGTAACTTAGGAAAAAAATTCAGCTAGATTCTGCCCGATTCAACAATTCAGGCGTTACCATTTGTTATTTAATCAAATTCTACCAAATTCAGCAATTAAAAAAAAACACATGTATTAATTATTTTTTTCGTTATAATGAACAAACTAAACATGTGCATTCGAATACATGTTCGGGTTTGGTTTGCATCTTGTTTAGATTTTTGGGTTCAAAGATCTAAGACATATTTGGATATTTATAAATTTTGGTTCATGTTCGATTCGGTTCTATCCAAGTTTGCGTCAGATTCATATACCCAAAAAATCGTAAAAACAACAAAAAATTGGTAAATATTAAATAAAATTTGGTTAAATTTTCACAAATATAACTAAATAATTTCAGTTATTTTGGTCTAAAAAAAATTGATAGTTTCATCTAGTTGTAATTTTAGAATTTAGTTATATTAAATCTAAATATAATTAATATTTTAGGTTTATAATTATATTTTGGGTATTCATTGGTTTTTTGTTTGGTCTAGGTTCGATTTTAATTCTTCTGATATAGGTTTTTGAAACCATTTCGGGTGTTTTACCCAGGCCTAACACAAATTTTCTGTCAAAATGTCAATTTGTGAATGTAAAATATATGCAATTTAAAATTTTATGTATTTCAACAGAAAATAAAATAATTTATAAATTTGTTGGGTATCTAAAATGTTCATGCGTTTTAATAAAATTATTAACAATATCAAGTTTAATTTTCAATATTTAATATTTTACTATATTATTTAAATAATCTTGATGAAAATTAAAATTGTTTAATTAATATTTTCATAGTTTAATTAATTCATTCATTTTTAAAAAATTCTGTCAGATTCCACCATGTTAACATTTGAATTATAAGTTACTCTGCAAAAAAATACAAAAAATTCAAAAAAATTCTGCAATTCCGCTGTTTCAATTTAGACTCCTAGTGAATTTGATTGTTCGGCATTAACTTGAATCACAAGACATTACGTCGAGATATTTGTGAAGAAAACTGCTTTTGTTTGGAAACCAATGCGGATGCACGTGGAGCAGCCAACAAGATAAAAAAGTAATGATAGAACGTACTATAGATTTCAATGCTGCTTCTCAGATAATGGGCCAAAAGCTTCCACATATGAGAGCTTGAGAACATGGAAAGGTACTTCAAGATTTAAACTAAGAATAATGTCAAACAAGAGATCCACACTGCTCTCTTCTTTGATCTAGGACACAAAGGAAACAAAGTCCCCTTCAAGCATTTTAGATCACAGTGTCATCAAGCAATACAGAGCTCAAAAAGACTTCTTTGGCTTAAATCAACAAGTACCACATCAACTTCTCAGCCCTTCTTTTCAGTGTGGTTAAAGCAAGAAAATCATCACAGAGCAGCCAAAAACTAAAACAATATTATAGAAACTAAAACTTGAATAAAGAAACAAATCTAGAGAACTGATTACGATAAAGCTGCTTCTCAGACAAGGGCCAAAGTTGTCCACAGGAGTGAGCTTGAAAATGTAACAAGTTTTTCAAAATTCAAACAAGGAAAAATGTAGATCAGAGCTCGACATTTCTCTCTACCTTCATCTAAACCACGAAGAAGAAACGCCTTCCAGCTGCAACTTAGATCAAAGTGTCATCAATAAACGCCGAGATCTAATCGAATTTTTCCTCAGTTTGAATCAAGAAGTACCACATCACATTCTCAAACCCATCTTTTTTCAGTGTGGTTAAAGCAAGTAAAATCATCATAGGAGCAGCCAAAAGCGAAAACAAAAAAACGAGATCGTAATGTGAAGAAAGGTTAACACTTTATCATTGAAAACAGAAGATCTAGAAGTCAAAAAAACATTGAGAAACATACAAGTTGTCGAATCTCGAGAAAATGATAGAATCCATTAACAGAATTCTACATGTCCAGAGATTCAAAACCATCAATGAAGATGTTTGATTTCGCATCGGAACATACGATTCTTATAAGCTATACACGAATGATAAGCTTAAAGACTCTAACACAGATCTGTTCCCTTATATGCTATTTCTTAACCTAAGATTTCCTGGCAAATATTTCGGATTTTTAACCGCAAAATGAAAACAAAAATCGCATCTTTCTCTTGTTTGACCAAAAATTCGCATTTTTCTGAATATAAGCTGCGGCGAAATCAAAGACGAAGTCTTTATTTATAGCTTAGGCCCTTAGGGGTTTATATCGCTTTAAATGGGCTTTTAGGTTCAAATTTTTATGGGCCCATTGGCCCAAATTAAGTACCTTTCTCTTCTCGTCCTCTTTGTTTCTCTCTCGATGATGAACAAAACTGTTTTCTCTCTCTTTCAGTATTTCATCGAAATTGCTGAGGTAAAAGGTTTCTGTTTCTCTAATTATGTTTCAATTTCGTTATAAAAAAAACCATCTTTTTTAATTGTTCATTCACAGTTGCTTCATGTTTCTCTCCAGGATTTCGACAATATAAGATGATTCTTCTTGTGTTAATGACCAAATAAGATTCCTTTCTTCACTCTCCTTACGTTCTCAACAAACCCTTCTCGCTTTCTATATAATTCGCTTTTGTACCCAATTTTATCAAATCCTTCAATCTCCATGATTTTTTCCTCTGTATTACTCTGATCCGAATGTATAAGATGTGTCATGAACCTAACAATATCTCTCCTTCTGAGTCTGATTTTACATTCCCTGAGTTAGAACACATCCCTTTGACGACACGGCGGAGTTTGTTGGTATCGAGTGATAGAGTCTTTCAACGTATCACTGCTTCTGTGCCTGTGTGAGTATTGTCTATAGTTTACGTTTTTGATAAAAATTTAGTTCTCTGTTTTCACATTTGGTTTCTTCTGTTTGTAGATTGAATAATGTTTATAGTATCGTGAAAAAGGAAGATGAAGTTTGCTTCATTGAGATGGTAACGAAGTCTTTTTTTTTACATTCAAATTTCAACATTTTTGCTATTAAGTTTAGTGAACTGATTATGTAGTTTTCAGGGTGTAGTGTCAAATTGTGATGTTGCTAAAGAATCTGTAGACATCGAAATTTTGGAATCTATAAGCATTGGTTGCAGTCAAGGTCTAGATGATTCTGGAAATCCAAGTCCACAGAACAACATTCTAGTATGTTGTAGTAATCCGGAAGAGGATCTCAAAAGAGTCGAACAAATTGAAGTTACCGCAAGGAGTGATCCTCTTGAACATCTCACACTGAAAGAGCGGCGCAAAATGCTTCTAGAAAGGTGCGAATAGTTTTCTGCATTTTCTCACTCGCCTTCGTTCATTTAGTGTCTAATAGTGTTATTACCTAATTGTACTTGTTATTGCAGGATGGCTTTAAGGTTGCCAGAATCTAACTTAGAGGTAACAAAGTGACAATTTCGATTCTTTTTGTTGGGATCTGTTGGGATGGCTAGTTATATGCTTTACAAATGCAGGATAATACTAAAGACTGCGATGAAACCAATCTCTATAGTATAAAAGCCGAGATTTCATGTGAAAATGGGATAGCTTCATCTTCTGGGGTCCAATTCAGCGGCTTTCTAGAGAAAGTTGATTCTGTCCTCTGTAAAAATGTTAGTATAGGTTCAGAATCTGGATGTCAGCTTAGTGGAATTCAAAAGAGTAATACTTCAGTTGCTCATGAAAGGTCTTTTGTTTTGTTACCTGAAGCCAGTCTACCTGAGCTACCCAGTAGAGATGACGAACACTCTCCTTTAGCTAGCAAAGGTTATGCAGCAAAACATCCGAGAAAAAGTGTGAAAAGAGTTAAAAGGAATCCTCTGCCTTTGAGCATGAATGAAATACAGCCGACTCAAGTAAAGGTTGAGTCATTTGGTGATTGCGTCATGGAGAACAATGACAATAGAAATCCCGTTACCTCAGAAAAAGTACAGGTCATAGGAGAGGTCGAAACTCACGATGAAAATGAGCTAGATGGAGCGAAACTGAGCTATCGTTTGAATCTTCGTACATCTGCTCCGAATCCTTCTAGGTTTGTGAAAAACGTAGCAGAGACTGGTAGTGAGTTGGAGGAAGATGAGATAGACCACGTGAGATTAATTGATCGATTAAAGCTTCGATCTTTTCATGGTACAGGTCATCATGAAGATCTTAATTCTCCGTCCTCAGGGTTTAGCTTTTGTGCATCTGATGAATACGTTAAACCTTTGAGGATATTTCGTCCTTGGAAGCGAAAGAAAACCGCAACGTGAGTCTCTTTCTATTGTATATTTCGTTCATGTGTATGTTTCTTTTGATTTTCTCTCTGTTTCTTTACTATAAAATAACCATTACAGGGACTCAATTGAGATAGCTCTTGAAGAAGATGCTCCAGGTCTTTTGCAGGTATCATGGTTTTCTTCTCAAAATTTGAATTTAACTGAACTTTCTGCTAATTAGATTTCTTAAAGCTCGTGTCTTCGAATCTGGTGTTTGAAGGTACTGATTCAACTAGGGGTATCCGTAGATGAACTTAGGCTTTACGGGGAGAATGAAGGTGGCAGTGATTCCTCAGATGATTCACTTCTCGAAGAGAGCTTCTCAGAGCTCGAAGATGTGATCTCGCAAGTAAGGAAATCTCTTTATTTTCATATAAAGGTTGTTTTTTTTCCCGCTCTGTGATTGAATCTATTTTTAAAAAAATTATTAGCTTTTCTTCAAACGCCAGACGGGCATCAAACTTCTTAATTTAAAGTTATCAAAAGCTTCAAGACCTAGCTATTGCTTGACCTGTCTTTTCTCCCTCATTGAACAGGTAAAAAATCCGCAGCCCGGCTTTTTATATATTTTCCCTTTCTTCCTAACTTGTTTCCTCTTGTTTTCAAGGCTCGGTATTTGCGGTTTCGTAAATGGCCTGTTGAGTGGGGCTGGTGCCGCGATCTTCAAGCTTTCATATTCGTTTTCGAGAGACATAACCGGTAAATTAACTCTCTCTCTCCCTTTTGTCATTTTAAAAATTTCATGTATTGTTTTTGCTCGGTACAGGATAGTAATGGAACGGCCTGAATATGGCTACGCAACATACTTTTTCGAGCTCAGCAATACTGCATCAATCAAATGGCAGATCAAACGGTTAGTCTTGGCCATGAAACTCGCGAGCTGTGGCAGATATCAACTGATTGAAAACAAGCCATTGCTTGTAAGTTCTTCTCTCTCACCGGTTTATATGACCCGATATGTTCTTTAGGGTTTATTATTCTGAACTCTCTCTGTATTTTTTTTTAAAATAGGTAGGAGAAGATATGACTGAAAGCGAAGCAGAAGTGCTGATGAAGTATGGTTGGGTTGCGAACACGGGACTAGGGACGATGCTAAACTACCGCGATAGAGTCTTCCACGACAGGAAGAGCCCGAAAGAGACATCGGAATGGAGATCTAAGATTTCTAAGCTTCTTATCGATGGCTACAACAGTGGAACTATTGTCTCAACTTTGACTGCTCATCATGATGATTTTGAAGTTGATGATGATAATGCTGGACTTGACATGGGAGATGTTAAGCTTGAGCCTTATTGAAGCTGTGAATCTCTTTGGCAACTAGCTTTTGTAAGAGTCTTCAGCTGTGGATATATAAACCTTAGATTGTTTATTTACTTGGTTTACTAAATTTGGTGGAATCATTTACTTCTATTAATTCAATTTTATTTATCTCTCTGTCGTTTGTAATTTTTCCGATTCTGTTTTGGTTATTTTAAAAAAGAATTACGTTAATTTGCAGTAAATTTTGTTGATGATGATGCGATAGTTTGAAGGATTAATCAAGTGATTGACAATTGGTTTTAAGTTCTAAATTCATTAACTTTGATATAATATCTTAGCCAAAACTCTAAATGTTATGAACCAAAAATGATATATTAGACAAAAAAAATAAATTTTGGTTCAAGATTAGACTAAAAATCTATCATATAAGAGTTAAGCCTGCTAGGAATTCCAATAACTTGATGTAATATATTAAATAGAAAAATAAAAAATAAAACAATTCACTTTGCTTTTTAATTCGAATAAATGTTGACAGAAGGATGCTTTCTTTTGTCACCACAAAGCTCTATAATTTGCTGCAATTTTGTCACTATAGTATCGTCGATTAATGTCAAGTATAATCGTGGGCCTATTGACACAGGCAAAAGATTCAAGTGAACTTTAGCATAAAGAGATGCGCGCAGTGCAGTAGACTAGTAGTGTAGGGTAGGCCTGGGCCGGATGCGGATATCCGGTTTTTTTTAAGGGATCCGCATCCGGCCGGATGTATAGTTTTGGTATTCGGATCATATCCGAAAACTCCGGATATCCAGGTTTCGGATATATGCGAAAAAATCCAGATATCCGGCCGGATGCTGATATTCGTTTTTTTAATAAAAATTATTATTATATAAAATCTGAAGAAAATAATAATAATAATATATTAGAATAATAAAAATAATTAAAAATAAATATTTATAATTAAAAATATAATTATAATAATATAAAATCTAAGAAAAATATTAAAATATATATTAATATAGTATAAATAATAATAAAATATTATTATAATATAAATATGAATGATCCGGATATCCGGCCAGATCCACAATTTTACTATCCACATCCGCATCCGATACACCCAAATATCATGTTTTCATAGCGAATCCCATATCGGATCCTGGATAATAAGTCCCAAAGTTAATGTAGGGGATCGAAGATTTTGCTTTGGCGCGTGAGACAATAAACATCAAGAAAGTTTTTGTGTACCCCAAAATTCAATGAAGACTTGTCACATTTTGAGACTTTGATTCCATTTACATCTTGCATATACGACATATCTAAATCTAAATATTATTCTTGTCAACCATGTTAAAAGATTAATGCACCATTTTTTTCTAAGAAAATGGAGTATATATATTGGGTAACTTAATGACTTTGAAAAAGGGATAAAGATGTAAAGTTTAGCCAATGTGTCACAATAAGAAGGAGAACGAAACTATACTCATTCACCAACTTCAAATATATTATAATCATTGCTGTGGTCACCAGTTTTTTTCTTTTTTCTATATATCATATATAAATTATCCACCAACCTAACAATTTATTATTTTAAAATTCTATGAAATTAAATATTTCCCTTATCTTCTTCCTTTCTCTTCTCTTTAATCCATCATTCACAGTTCCACTATCATTCTTTTTGCTATTCTTTGTGACAATTCATGTCTAAGCAATGATCATATTTGTTATGAGAAAGGTTCACATACATGCACTCTTTTTTCCACTTTCTTTGTATTTTATTACATATTATACACTTTAAGGTAGAAAAGGCATTCATATTTATGTCCTTATTTATATGACCAAAACTAAAAGAATATATTATAAATCAAGTATCTTCTACATTTTCTTTCCAAAATAGATTTTGATGAACACTAGTTATTTAAAAAAATTGTTTTTAAATTTTTTGAAAAATAATTATGTGTAGTAGGAAAAATATATTATGTAGATGCCGAATGATCAATTAATTATTAAGAAGATGAAGACATGCAGGTTATTAAATTTATTGCTATGTTGGTCAATATATTTATGTAACAACCGGATTTTTTTACTATATATCAGATTTACATACTTTAAAATGTATCATTACGTATATATATTTTTGGACAACAAACTGATCTCAAATAAAATATATTAGTCTTTAATAATCGGATGATTTTAGACCGAACCTTAAATTAATCTCCAGAAAATATAAAAAAAAAACATTATCATTTAAATACTCATAATAACTACAAAATTAATATAATTGCAGCGCAAACAAATTGAACCATAGGTCATCAGTTTATACTTTAATATGGCGCATCTTTTGACCACTGATTACCATAAACATGTGTTAATGAAAATATCATGTTTTTTTTTTTTGGATAAAGGGATTTCATTTTTTGATTTTTTTTAATAATGAAAATATGATGTTATATAATGTGAAGTCTGTGATCATCAAAAGTACGAATTTTCGATCTTTCTTTTAGACAAAATGGTTTGGTGAAGGTAGTTACCACTTGTCTATCAATCACATTCACATGTGGTGCATTGTCTGAAACTTTCATTCACATACAAAATACACAACAGGCCCGGTCATGTGGACACAGCCTTATGAAGCCACCGCAGGTCCCAATTCATGGGTTCCTATATAAATTATACTATATATTGTTTTCTTTACTGATAACAGTAGTATTACAGCCACGTGTCTTTTTGGATAAAAGGATGACTCCACTTACGTACGAACTTAACTATGAAAATACAAAATGATAAAATTATGAAAATACAAAATGATAAAATTATGAAAATACAAAATAAAAACAGCAAACACTACTAAATTAAAACAACATGTTTAGAAGATATTGAAATTTACGACAGAAAAGACAAATATATTGTAATTTGCTTTACTTTAAAACTAGGTTTCAACTGTTAGATTTGTTTGAAAATATATTTGATTATGTTTATAAAACTGATCAAGTATAACAAAAAAAAATTTCATCTGTTAAATCTTATGATCAACCATCGGTTTTAATTATTTTTTAACATATTAGGTACAAATATCAATCTACGTACTATATATCAACAATAGACAAATTATATTCATGTTGCCCATACATATTCAAATAATTATGAAAAAAAAACAATTCTATATGCACACATTAAGCTATCAATCGAATCGACATTAAATTATAATATACGAATTAGTGATGATTTTGAAAACACTAATTTTCTGTAGGTAAATAATGACAGCCTGACAGGTAATACACAGATTAAGCTACCAATCGACATCATAAACCGTAAGTTTCTTATTTTTAATAAGGTACAAAAAAAACCTTCTTCTTTTTATTTTTCATCTAGCAACTTGCATACATCAACATCGAGAGTCTCTCTTGAAGAAAAAAAAAGACTTACGTGTGTTGAAGAAAAATATATATGCATGTGTCATCACTCAACGTCAGCAGCATTGAGTGTGTAATATGCAACAAGTATGCATAATTGTAGTGCGGATTTATACATGCGTGGGTCGGTCTATATTTCGTACTTTTTTTTAACATTTTTTTTGTTTTATTTTTGAAAACATTTTTGATTAATCGTACCAAGGTATGATTACTTATGAAAATGATATGAAATCGATTTGGCCAATTTAAACCTTTGAGATTAGTTTTACCGCTTTTCGATCAAACATTATTCAAAAAATTGATTGTACGTGAAATTGTTTCCCATTCTTTAAGTTGTTCATAATTTATAACATTAGACTGTTGTTGGACCGATCTAACTAAACCATTTCAAACAATATTCGGAACAAAATGTTTTAGTACGAAATGTAAGATCTTTTAATTAAATGTGTACATTTTCAGAAATTTGTTTCTTTTATATAAAATTATCATTTAAATTTTATTAAAAAAATCCACCAATAATAATAAAAATATTACAGAATATAAATGGTCATAATATATATATATTACACAATATAAATATTTGTAGGATAACAAACATATTACAGAAAATAAAATATAAATGCTCAGTATTTTAGAGTAAGTTGAATGAAAAAAATACTTGGATTTATCTGATAATATCAAATTTTGGTTAGATATTATGACAAAATATATAAATAAACATATATGAAACACTTTTACTAATGATTTTTCAAATTATTTGTAACTTGCCTATCTCTTTTATCTAATTTTTTTAATCAGAATTTAAATCAGATTATAGTACATTAACAGTACTAATGCTAAGCGCGAGAATATGTCATTTTGCTATTTTTGTTAATAATACGTATTATGCGGAATAGGATTTGGATATCATTGTTGGTGATAATAATAGCATTAATCGTTAGGCTATATTTCATGTCTAGTTTATTTATATATATATATATATATATGTATAACTGTATATGGTCGATGGCCCATCGCAAGTGCTTTGAAGTTTGAACGTGAGATTGAGAATGTTTGGTTGGTGGAGTTTATTAATAAATCATAACCGATTCAATCATGATTGTGACGTTGTGTTGTTGAGTCTATAAATACTATAGCAATAGATTTCATCACCATGACGCCATCTTATCATCATTTAGTATTTACCATTTTTGTTCGAATTACGTATTTTAAGCAAATTCCAACAATTTTTCTTAGTACAAGTGGAACTAAGATATATAAGTAACCGGCAAAAAAAACTATTATTTTTTCGATGAATCGTAAGATTAAGGTTTAAGAATATCCATATTTATAATTGATGACTCCATGGAGTGATAAAAAAATTGATAAAATTTTGAATTAGTGGTTTTAGATTTTGAGCAGACTTAAATATTTGGAATGAACTTTCTTCATTTTCGACTATAGTGGAGATTGTTTATCGGCTGATTGCACATTAGTGGACATTCACTACACACCTTTATAGCAATTAGTTTCTCAATTCAATTGGAAGTATATTTTCTATTTTGATTAATTATTCAGCGGGTATGTTGCATTTTAAAAATTAGTTTGGTTACTCAGTTTAAAGCTTATGAACTTGATCAAGAAAATATTTATTACTATTCAAAAAAGAAATATCAATTGGTATATGTGAGGTTAAACTATAATGATGTTTTATATTTTTCCATATCGCAAAAGTAAATGAAAAACCCGAGAAAGGATTTACACAATTGCAATCTTTATTACATGTACACAATCCCCACTTCAAAAACAAACAAAGAAACAAAAAAAAAAACATATTAAGAATAACTAAAAGCTAGAGGAATCAAATGTCCATGAATCTTGATCTAAAACCATTCTTGAGCATCCATCGCCATTTCCAACAAAATCATCATCATGATTATTCATAAACAAATCCAAGCTGCTCAAATCATTGATGTCCCACAAGTTCATCGTATCAACATTGTTGTTGAACTTGCCGCCTTTGCCAATATTTTCCCCAGGTGAATCATCGGTTGAGAGCCACTTGAGGTCAAGACTCTCCATTTCATCAAGAAACTTTGAGAACTCATCACCCGGTTGTAGTGATGATATACATGACGAGGTAGAAGAGGAAGAAGGCGAAGTAAAGTTACTAATATTGATGTTGACATTATCATCATTAGTATGGTGGTGAGCAGAAGAGATGTCCATCAAGATCTCATGTGGATTGAGCAATGGGACTTCATCAATGCAAAATCCATCACTAGAAATTGATGTCTTGTTCTTGTCCAAATCTTGTTCTAATTGAAGTTGTTCTTGATTGTCTTTGGTTTGTTGATCTTCTTGATCTTTTTTTGGGGTCTTTTCATCATGAGGCACTAAGCTTTGCTTGCTCCCTCGAGCTTGTTGTGATGCTTCTTGTTCAGAGAGAGGCTTATGGGTCAATGGGTCAATACCCATCTTCCTTAGTTTTTTCTTTATGTGTGTGTTCCAGTGGTTTTTAATTTCATTATCAGTTCTTCCTGGTAGATGAGAGGCAATCTTTGACCATCTACACCAAAAATATATATTATTATTAATGAGAATTTATAACTAATGACTTCATGAATCATGATTCAATCATTTTCATCAGACCAACTAAACTAAACTAAACTACTTGGGTTAAAAGTGGTCGTAATCTTAATACTCTTATGATGTATGAGTAGTTAGTTAGAATGTCAAAGTTAAGGTAAGTTAATTAATTAGTGTTTATAAATTTAATAATTTTATGTATATTATAATAATTATATTCAAGAGAAAGAGAATGGACCTATTGCCAAGTTGGGCATGAAGATCAATGACCATTTGTTCTTCATATTCTGATAAAAGACCTCTTTTTAAATCAGGCCTTAAATAATTTATCCATCTTAATCTGCAGCTTTTACCACACCTCAACAGTCCTGCATATAAATAAATAAATAAATATCCAATGTATAAATTGACAACCAATAATTGAAAGTCAAACTACAAAATCCAAAATTGATTATGAAACAGTGAAAAAACAAATTGGAACCAAATAATAGCGTGTGAGGACCACGCAAAATAATCAAACACTATGATTTTTTCAGCCAAACACTATGATTAATAATCTAATAGTATGTTTTAAATATTCTAATGCTAAAAGCAAGGTCAGAACTAATATGATTCTCATGCACTGAAAGTAGTATTTCTTGAATCTTTTTAGCTGAAAGTACAGTGTTTAGTTGCGATCGGTGCAAAACTATTGTAGTGTATACCTAAGAACTAATGAAAATCACTGATTCAAAAAAAAAGTTTAAAATAATAGAAATCGGTAGGAAATAACATGAATATGTTACTTAAAAAATCGGAAACTTGAATAACTTTTTAATACAAAAGAATATATATATCAAACCAGTAATATCGTTTTCGTCGGTAAGAGAAAGGGTTAAAACAAGTGTTTTTAGAAAAAGTTTACTTAATACTTTTTGAACATGAGCTATCCCAAACGACTATAGAGAGAGAGAATAAACCAGAAAGCTTGGGGAGAGCTCTCCAACAGCAATGGCCATTGGTGAGGATGAAGTTGATGAGCTTCTTGTCTTCTTCAATAGTCCATGGCCCTTTCTTCAACCCTACTTTGTCACAACATGGTTGCCTCCCCATTTATTTTCTCTCTTCTCTCCCTCTCTCTCTCTCTCTATATATATATACTTTATGTAGATATATATGCTGAAATAGTACCTAATATACTTTATAAAATGTTGTATTTCCAAGACTTAAGAAGCTACACAACAACCTATATATAGAGAAATGAGCTGATGAGACTTGAAAACCATGTTTGTGGTTTGTGGACCTACATTTCTTCTCGTAAGTTCTTTTAATTATAATCTTTATCCAACCTTCTGTCTATTTTGCATCCATATTTTCCATTTGGTCGTAACTCATTAGTCATTAGTGCGCCTTTATATTTTTTATCGATATTTAAATCATATGTGTCGGTTTACGAACTATTATCGGATTTATATCCACATAACCATACAGTTGTAAACTAATGAAAACCATTAAACTGGACAAAATTTGGTCAATTATGAAGTATTTAAGGTAATAAAATTATGAAAGCATCGCTTGTGGGATATAAACACTTTAGTTAACCCAACCTGTGACTATATTTCGGAAAAAAAAAATTACTATATACATGTCTTTATTTTTAAGTCTATTTTTATTTGCAACATTCTTTTTTGGTAAATAAACTTTACCAAAGTTGAGCAATAATTTTTTTTTATATAAACCGCGGGAATTCGAAATTTTTGGCATATAATCTTTTTCAATATTCGAAATCAACTTTTAATCCATAAAAATGTATTTTTATTCTAAAAAAATGAATCCGAAATAGAAAGAAAATCAATCTTTTTATACTACCATTAGATCACCATTCTTTTGATAGAGCTATGTAGTTTACACTACGTAGCTTTATCGATCCATATTAGCGGCAAGTCTACCTTGGTTTCAACATCATTTGATTGTGGACTTCCTATTTCAACATTTTAAAGTCAATATTATTGGAGTGAAGACACAAATTTAAAATGCGATGACTTTTGTATAAAGGAATAGAAGTCGATACTTGGTGGGTTTAGGACACGAGTAAGCGAGTGTGAGACACTCGCAAAGTTCTTTATCCTCAGACAAAAACACCTCATCATCCGTATTTGTCTTCTTTGCTTATGGTCTCAAAACTCAAATCTCATAATTGAGTATCAGTGTGTTAATATTATATCTTAAAATCAATTTAACTTAGTATGATTGGCGGGGTTTTGTTTGCACTAAGGGGTGCGTTATGCATTGTTTGTTTGTTTGTTATTGTTTTGTTGGTGGTGCCAACACAAGCTTACAGTACCCATGACGTCATCATATTGACAATATTTCGAATGGTAAAGTTTAGATAGAATCAGGGAATTGGAAAACTATAAGACCATCTCTAACCTTTAAGAATCTCTATGGGATTCTTATTTTGTTTTTTAATATATTTTTATTATTTAATTATATTAAATAATTAAAAAAAATATGAACCAATTAAAAACTGACATGTGGCAAATAGAGTTTTAGAATTCTTATTTAAGAGATTCAAGTGGTAGAGTTCTTAACTTTTTATTTTTTTTATTAATTAAAAAATTAAAAACTCCTCTTAAGAATCCCATTAAGCACCTCCATTGGAAGTGCTCTAAAAATGTTATTATTAACAAGCAAAATAAATAATACATTAACTACAAAGTTCGTAGAATAAAGCTCATTTAATTGTAAAATTATTTCATTACGGTTATCTACTCGAATTCAATCATTTGAAATTATTGCAAGTTTTTTAATATAAAATCGATATAAATGTAATATGTGGACAGTAAAAAAAATAATAATCAAGACATATATAATTTAAACTAATGGATATATTTTGTTTTTCTATCACTTGCATATTCACCGGAGGACTCAATGGTTCTATTAAGTATTAACTTGGATTTATATACAAAAAATCCTATAGATTTTTCATATGTCCAATTTAATCAGATGTCAAGTTTGAAATTTGAAGGTCTGTATTATCCATAAAATGGCCCATTTTCAACAAAAGAGCCACATATTCACAAAATGGCCCATGATAAATTTCAATATATGTTGGACCAGCCTGGAACTTAACTTACATCATTCATATTTTCCTTTTAATGGATTCGGTATTAAACGAATACACGAAAATAGGGTCCAACAATTGTTTTTACTTCTTTTTTTTTTGGGTGTGGCATAATTATTGGCATTGGAGAGAAACCGCGTCCAACTCTGTCTCAATGAGGTGGCCATGTTCTATGCCCTGTCGGTCTCAAACAAACTTATACTATTTCTCATAAGCTAATTTTACAAATCTAACCGTAAAAATATTTTCTCTTTTAAATATCATTTAGATCGACTAAATCCAATCTATAACCGAATCCTTATTTTCGCAAGATAATGTGATCTGTTAGAAGTCGAAACTCTAATGAGAAGATCACATAAACGGACAGTTAAAAATATATTTTTTTTCCAAACATCACAAGTTTGTATAATTATTTTTATCCACATATGTATCTTATTTATATATCTTGACGCAGTTTTTATCTTATTCTGTTAGAACTAATTTTCTATTTGGATTATGTATTTAGTTTTTTTTTTTTCGTGAGCGAACACTTAGTGGCACCTCAATTAATTAATTTCCAGCTCAGATATTATTAATAGACATTATTTTTATATTTTATTTTTTGGTTATTATTACGTACGATAAAAATTAGAGTATTATCATATTCGGCAGCCATGTTCAAACAAAATTTTGTACTAAAATATATATAAGGAATAGATGGTCCATTGATGATTTTTATGAGCTGGCGAAAATTCTAATTTATGATTTTAGGAAAATGAACTACAAGCTGTAAAGGCTTAAATGTTTTTATATGGATTTGACAGGGTAAGCCTAAGATAATATATGTGGCATTTTCTTGGGCAAAGGCATTTGTAACAATTAAATAACATAAATATACTTACATATACATGAGCATGTGAAGCCACATGGATCTGAGTTAGAACAAGAGAAAAATTGCTGTGTCCATGACTAGGTGTAAAATGATTCATGCCACCTGAAAAATTGATCAACATGTAATCCATTATTATTGAATCGTATATTTATAATTATAAAACCACATACTAACTATACTAGTTTCGTTGCAGTAACGATACATTTAAATTCAACATGACAAAAAAATACTAAAAGCTATATGTACTTTAATTACTTTAATATTTCAAATATTTTTTTTTATATAAAGTCACAATCAAATAGTACTATATTTTCTCACAAACAATGTACTAAAGTCTACCATTCTAACATCTACAGATCTACTACAAGTTCTTAATTACTTAATTATGTAGTCTACAACATGATTAATTTCCAAAATAAAATGCCACAACAACAAGACACTTAGAGTTGTTAATTGTTTTTAATGTCAATTAATTCAATTTGGAAGTATACTGATTTGATTGGTTTTATCTGGTATGTATATGTCTAATATAGATAGACCTATGAATCTCATCCTCTTACAAAGTGGCTTAGCTACTCTAAAAAGTTTAAGAAGACTTGTCAACTATATAGCGGGACTTAATCTTCACAATTTAAATGTAAAATTCTAACGAAACCGTTTTCAAAAATTATATTGGAATGATATATAGTCGAAACCAATTGCTTTTGATTTTTCTTGACATATACATAAATCGGTTCAAATGATGACATAAGAAAAAAAACTGGGTAGCTTGTAAATTAGTTTTTTTCTTGATACAACTTAGTTTGTATTCAGTTGCATTTAGACTGTCGATCAAATGTATATCAGCATATAAGAAGTTATAATTGAAAGTTTTTTTTTTTTTTTTTTAATATAGTCTTCCCTCGTAAAAGTCACAGCACACATAGCTAACAAGCAAGAGTACTAATCAATTAACTAAGTTAGTTACGTTAATATATTATGGTAAAATTTGATGTAACTTTAATGATTTCAAACTTAATAAGACCTACCAGACATTTTAAGTGTAGATGTGGGACACCATTACAATTCCACCGATCTCGCTTAAACTTCCAAACTAAACCAAAATCATCAACTAATTCTTATAACAAACATTTGTTGTTTACATCTTCTCAAGCTATCAACCAACACAAAATAGATGCACTCAACTAATCCTTTCACTAAATGTTTTCTGATATTTTAAAAATTTCCTTACTTTTAGTCCTCAAAGTGTCTTGATCAATATAATTTATAAATATATTCTTTCTTTTATTTTTATTGTTAAAAAATAAAAAAGAGTCACTTGAAATTTACTTAAAGGCTAAAGGAAAAGATGAAGAAACATTTGTGTTAATGGCTTTACCAAATTATCCCAATTTGAAATTTGAAAGGTGGGGACTAACTTGGCAGATTCAACAAAGACTTTTGAATAGACCCGTTACCTAAAATGATATTTATTTCATGGAATTTGAAATATGTATTTAGATACTTAGTCACCAAAAGTAAAACTTGAAATTGAAGAAAGACAGAAAATGTTTGTCGTTGACTTTTTATTATTTGTCGGAGATGGGAGAAAGAACGAAACAATATATTAAAAATCTCATATTTGCTGTCAACTTTTTTTTCTGCCGTTTTATTGCATAGTTGGTTAGAAAGAAATAGTCAATAGTGGATATATATAAGTTTCATGAATTAAATTAAAAAAATACTAAATTCAAATTTATGGGGCGGCCAATAAGAAAAGGAGAGATATACATTTCTGTTACACACTCAAACAATTTATATTTAATTTTTTATAAAAATTCTTTCAAACTAAAAACACAAAAAAAAAAAAAAAAAAAATTTCAACGTATCTCTCAACTGACTTAATGAATTACCGAACAAACTATTTAATGAAAATCAAATTTAGACCAAACAATTTTGAAATCGATCAATTTAAACCTCGAGAAAAAAAAAATCAATCAGACAAAGGACCTGGTGAACCAGATGAATGAGAAACCTCCTCAATGAGCCTCGTGACTTCAGACATTGAAGGACGACTATCTGGATACTGAGCGGTACAACTTATACCAATCTTCAAAAGCCTGATCATGTTCTCATTGCCCTCTGATTGATACTTTGTGAGCTCCGGATCAAATACTTCTGACGGTGATTGTTGTTCAGTGATCGATGAAACCCATCTCGGTAAATCTACTCCTTCTTCATGTAACTGCTGTTGCGTTGGAGATTTCCCTACAAATAAATAAAAAATAAAAAATATAACAATATTCAAAATCACATTTTGACGTTTTCAAGATCTGTTTTCTGTTGTGTATGTTTGTTTTACCTGTGAGTAATTCAAGAAGAAGAACACCAAAGCTGTAAACATCAGCCTTTTGTGAGATTTTACGAGCATCAGTTACTTCAGGAGCACGGTAACCATCAATGCGGTTAGGTGTAGAAGTAGGGCTGATTATAGGAGCAAGACAGTAATCAGAGACCTTAGCCTCAAAGGATTCAGACAATAGAATGTTAGAAGATTTAATGTTTCCATGAGATGTTGTCGAGTCACGCGAATGGAGGTAACTAATCGCTCTTGCAGCTCCTAGAGCTATTCCAGCTCTTGATTCCCAATTCAATGAACTCCTACCATTTCCTTTGTTCCCTGTGAATTCAAAAACAATTGATATTTTTAAACTAAACGATTGAAATTGCGGAATTCGAAACATTAAAAAGAGTCTTAGTTTTGTTACCATGTAAAAGCGCTGACAAGCTTCCTCTAGGCATGTGTTCAAACACAACAAGCTTTTCGTCACGGCTGAAGTAATAAGCAATCATTGTCACAAGATTGGCATGACTTATTGATCCAAGAACCTGCATTTTCTCTCTAAACTCTTTCTCAGGCACAACCACATCTCTCAATCGTTTCACTACCACAACTAATCCGTGATCAAAGCTCGCCTTATACGATGATCCAAACGTTCCTTTACCAAGAACCTCCGCAGAAGCTTTTAACAATCCATCGAGATCGAAATCACCAAACGACTTCACGAAAAATGTCAGATCTTTACTCACTGCAGGGTTCTTAGATGCACCATTCTCAGATGAATGTGGTCCACCATTAGCCACCGGAGTAGGGACATTAGCCACCGTTGATTCCTTAGCTACGGCAGCTGATGAGGTGGAAACAGGAGCTGCTTCAATGTTTCTCGATTGGACATTGTCCTCCTTCTTCCTCTTTCTACAGAGACAGAACAAGATCAAGAACAACAAAAGAAGCCCGAAGAAACAAGCGATCACTATTCCGGCAATAGCTCCGGCGGATAACTTATCGCTTTTGCCTTTTCCAGGGGTCTTAGTGCCGTTTCCGGTGCCATTGACGGGACAAGCTTCTAAAGGCTTCCCACAGAGGAAATTGCCTTCAAAAGCGGTTTTGGGCATACCCGATAACGGATCCGGTATCGACCCGTTTAACTGATTGGAAGAGACATTGAATTGCTGAAGAGGAATCGTAATCTCCGGGATCGGACCGGTGAGTTGATTATCCTGCAAGTAAAGAGTACTTAACCGGGTCGCCGAGTTGACATTATCCGGGATCCGACCCGAGAAATTGTTCTGGGCGAGATTGATCCGAATTAAGTTAGGTAAAGTGAATAGATACGAAGGAATCTCGCCGGAAAAAGCGTTTCCTTGGAGATACAAGTAACGGAGGAGAGTTAGGTTAGCGAAATCCGGCGGGAGAGGACCGTTAAGAGCGTTGAATCGGAAAGATAAAGTTTCGAGCTTTGTTAGATTTCCGATTGCGATTGGTAACGGACCTGATAAACCCACACCGGGTAATCGGAGTGCTGTGACACGGGGATCGGAATTGCATTGGACTCCTCCCCAAGTACAAGGTGGTGCGGATAGATTCCAAAGCAAAGGACGGCCATGGACGCCGTCACGGAGAGCGATAAGAGCTCGTCGATCAGCTTCTAGATCTGATGTCACGGAAACAAGACAGAAGAAGAAGAAGAAGACGGAGACACCTGAATTGGTCTTATTCTTCATCTTCTTCTTTCCAAAGTTTAATCCTTTCGAACAGTTAAATTATTATCTCTCTCAAGATGGGGTTTTTTTCTGAGATTTTGTCGGAAAAATCTTTGTATTTTCCGACTACGTGTAGAACAGTGTTTGGGAAAGAGAAAATGTCGGAAGCAAATCAGCTCTCTGTCTATGTCTCTCTCTCTCTCTCTCGCCGGCTGTGAGAAGAGAGTAATGAAGGAGAAGAGAGAGAGAGACAGGGAGACTATAAAATTGCAGACTGCAGTGAATGGAAAGAAAAAGTTATTTGTTGTATTTTACCTTTTTACAGAAACCTAGAGAATCTTTCTATTTAAATATTCAATTTTCCTTTATTTAAGGCAAGAAGATAATCATCAAAAGATTATCTTTACTAATTTGTTGTCTAGCTGTATTTATGAGTTAATGTGTAATTTAGCACTTTAGGTAAGAAATCGTCTGGTATATAGGAAGATTTATATTTTAAAATGTTTGAAACCTAATATAAAATCTAGAGAGGTTTTATAAAATAATAACATAATAAATACTTTTATTTAAAGAGGGCATAGTTTAATGCGAAATTAAACGAATCTCCGTTTTCTTAGCTTCGCTGTTTTTTTTTGTTTTCTCTCAGTAAATATTTTAGCGTGCATGTGTAGAATAAGATTTTATCATCGTCAATTGGAATTAATGGGCCCAGAGTTTTTGTTGCGGCCAAAACTCTAATTGTATTCAAATAAAGTTTGTTAGAGAATAGAAGCCCATTAATTTGCAGTATGGCCCATAAAATATGCTTATACAAAACTAAGGAGACTAGGCTCTTAATCAAATTATTAATTTGCAGCCCATTTGATTTGAGTGGCAAATACTACTCAACTAGTAAAAATCGACGACACAAAGTTTCGAAATGGTTCTTATGTCACGTATTTTTCATAATATTATTATCTAACATGAAAGATGACGTTTAAATAGCTATTAATATACTTTATGAATTCATATTTGTCGAGTACGAATTGTTCTGTGATGTTACTTAGCGTTTACGTATCACCAATTGTATATCCATAAAGAATTACTCTTAACTAATATCTGAAACATCTCATACTAGTTTACGCTATGTGGATATGTTTATATATTCATTCATTTCATCAATATTCTTTAAAAGTCAAAACAACAATGTCCACTCAAAACACTCTAACCTTCTATAAAAACACAGGACCACCAATTTATCCATCGCCAGAAAATTTAATATTTAATGTTTGAACTGCAGGATTTAATTATCAAGATATAGTAGTATTGTGACGTTTCCGGTAGTTATTCCAAAGGAGATTAAATCTTGGATCCATAGTTCAAATTTTGGTTGGAAATGGAAACTCTGGCCCCAAACAAAGAGAAATACATGCTTCAATCTGGAATTTTATTTTCTTAAAAAAAAAACAAATCAACAAGCAAGCTGCAATTCTGAAAACTTATCATTTTAGTATTTACCACTAAAGAAATATACATATACTCCACTAGTTGTGGCATACATGTAATTCAAAATAAAGTTCCATGTTAGAGAAACGCTAAAATGCAGATTGTTTGGTTATCAGTTATGTATAGTTGTTGTATTTCTTATATGATTTTTGTTGAGAACTTAGTAATAGCTTTTTAGTTTTAAAATTAATAATAGCTGGAAGATAGGAGGAACAAAACATAAACTATGTCATTAACGGGAAAAAACAAAAACAAAAACATATAGTATGTCATTTTGATCGATACAGCAACACATCGGTCCAACTTATTATCGCTATCAAAATACAAGTTGTGAGTGTGTGATTAGAGGAGTAGGACTCTCCCACCAATGAGAATATAAAGAGCTTTCGAATTTTTATATTACAATAAGAAAAATGTTGACATGAATACAAAGTAGCCCAAAGTCACGGGAACACAACGACGACCCACCAACCAATTGCAATAATTGGTTATTATCACAAACCTAATATAGCACAAACCGATCCCACTTCTAATGGCATGATGTGAATGTAATAGTTACAGTTATATTTTTTTTTGTTTCAGTTCTTAAAAAAATGATAATATTCAAATCTGTATACTTTTTAATTCTATAGTTTATGTCTGATAAAGTTCCTATTTAGTTTCTTTTTTGACATCAGTTCCTATTTAGATTCAAATTTAAGTTTTTATCAAAATATATATTTGACTAAAATAATGATCTTACTTTTGAGCTCTTTCGGTTTTAAATCGTTTGGATTTTATTCGGGTATGAAAAAATGTTATTTATCTTTTCAGATTAAACTTATTCTTTTTGTATCAATTTTTGTGGGACAGATAAAGACTAACCGACTTTGACACCACAAACAAAATATACTTTGACCATTTAACAAGAAACAAAAAAAAATCTAAATAGTAATACTAGGATCACTGGAACAGTAACGAAAATAGTGAGAATCTTTTTAAGTGTGACTACTAGATTCGGATCCGCACGTATGTGCGGGGTTATAATTTTAAACATAATTTTTTATAATAATAATATTATTACATCATTCATTACTTTACTTTACCTAATTGCAGTGAAATGTTAATGTAATATAATCAGGTAAAAAATGATAAAATTATAAAAATTTTAGTAATATTAATTTTGCTTTAATTAAAAATCTGTAGTTATTATTTAAAGTTTAGATATTAATATTAGTCTGATAATTTATAATGAACTATAAATCTGGAAAATTCAATTAAATGGCCCATTAGGTGGTCAAAGTTTGCTTATGGCCCATTATATTTGATTAGGTGGTCGGCCCATTATATTTGATTAGGTGGTTGGCCCATGTTAAATAAACTGGGCCATTAGTAAATCAAAGTTTGTTAGATCATATATTAGATCAGAATATATTTTGTTTTCGTTAAGGTTAAAAAAACAAATCGATGGAAAAAAGTGCTGTCTGAAAAAAATCTCAGGTCTGACCAAATGCATGTATCTATATCGAACCGATTATGTCTACGATTTGGTATCTTCTTCATCAAATTTTCTCTTCAGTTCACAACCAAACACAAAATGTGTCCGATTATACACGAATCTCTGCATTTGGCACCATTTCATCAAGATCTCGTATTATTATACACTGTTAATCTTCACAATTGAGGTAAGCCAATTTACTCAGATTTATAGTTAATATGTTTAGCACCATTTCTCAATTCGTTAATAGTCTGATATTAGGTGTATTTGTATAGATTTGTTTGTAGAATTCAATTTGTAGTAATCCGATTCTACCATGTTCGAAATGTCAAAAGATTTTAGATTTTAGTCACATAAGTCTGATATAGTTCTTTTTTGGAATCGATTTGTTAAAGGAGTTTATTGTAACATAACTTATGTTGTGAAATGTTGTATCAGCTGCTTCATGGTGATGCTGGACTTCTAGCTACTGATATGCCAAAGGAAGAGGTGGTTAATTTTTTAATTTTTTTTGTAATTTATATATAATTTATAATCGTGTCTTTTACCAGTTTGAATTTATGTTTAATATTTGTTTAGTTTGAATCTGGTTTATAGTATTTTTAAAATAATAATATAACATGATTTATCACTTTAAATTTTTGGGGAGGAATGTTAATGCCATATAAAAATGTTTTATAAAATCTGTAGCTTAGCTGTTGTAGTAACTTGTATTCATAATTCGTTGACCTTCTATATAGGTTGATCAATCCAGTAGTTGTTGCTTCGAAGATAGCTGCAATTGGAGTATCTTTTTACAGCTAGTCTTTTAGAGAATGGAACGAAAAAGAAAGATAAGATTTTGATATGATTCTTTAAAATAAAATTCTATCAGCAAATTTTGTAACATCTAATGAGGCTTTTTTAAAATTTCAGGTAAGATAAGTTTAACCATTTGGAGATAAATATATGAATAAGGAGGTGGACTTCTAATTGAGAAGGTTACTTATATCATGTTTTCTATTGTTTTGTTGATGAGATTTGCATTCATAGGTTTGGTTGTTAAGTAGTTTCTTTTAAAACTAAACAAACAAAGCATATTTTTTTGTAGAACGTAGCATTTTTCTGAAAATGAGGAACTTAGTCCGATAAGATTAAAAGAAAGATTGACTGTTTGAAATTTCTGCTAGGAATGATAGAATTTAAAATTGTTTGAATGATAAGCTATGAAATGTAACATGAATAGCTCATCTTTTTCTTCACAGTACCTGTAAAAAAGAAATATAAAGTCAACTGAAAAGGTAATCTCTGATAAAGAGATTAGATATTCAAGTAATATGAATACGTAAATTTCATCTTACTTGACAGAGATTGCCTTTAAGATAGTTGACTTCCAGGTTTAACATTAAAACCTGAAAAATAAGAAACATGTACGGTGGTGTTAAACTCTAGTTTATATGATGAATAACTTTAAATTCCATCTAAAGACAGTGAAACTAATAGTAAATTCCACATCAGACCTTGCAGAAATCAAATCTTCTATAATACACTTATCACAATTTAGAGTAAAATCTAATTAAAATAAGAAATAAACACTTTCAATGTTCAATACTAAACTAAAAGACATAAACTTGTTAAAAATAGGTTTAAGTATTTGATATAATACTATAATATGTATTGGTACCTTCAGCAGAGATGGTTTTTGCCAAAACTATTACTCCTAAAGGTATTGAAACACTTCCTTGAACACGACATTCATCGGTCTCTTCTGTGGTTTTCCGTCTTTGTCCACTATCAACACCTTTAGTCCTTTCTTAGAAGTCACTCTAGAGACTGCCACATAGAGCTGTCCATGTGAAAAACATGGTCTAGGTAAATACAGGCCAAATTTCTCTAAAGATTGTCCTTGACTTTTGTTGATTGTCATTGCAAAAGCAACAGCTAATGGCAATTGTCTTCGACGCATTTTAAAAGGTAGCTTTGTGTCTGATGGAGTTCGCAATATCCTTGGAATGAGGACTAAATCGCCAACCTTATCCCCTGTAAGCACTTTAGCTTCCAAAACAAACTCAGCCATTTTTGTAATCTGTAACCTTGTACCATTCATTAGCCCTCCTTTAGGATCTATGTTTCTTAGTAACATAACAGGACAACCAATCTTGAGCCTTATACTGTGATTTGGCAACCCATTAACTTTGAGGCTGTTTAGAAACTCTGGAGTCAACACTTTATTCTTCTTAGAACCAACGTCATTTTTATCAATAGAATCTGAACTGGTTGGATCAATAGAATCTGAACTTAGGTATATTCTTTCCTCACCTATAAAGAGTATAAAATCGGGTAAACAAAGATCTTAATGGTATCAAATTAATTATTTGATAAGAAAAGTGTACTAACCTTCTAGTTGATTAAGCATATGCTCGTTGATCATGTTGACGTCCTCATTGGTTGGACATAAAATAGCTCTATCCTGAAAGAATTTTGGATCTTTTTTCTGTTTCAACAATTTAGGATCTCCATAAACCTCCCTGCTTATTGCTTCAATTGGATTGTTTACCTCAGTAATTAGAAACTCATCAGGAATATCTATCATCACTTCTCCATCATTAGGCTGTGATATCTTCCCATCACCAATAGATAGAATCCACTCTGAAAATTCTTTGAGATCCTTCGCATCAGTGGCACTCAAATTATTTGAATGTAGACGCATATTCTTTGTCAGCCTCAAAACTTGACACTCATTCCAAAGATGAGATGAATTTAGTGAAGCCATAACAATTTCTGCCCTACCAGCACCATTTATCACAGGTAGTACTTGTCTGAAATCACCTCCTAATACAACAACTTTTCCACCAAAAGATTTTTTCCCTTGACCTCTAATAATATCAGACATACTTCTATCCAAAGATTCAAAACAATGCTTGCTCATCATCGGAGCTTCATCCCAAATGATCAAAGATGCTTCTTTCGCTAAATTGGCAAGGTCTGAGCCAGGCTTCATTGTACATGTAGTACTATCATCAGGGTTTAATGGAATACCAAACCTAGAGTGTGCTGTCCTACCACCTGGTAATAATAGAGAAGCAAAACCGCTGGAAGCAACATTGAGTACAATTTTACCTTCAGAGCGAATTTTTGCTGAGAGAGTTTTATAAAGAAATGTCTTCCCAGTTCCTCCAAAACCATAAACAAAGAATAGACCGCCCATGTCATCATCCACTGCCTTAATGATGTCATCATAGATTTTAAATGCGCAATCAGTCATCATCGTTAGGCATTTACTAAGTTTATCTTTTAAATCATCACGATCATAATTTTTTTCATCCACTATCAACACATTTGTATCATCATCAATCTCTGAAGGTAATTGAGGCATAGTCTCAAAAGCTGCTAGAGAAGTTCCATTGCTTTTTAAGATTCTATCAATATCTTGGAGGGCAAATTGCTTTTTATCCTCATCAGAGAGGATTAGTTCTACAAAAAAAAAATACTCAAAACCAATAACAATTTACAGTATTTTAATTGATTACTTGAATACTTAAATTTGGAAAATGTAATAATGAAAAGTGTTATTACCTGGGCGGTTTAAGTATTTTCTCCTTGTATTTTCAATGTCTTCTGAAAGAAGTTCCCACGTTTTTTCCCAAACAACTTCTGGTTGAGATAAACTAATAGATTGGAGCATGACAACAAACAGACGACGAAGAAAATTTCCAGTACTCCAAAAACTTGTTCTTGATATATCATCTATATACTCCTGATCATTGTCAAGCAAACCTATAGCATAACATGCTTCTTTAAATTTTTTATAAACCACTCCATTCACAGTTTTGAGATCTTCAAAACTTGTGGGACCTTTTTGATGATTAAGAAGTACTCTTTCATAATATCCTTCTTCCAATCTAAGTGGAACATAGTTCATTCTCCCAATAGTAGACCCTGGTCTTTTACGCAAGTTAAATTGTCTTGCTTTCCCATCCCAAGTAAAATATTCAGGAATTTGAACATATGTTAGCTTTCTTGCTATAGAACTAACCTTATTCAATTCAAACCAAGCTAGAAACATAGAGTTCTGTAACTCTGACCGATTCAAAACATCTTCTACTTCATCATCAGACTTAAAATAAAGCACCTGTTTCCCTGACAGATGGAAAGACAATCTCTGAACTGATGTTGATCTGTAATGAATAGGGTTTTTCAAAATCCTCCATCCTGCTTCACAAGCAGATACATATCTGGCACAAATCATAGATTAATGTTGTAAATGATATGGTTGATTATTTTTTAAAATACAATAACATATACATCGTAAATATAGACAAACCTGCAATCAAAATAGTCTTTTATCTCATTCTGACTCTTGCCCCCTGTAGTAGTATCTTTAGAATTCCCATTTGTATTTCCATTCTCTGTGGACTTTACTGTTGGCTCAACAACCACTGAAACACGATCATGTCCTTTAGTGATATATTTGAATAAGTATTTAATAGAACCGGTTTGGTTGCACCACTCTACATTAATGTGAGCTCTGTAGCAAAGCGACACCTTTTTGTTATATGGTATAACATATCGATTGTCACACTTAAAACCATTCTTCTCCACAAAGCGATTTGTTTCCCTTCTTTTGTAAACTGGAAAACCTTCTTTATCAACTCTAGTGTGTTCTATATGTTTCTTTGGGTAAAACTTTGAACATTTGCCTTCCACCATACACGGTGAATTCTTGTTGATAGCTCCACATGGTCCATGAATCATCATCTCCTTAACAACTTCATAGAGCTCTGGTTCTCTTTTTTTGTCAGGAATTTCTGCAGAAATTATTTTGTCAATGTCTTCTGATTTTGGCAATTTATGATCTGGATGCAACCAAAGTAATATGTGAGCATGGGGAAGGCCTCGTTTTTGAAACTCAATGGTATACATTGCTGCAAGCAATTTTCAAAACATAGTTTATTAGATTATTTTATAGGATAGATATAAGAACTAACAGGATAATCAATAAAATAAAAAAGAGGATTCTTACATGAAACCGTTTTCCCTAGCATATGTTTTTTGGTTAAATCATCCATTAGATAATTGAGCTTCATCTTGAACACCCTACTTATAATCTCTGGCCTGTCATCAGAATTCAACTTCCGTTCTTTACAGAATCTAACTAGCTCTGGCCATTTTGGATTGCATGTAAACGTGATGAACAGATCAGGAAATCCGTAATGGTTACATGTAGCCATTGCATCCAAGTACATATTCCTCATATACCTAGGCCCACCAACAAAAGTAGCTGGTAAATAAAATTTGTTGCCTTGATCATCCAGGTCTGTCTTTCCTAAAGTAGATGCCTCTTTAATTGAATCATAATTATCTGCCCTCACGCTTGACTGATTTAGTTTAAAATAACTAAGCTGATTGGACTCAATAGCTGTAAAAGCATCTACCAAGAACTGCTGGAACAACCGTTTAGACCGGAGCAGAATCGATGACTCATTCTTTCTCTTATGTATACGGAATGCAAACCATTGACGGATACTAATGCACTCATTCTCATTAGTTGTTTCACTGTTTTTCTTCTTTTTAGCTTTAGAAATCTCTTTCTTAATTCCTGGCCTGAAACCATCCTCACCATTAGGAAATAACAGAGGATATTGTAGAGGTTGATAAGAAGGATGAATTTCACTTATCCTTTGTAAGTCTCCAGATTTTTCTTCAATCACAATGTCACGACTTGGCATATCTATAGAAAAATCGTTTGGTATCAATGCAGCAACCTCTGAAGCTGTGGGAACTGCATATGTTCTTCCATCTTTGACTCGTTCACTTACAATTCTCATCTGAAAGCTTTCTTCTGGATTAGTATTTAATCTGTCCCTGGCCATTCTAAAATTGGCAACATATGGGTTGACTTCATCTAACAGTTTGATTATAGCTTCAATCACTTCCTTTCTCAACTTTTGCTTTTTCTTATACTTCCCATCATGTTTTCCTTTGCTGCATTGTTGATTGAAAAAACATTAAAAAATTTTTTTATAAGAATCTAATCTAGACTAATAAGCAAATATACTTCATATGAATACTCTTTGTAACTTTACTAACCTCAAAATTCCAGCTCTATTTTGAACCTCATTCTCTGTATCGACAATATATAGCTGGAAAAACTTTGCAAAGTCGCCATCCTCTGGTTTTAAACTTCCAATCAAGTGATAATTTTCACCTTGTATCTGAAACATATTTGGACCATTACCTTTGGCGACGGAGTTCTCACACTTACCACCAAGAGAAGTAAATGAGAATATCATGTTATAGGCTCTGATATTTTCTCTAAAATGTCTACTGATTTCATCATCGTTAGTTAGCAAAGCAAACAACAATTCTGGCTGATTATGTAGAAAAGGCAATTGTACTGATCCTTGCAAACAACATTGTGTAAATGTAGGATTACGATCTCTCCTTTGCCTATTAATGCGCTCACCATACCACATAATAGCACCACAATATGCACAAGAGTACACTGGATCACCATGATCCAGATATTCTGAAAATCAACAAAAGAAATATAAGAAAATGTATTATGATAAATCAGCAGATATAAATCGTTTTCCATCTATTATGTAAATAAGATTTAGATCAACGAATAGACACAATATGAAGTTATAATGTACCTATTTCTTTGGATGTTTCTTTGGTTTTTCTTTTTACATTCTTACTTTTGTTGACAGCAAAAGCTTGTGTCAAGCTTTCGTCTAACATTGATAGAAAGTGAAACCTTTCTTTCACTTCTACTGGGATATTCTCAATATCTTCTTCATCATTTTCACTTTCAGAAGAATTATCCTCTACACTACGGCATTCGTTAGCTTCTTCAGCTTTGCTTAGAGAATCGATCCTTGAAAATGGTTTCTTTTTCGAATGTAGTATCCCATTAGGAAGGATGTTTGTGCTTCCAGATGATCCTTTGTCAGTTGGTTGTCTCTGTCTTGCAGCAGATTTTGCTAATCTCAATCGAGTTCGTGGGTTGGTAAGGACAATTCCCTTTGTAGCTATAGTTAAAACATATTCTGAGATCATCAATAACTCATTTATTATGTCATTTTATGAGCTCGATTTAAATTGTGTTAAAATAATAGTTACCTTTTTTGCTTGTGACAGATGGAGGAGTATCTCTTTTAACATTTCTCTGAGATTGCCTTATAGGATTTGGAGGAGTTTTCCCAACAGTGTTGTGAACTTCAGGTCTGTTTGTAACATTCTGCAATTCTTGTAATGGTACTCTTGTTGCATTCATATCAGATCCTCTGTCTGATGTTGTAGAAAATGCAGTAGTTCTAGCATTTTTCTTTGCTAATCTTAGAGAATTTGTAGAAGTAATAGTAGATTCATCTAATAAAGAATGATACTATTGATTAGTTCAAAAATGTCAATATAACACAAAATAGTGATATGATGTGAATTACTTACCCCATAAATCGTTTTTCCTTTTAGCAGTAGAAAAAATATTCCCATCACGTGCAGGAACTCCATTTTCCTTGTCAGGTATGTTATTTATACCAACTAATAATCGATTAAAAATCGATTTTACACAGACATCACGACTGCCATGATTTCTTGGTATATTTGGATTATGGTTTTCATCATTTTCATCTGCTCTGAATCGTTTTGTTTGATCTTGATTAGTAATGTTGTTCTTTCCATTACCACCATCATTCTTCCTCTTTTTCATTCTGAAAAACAAAAACAGAACCCCAAACGAATTTACGTTACAGTAATTAATTTGTTTGTATAAAATGGTGATGGAATTAATAATTCAAAACTGAAATACCTTACAGATGTATTTCTTGCTCTGTTTAATAGTATAGATGATTATAATTACCATGAGAAAGTTCTGGAATATGGCTTATTTAGATATTCACCAAATCTTCCTCAGAATTTTGAAAAAGATATATATTTAACTGAAAAATCTTTTTAGTTTTATGTTTGTTAATAGATTTAGTGTATTTAAGTAGTACATATGTTTTTGACCCAAAAAAAAAAAAGTAGTAAATATGCATACAAATACATTTGTTTCAGAATAATTTTGTAAAAGATAATATTTCTAATGATGCAGATCTACAATAACACTTTAACGCATCCCAAGAAGTATGGAGAGGAGCAGGTGGTATAGGTGAGGCATACAGTAAGCTATCTTACTAACTCTGAACCTTGTTAGGATCTACGTAAATATATTATTAGAAATATGTTGTATTATAATATGATACACACTATCTTTTTCATTTTGACAGATTTTGCCATGTATTAAACGGCCAAACATTTTGTGTAACTACAGTTCCAGTCATCTTTTTTTCAATGAAGATATCCAGGTATAATTATTTCCCTAATTAATGTCAGTGGTATAGAAAATGGAATTTCGAATTGAAGGTTAGGCTAGAGTTATATATGAATCAAAGCTTTATTAATATTTACTTCCTCTTTAGAAAGGAAGATCAAAGTAGAAGAGAAATCATTAGAAAATCCAGAATTTAAAATTTGGCAATGTAGCCATTATTTGTGTTTCTGAAAAGGGTAGTAAATATTAAACTAACATGAACCGAATCTAATAAATAAAACAGATAAAAATCTCCAAAGTTGTTGCTTCTGGAATCACTTTCATGCAGCATCCACTTTATTCTTGTCAGATTCCACATCTTCCTTTTCAGTATCAGCTGTGATTGACTTCTTTTCACTTTTAGTCTCTTCCTTTTCAATTTCACCTTTGATTGAAGAAACACATGGTTTCTTGGTAGTTGATGACTGCTCTGATGTATATTCAGAGATGCCCTCTTTTCTTCGTTTGGAAGAAGGAGTAGTTGAAACAGCACCCAAAGAATCAGACATGTCACTGCTATTAGTCAAGGCAAGGGTTTCCTGTATTAAATGAAAGTCAAAAATCACGATAAATCAACATATTGATTATTGAACATCCTAGATATATAGATGAGATTTCACCTGATGATTAGAAAACTCAGTAGTATTAAGTGAATCATGAACATCTGAATCTTCAATCGATGCATCATGACCCAACCAAACGTGAGAAACTTTGTAAGTGTCATTCCCATCATTGATGTTTTTATTTTCAATGTTCACCAGTAACTGGAATGTTTTACCAATTAAGTCTCGCAAAGCTTGAGGAGTATTTGTTGGATCTTGAATCTGTAAATAAGATTAAGTTAAAGTAAACAAAAGACAAAAACTAATACGTAACTATTGTCATTTTACCTCATTCCAATGACCTTCCAAGAGATCATTCGCAGATTGTCCAATAATCTCAAATGCATTATTGTCCCACAACATACACTTAGTCTCACCAGTGTTATCCATCACCCCAACAATTAATTTGTATCTATATTTGAAAGAATCCATTTATGTATGTGAGTGACTTTATCAATTAACATTTTGTAGAAATCAATTAAAATTCTGAGTAAAACAAATAGTAGTAAGTAGGTACCTGGGTACAACTTTAGTTGTTTCTTCACAACATGTAGCACACCAGAACAAAGATTTTTTACCTTTTTTGACAACCTCATTTTCTTTTTTAGGTACCAAGTATGCTGTCTTGGTACACTTCAGGCAGCAAAAGTAATACCAAGAATAGTCTGTATCAATTGTGAAGATAGTACACATGATTTTGCACTTTCCAATCTACAAATAAACAATACATTTAGGCCATGTTAGTAAATCAGTTGGAAAACGTAGTATATGAAAAAAATTCTAATACTAATGGTTACCTTTGTGGCATAAACAGTTCTGAAATGGTTTTCCGAGGAAACCGATCAAAATATTCTCGTTTTTTCACAATCTTGCACTCTTTTGGCTTACTTGGTTGTATTGTTAAAGCTAGTTGATCATTTGGTAAACTAACAAAAGGAAAAACATGCAAGACAACATTACTAATATCTAAATTAGAATGAGAATATATATATAATAAGATAATTATACATACTTGGCCATAAACTCTTCCACAGCTGGGTAGTTTGGATTGATCTCTAACAAAGATGTGTCATATGCATTAGCAACTGATCTCTCACCTGTATATAAATTATCCAACGTGTTTCAGAATGTTAACATCTAACGGCATTGTATATATGCATCTTTCTATATAGATATTTAAAGATAAATGAAATTATATTTGGCAATATTAAAAAAAAAAAACCTTTGAAAGTATTGATCTTAGCAAATCGAATTAAACATATGACCCTTTCTTTGCATGCATTCTGACATGCATTCCACATGGTTTCAGCATAGTTTTCCCAGAGAGTGCATGGTAATCTTTCATCCCTATAAAAGAGCCGAATTATGAGTATAGATAAATTATTATGGAGAATAAACCTAATAATAAAAATATAACAGATATTAGGGTAGTAAATATACTTTGTGTTTCTCAGTTCAATCTCAAGTTTCTTTGTAGATTTGTCCTTGATGTCATGAGTTTTCAATTCACCAACATTGACCACCTGTCCCAATATGTCTGTTAAACAAAGAGTGTTAAGATTTTAATTTAATTATGATTATTAAATAATTAAAAATATCAATATAATTAGAAAAAATGATGACAATAAGAGGTTACCTATGAAAATATTTTCACTCAATCCTGATTCATTTGAAACATCTTGAAAGTTGGCAAAATCAAAAAATATATCATCACAAATATTAGCAGATCTTGTGATAATAGTCGTGTTCATGAAGGACATTTTGTAGGTGTGTTTTGTTGCCCTGAACTTTCCCATTGCTTTAGAGAGAGTGAAATTTTCAATAATTCTCCATTCTCCAGATTTGATTTTGCTTTGAAATTTGTGAATTTGTGGCTTTTTAATCGTAGCATGAATGAGAGTACCCTAAAATATAGTTTAAATAGTTAGTTATATATTTGTATAAAATATAATTTGATCTTTATAAACATAAATATAAATTGTAATGTATACTAACCGATGCATCAGACAAAATCATGTCCAAAGTTTCTCCACCGTAGTTTGTTAGTTGAATCCACAAATGCAAAATTTTAACTTGAATGGTCCAAGCTGTTTTGTAAGGTTTGATGTTCGAAAGGTTTGTGTAATCAACCATTGTTAAAAAAAAAATAGCTGTAACGTTTAAAGATTGATGTGGAATTGTGACTTATGAAATTGAAAGTGATAGGGTATTTATAGTATTAAGAAAATTGGCTACGGTTGTTAGTAAATATTTAGTCAAATATTGTACTGCAAGATTTTATATATTTTTAAAATTTAATTTTAGTTTATCTAATAATATATTTCGTTAGTTAATTTGATTGTAGTGTTTGTTAAGTTAATCTTTAAATATTTCTGATGAGGTTTATTTATTTTTTGTAAATTTTCGAAATGGAATAAAATTTAAATCAAGATTTGTTTTCTAACTATTCTGTTTATTTGTTTGGTATATTTCCGGAACTGAGGGAGGATATTTTTTTTTGTAGTGTTTGACGGTTGTTAGTAAATATTACTCAAATATTTTTGTTTTTTTAAATTTGATTTTAGTTTATCTAATAATATATTTCGTTAGTTAAAACTTTTTTTTTAGATTTTAGATAGGGATGGTTCGAAAATTTTTGTTTTATTTTGTAGTGTTTGTTAAGTTCATTTTTATATATTTCTGATTAGATTTTTTTGTTTTGTGTAAATTTCCGAAATGGAGGGAAATTTATTTTAAGATTTTTTTTATAATTTTTTGTTTTATTTGTTGTGTATATTTATTTTTGTTATATGGGCCTTGTTATAAAAATTTGTTTTATGGGCCTTTTTCTGAATCAACCAACAGATGACCCAAGATCCAACAGATGACCCAAGATCCGGCTCCTCCTATAAAGATCCGCGTCCTTTTTTGTTTTTATGGTTTTCCAAAATTGCCCAAGATTGTTTTTTGTCTTTTCCTTTAATTTAATGGCATTTCATGTAATTACTTACAATTCAATGTTCATTTTACAATGTGTGCTTTCCAATTAATAATATAGATTCTCTTATTTCTGTGTAGAGTAAAACAAGTAAAAAAAAAAGGAGTAAATACTAGTTTTTTTTTTTTATGTCAAAGACTATATTACATCATCGCTTAAGATAAGATAGTATAAATATTTTAAAATGCAGAAATTTCGTAATTTCGTAATTAAGTGACCAAGTATTCAGCGCCTAACATACTAGCCGTGCAGACGAAGAGCAAGATCGTGAGAGATTCCTTAAATAAAGGATCTTTAGAAGCTAAGTTTGGGTACTGACAATTAGTGGAATCTAGGCTCACCACTCAGATGTTAATGTTTGAGCCCCACGACTTAGGGAAAATATCGGTCATCCATTTTTAATGCAACCACATATTTCTTGCCGTAATTTATATAATAAGTATTGAATATATGATCTTTTCTTCACGATTATTCAAACTCATGAATTTGGTCCAAAAGTTAAATCATCATAGACAATTAAAAAAGAAAAAGAAAACTTAGAAAATTTCATAAACAAACAAACAGGGGTCCAAATTATATTTCGATTATTTTTGATAAAAGAAATTAAATCTTTGACTTCTTGGGTTTCTTCGGATATACATAAACTAGGTAAAGCAACTCTTCCCAGTTTCCCCACTCAAAGAAAACAAATTAGGAGGTATATTAAACTAAGAATTTGAAATGATTTTTTTTTTCATCAGTGAATAAATCTAATTTATTTACTTCCCATATTCTAACCTCCTCTCTCTCTCTCGAAAGACTCCATTGTCTCCTTTAGTGCCAAAAAAAAAAAAAAGATTCGACTGTGTTCCATTTTCAATATATGATACTATCTGTTTATTTTCGAGCGGAAATGCATATGCCGATTTATGTACATGCTTTCCCGATTAATAAAAAATCAGAACTAATCAAGAATGACTGAATAAATGATAAACAATAAATGTCCCATATAAATTAATATTTGGAAAAAATTTCAGCAAAAAAAGAAAGAAAGAAGAATTGCATATGATATGCCGAAGTTTGGTAAACTGTAAACATACAATTTCATGAAAGAGAAAAAGGGTTAGGTGAAAATATTTATAATGGAATCAGGTCAACAATTTTTTTTGTTTCCCCTTAATATCTTTATTTATATGGAAACAAATATACAGAATTTTCTAATATCAAAAACGGCAAGAAGAAGAAAAAAAAGATACTGTATGTAGAATCTTTTAAAACCTAGAATCTCCTGATAATTCGCATTTCCAATAATAGTCCGATATTTCCGCATTCTCCGTTGTTTTATCAAAATTAATTTTCACAGCTTAGCAAAGCCAAGCGCACACACACCTACCCCTTCCCTCTCCCTATATATAAACCTAGCAGGAATCTCTTCAGTGTTACATACACACACACAAACAAAAAACCTAAATATTATTATTCCTAAAAATATGTCGGCACTTGCTGATTTAATCAATCTTGATCTCTCCGATTCCACTGACCAGATCATCGCCGAGTACATATGGTTCGTATATTTCTTCATCGATCTCTTTAGATTTTAGTGTTTTAAGTTGAGTTTACGTCTAAACTAACGTGTTCTTATTTAAATATTTTGTTTGATTTACTAACCTGAAAGATTTTGGATCGACTAAACATTTTTGTTATTTGATGAATAGGATTGGTGGATCAGGTTTGGATATGCGAAGTAAAGCAAGGGTAAATGTTAAAATTTGATTATCTTTTAGAGCATAAATCGTTAAAAATGAGGAAAATGATATATTTTACACTATTATTGCAGACTTTGGCGGGGCCAGTGAAGGATCCATCAGAGCTTCCGAAATGGAATTACGACGGTTCAAGCACCGGCCAAGCTCCCGGCGATGACAGTGAAGTCATCCTCTAGTATGTTTCAAAATTTAATTAATAGTTAATTATATTTGTAAATCGACGATCAGTAATAATACTTTGGTTTGTTTGTATGTGTTTTTAGCCCTCAAGCTATCTTCGAAGACCCCTTCAGAAGAGGCAACAACATCCTTGTAAATGAAAACTCAAATTTAATTATATTTTCTTAAGAGAAGATATTTATTTTGTCTTTGGGATTAATATGATATTAGGTGATGTGTGACGCATATACACCAGCCGGCGAGCCAATCCCAACGAACAAACGTCATGCGGCGGCCAAGATCTTTAGCGACCCTAACGTTGTCGCCGAAGAAACATGGTAAAAAAAATTAAAATGAATTTTTATAATTTTCATGTGAACAGTACTCTATTTAGAATAACGTTTCCATTGTTTGAACATTTGACTACCAAAAAACAGCTTTTATGATCGTTTGTGATTAGTTTCGTGTTGTAAAAAATATTTTTCAATATTTATTTGATCAAAGGTTTTTTAAAATGGAAATTTAGGTATGGAATTGAGCAAGAGTATACTTTGCTGCAAAAGGATATTAAGTGGCCGGTAGGTTGGCCAGTCGGTGGCTTCCCAGGTCCTCAGGTAATAGCTTTTTCCGGCGAACCTTTTAACAATACCCTTTTTGTGGTTTCAATCCAAAAATTCAGATTGTTTCCAAGAAAATAAATAAATTCAAATCCTTTTCAATAAAACACAGGGACCGTACTACTGTGGAATTGGAGCAGACAAAGCCTTTGGAAGAGACATCGTTGATTCTCATTACAAAGCTTGTCTTTACGCCGGAATCAATGTCAGTGGCACTAACGGAGAAGTCATGCCTGGCCAGGTATAGTTTTACCCTTTATATTCTTCCGAATCAATATTCGTAACGATCGATTTCAGAACAAGAAATCAAATCCGTGAAAACTGACTTTTGTGTGTTTCAGTGGGAATTCCAAGTCGGTCCCACCGTCGGAATCGCTGCCGCCGATCAGGTCTGGGTCGCTCGTTACATCCTCGAGGTATAAACACACTTGATTTCGTTTTATACACAGTAGTGTCTCTCTGTTTCTCATTTACTCTGTTTCTTGGGTCTGCTAAAACAGAGGATTACAGAACTGGCTGGAGTTGTTCTGTCTCTTGACCCTAAACCAATTCCGGTTTGTTTCTTTTTACCATAACTATATAAAAAAAATTTAATAAAGATCTTTGATTCTTTAAGATTCATTCAATTACTGTTTGTTTTTCTCTACTTTAGGGAGATTGGAATGGTGCGGGAGCACACACAAATTACAGGTTTTTTTTTTGTCTTTAAGAAGATTCTTCTGCTTTGGTTCTGTTTATGTGACTTTTGCTTTGTGTTTTTGATTTTCTGAATTGGGGTTTTTCTTTTTTTTTTTTGTAGTACGAAGTCAATGAGAGAAGATGGAGGGTATGAGGTCATAAAGAAAGCGATAGAGAAGCTTGGATTGCGTCACAAGGAACACATCGCTGCTTATGGTGAAGGCAACGAGCGTCGTCTCACCGGAAAACACGAAACCGCCGATATCAATACTTTCTTATGGGTAAAAATCATACTTAACCCATTAGCCTTTTTAAAAACAGTGACATGCGTTTTATCACAATTTTCTTTTTTTTTTGGGTTGTTCACGTTTTCATTGATTATTCATATCACATAAGCTTAGATCACGGTCTAAATTAACCGTTTTTTACAGGGTGTGGCAAATCGCGGAGCATCGATTAGGGTTGGGCGTGACACTGAGAAGGATGGAAAAGGTTACTTTGAAGATCGTAGGCCAGCTTCCAACATGGATCCTTACACTGTGACCTCCATGATTGCTGAATCCACAATTCTCTGGAAACCTTGAAAGAAGAAACATTGATCAGCATCAAGGAATCTTTTTAATCAGTTTATGTTCATTCTTCTGTCGTCTATTTTTTCATTATGAAACTTTTATCAATGTGTTCTTTGCTTAAAAATGTTTGATCTAAAGTCCTATTAAATTGTTTCTGATAATGATTCTGGTTCTGAATATCTTCATATGAACCGAGTCTAAACTATGTTTGATAGAAATATAAACCGTAAATTTGCTTACAAAATGATTAAATATTGGGACTGAATAACAAAAGTCTAGTCGAACGGAATAAACAGATTTTTCATAAAACCTAACTCGAACCTTAAACACAAAATTTTTAGAGAACTATTTTTAACCAAAACCTTAAACTTGATTTTTCTACTAAACCTCTCTTTAGGGAACTATTTTTAAGGTTTAGTAGAAAAATCAAGTTTAAGGTTTATAGTTCTGTTCATCAGATTATAGTTTTGATTTTTTTTTTTTTCAATTCTAGCGTTGATTGTTCGGTCAGGCTCGAAGCCCAATACTATTTGCTTCAGGCAACAAAGGCTGGAATTGGCTTTCTTCTGGGCCTAAAAAAAAAAGAAATCTTGAACTTCTTGACCAAATTCGACCAGATTTAGAATATTTCGGGTCAGTTCTATATTTTGGTTCGTTCATCATTTTTTTCTCAGTAATTGATTATTTGTGTTTATGATTTCAGATTTCGAGACCAGACTCAAAGTCAAAGGAGTCCTAAACCAATTCGGATCAAGCTCAGACTAAATTTAAAAGCTTTAAACTACGTTGGGATGGTTTGGTCCCCAAAAAAAACACTTCTTATTATTTCCATGTTTTCATTGTGGTTCCACAATTATGGCTAAATGGTACTAGAATTTGGTTTAAAATTTACCCAAGTTATAATATTTATAAAAATCTACATGTTAAGATTGACATGCATGCATGTTTACATGTATTCACACATATACTACTATACTAGTTTGGAAGAATTAGCTTTGTGAAGTGAATGCTTTGGGGATATAATCAAATAAGAAGAAGGAAAAAGTAAATGCTAAAAGGGTTGAAATAAGCGAGCCAGCAAAAGTTAGTATAAAGTTACTGTGGTATTTGTTGTGTGTGTATAGGACAATGCAATGCATGCATGCATTCGATTATCATTTAGTCATTATACCTTCATCATCTTGCAGCTTTTGTTTTTTTTTACTTTTGCTTTCTCTCTTCCCTTGACTTTATCTTTTATTTTTTATTTTAATTTTGTCAGAAAATAAATAATTCATTATATAAGTGAGAACACAGAGGGGAAAAAAGCTTTGGGAAAAGCACTTCGCTTATTGAATATTTACCCTTCTTTTTCTCTCTTCTACTTTTTAACAGCTTTAGAGAAAAATACAAATTCCAACCCATTAATAACTTTTTTTCACTTGTTATTAACTGCTCTCTCTCTCTATAGAATAAAAGAAAAAAATGAAAATATAAAGGAGCAATCATAAAGCAATCGATTACAAAATGATTTCATCACCTCTCACATCAGGCTATCTTTTCTGCAATGGCAGAAAAGTCCTGTGCCCTTCTGTCTCTTCACATTTATCACTCTTTTTTCATTGAATTGCTCCTTTTCTTCCTCTCTTTCTCTCTCCCTCTTCTTCTTTGCTTTCTCTCTCTCAACCTTAAACTTACATCAATTAATTAAGAATTTTGATCCATTTATGCTGACTTTATATATTGGAATTTTTGAGGTATTCTCCAACACTTGTGTCAATTTTTTTATTTAGTGCCCACTTTTTATCATCTTGCGGGAAAGCTCATTTAGATTTCACACCTACTTAGAAAAATCCATATCAACGTACCCATAAATGTGATGGGTTTATAGATAGAGTTTGTTTGTAAAAACTCTCATAAATGTGACGTGCTTATAGATTGCGTTTGTTGTTGTTATTATCGCCTTTCTTAATCTTTCATTTGTAAATTGCAACACATGTTTTTCAATTTACGGTTGAATATTACATGATCTATGAAAAAATAATCTTACCAAATTATTAACATTTCTAAGCCCTTGAACATTTGCCAGTTTAATAAAGTCAATCATTTTCATTCAAAACCCTTAAAAATCCAAGATTCTGAACAGAAATAACTTCTGGTTAATAATTACCTATACTTACAAAAATATTCATTGATGACTAATAGTTAAGAGAGGGTTCGCGACTTCGCGTCCCTTTTGGATTAGAATAATTATAGGTGATAAAATAATATGCAAACATACCTCTCTGTAACTTAGAATCCCTTCACTTATCGAAAACAAAAATGTATATAGTTACAAACCTTGCTCAAATGTTTTGATCTAATCAGGTTTTAACGTGTAGATATGCTTACCTTCATGGAAAATCCGTAATCCTCACAACCCTATATAACTTTGTTCTTTTAAGTTTTGTTTTTAATATATATGTATATAAATAAAATGTATAGTCAAATTATATCTGTCAAATCTTTTAAATTTACAATTAAAGTCATAACGGTCTTTTCATTAGGCTGTGCATGTCTATCGGTCCATGTGTAACAACCGAATATTTTCAAACCTGGATTCAAAACTAATAAATAAAAAAACAGAGACATGAGTTTGGAAGAAAAATCAAAGAGACAAGAATAAATGTTAAACCCGGTATATGGTTTGGAACATAGTCGGTATGGTAAGTACAATATATGTATTATAGTTACGAGACGTTGGTGGGTGTCACAGTACATTCTTTGGTGTTGTGTGCTCTTTCACCCTCATAATATTCTAACTTTATTTATTAATCATAATAATAATATACTATAATAATATAGATATAGAGAACTTTGCAATACATATATATATACACATATTCAACAAATTGAAATATAAAGATATGGACCCCCTCATGAACAATGTACATCACATCCCTCTCTCTATATGACTGTTGTTGGTTAATGAGACAACTACAACACCTTCATGCCACATCTCATTCTTCCCCAATCTTCGGTCTTGTCCATTGCATTTGAACCAACCCATGGTACAATTTGCCAATTCCTTAGGCCCCATCTTTTGTTTTTCTCTCTAAATTTATTCCTATAGGCTATAGAAGGGAAAACAATTGGCATAGAGTGGCCGATTTTTGGCGGAATAAATCATATAACAGGGATTTCTATGTTATCCAAAGAAAACTCTTGATTGTTGTCAAAGTTCTTGTTTGATTTTTTTTCAATATATAATTTATATTTTAGCGAGTTCTATGGAAAGTTAAGTTTCTCTTTAGTTATCTTCAGTTAATTATTTGTTGGAGTGTTAGCTCCAATCAAAAAATTTCGAACATTCCATGTAGAATTTGTTCAATTTTGATACGTACCTTACAAATATGATATGTCGTATTATTGGTAGATTGATTAGTTGCTAGTGATCAAATTTTAAACCTTTTATCTTCCAATGAATTATGATAACTTTTTTAGTGAGTTTATATTGTAAGTAAAATATCTTATGTAGTTCCGAAATAGTATCAATAGAAAAATCTTGTCAATCTGAGTTCATCTTTAGATTCTTTTTTTTTTTTATCACCCGGCTTAGCCGCGCAACAGTCCAACTTCATTATGTGATATGAAATATGTATATATAGCTTCTTAGCTATAGCTTTACAAAATCTAAAAGAAGATAATAATGTCAACCTTTTTCTTGTTTCTTTCTTTTTGAGATTGGAAGGGAATGAAATAATTTAATTCACAACTCTAGAAATTTTGCTATTTGCATATCATAAAGTGGTGGGTCCAAAATAGCCCTAAGATGATATTTCAAAATACGTAAAACTTAAAAGTGTTTTTGGGTAATTTTTAAAACAAAAATAGGGAAGATTTTAATATTCGCTTTATTCTTCTACTATAATGGCCAATTGAGAGTTGAGAGGGATATTTTTGCACGGTGAAAGTGAAAGGAAGACGAAAAAAGGGAAGAAAAAAAAAAGGATGAAGAAGTGAAAATACATTTTATATATCATCATTGTTAACGACAATGATGAGTAAATCATGTTGGGCTATTCCCATGTAAATACCAAAAACCAATTAATACCCAAATTGAAAGAAAAAAAAGAAAGAAAATTGAAAAGCTTGACGCATAAAGACAACAAGTAATTTACATCACCATGTTTTTCATCAAACTAGTCTAGTGATTAATACTTTGAAAATATATAAGTGGTGAAACCAATATTCTTTGCATTTTTTATTCTTATATTTCACACAAGAAAGTATCTTATAACTATAAGCAATCATGCTACACAAGATTGTAGACTCAACCATATCTAAAGGTAATAATTATTTAATGAATATAAAGTTGAAATTGAGCACATCTGGTTATATGTATGATAAATAACTTTTGACGTCATAATAATAAATAAATTTTTTATGATTTTATTTTCTAGACTTCTATTCTCAGAGTTTAATTATTTTCATACCTAAGAAAATATCAAAACTATAAATATTACGTCAATGATTATATAATGTTTACTAAAATTTGAGATAGCACACAAGAGAACGCTTTTGCAAAACGCTCGAATGGGGTCGAATAATTCCTATATATTCCATTATTCCTTAATCACCATCTCTTTCCCTCACTCTCAATAAGACACATGAATGAGTAAATAATTTTATTTTTTCTCTCTAATGCGTACGACAATTTTTCCATAATAGTAACAGAATGCAAGAAACATGTGGGTCCATTACAAAAAGTTGAATTAATATTCAACATACATATATAGACAGAGGACGACAGCTGGTTTATTAGGCAGCTAGATAAGCCTTGCCCTTTGCCCTACTTGAATAATTTTCACTAAACATACACTTTTAAACACTCTCATTTATTTATCAATGCCCTACTTGAATAATTTTCACTATATATATATATACTTTTAAACACTCTCATTTATTTATTATTCGATTTTAATAACCAGATTTCATTTTGGAATTAAACTTGGTATTGAATTTCAGATCTACAACTACCAAAGAAATATATAACTCAGTAGTTAGTTATAAATATATACCAAGAAATAAATGTCTGAATTTCACGGATAGAGAATAACCGTTTTTGCTTATGTCACAATATATATGTATAAAACCTAAGTATGGGTTATTGATAGATTGATTTGTAAGAATATTTTAGATTCCATGTATATCCGTTTATGTTTTCTTATGTTTTTATTAACATGCGTTATATGTTTTGATATTTGCACAACAGAAAAACTGGCATTGTATTAATTATTCTGATTATTTATAAGTTCCAATCAAAATTCCTTCTTATTAAAAAGATTTATTATTGAATTACCATAATTACTGAATACAGATTTTTAACACTTTTATTCATAAGACCAAAAATTTAAAATGCTATGGATTTCCATTATTTTTACAATCTCTCGATTTCACAATTATAAAACTCTACCAAAACCAAGCTACCAATAACCTCTTCTAAATTAGTGTTTATAGAAGGTACTCTAGGGAACTTATTTGAGGCATATCTCACATTTGAAAATAAAACCACATCGAGATATTGAATATTTAAGTATTTCTGTTATTGGATCAATTCATAATAGAAAAAAAGCAGTTTTTTATATAGTACTGAAAAAACTTAACAGAATGAAATCAAGGATGCCTGAGCTATATATCCAATTAAAGATGTTGTAGTCAATTAAGATTGGTGCGGAAAAGAGAAGAGGTTTCAACAAGCATAAACTAGTTGATGCTCGGGAAAATGGTTTTATTTTAGTTTTTGATTCCAATTTTAGTAAGTAATCGATAAATAATAATGAAAATATAATTAACTAGAAAATAAAACTAACTACAATACTTGTTTAAAAATAATGCAATATCAACTACTGAACAGTATTCATATATTTTAAACTAATAAAAAGAATTTAAATTTAATTGATAATTATCGGTTCCATTGTGTGTTTAAATGCATCTTAATTCACAAATAGCGGCCCCATTATTAAACATAAAAATATGGGTTTGTTGCGAATATTCTTTTTTTTTTAGGCAAGAACTTCTTCATCTTCTACAAATAAACCTTTTAAAAAGGTAATTCTTACATATCTTTGTATAATACTTAAGTAAGGAAAGTTTCAAATCAAAGTAGAAAAAAAAACCAGTATGGTTTAAGACAAGAGACAGATTTATATATACTACAACGTAAGGAAAAAAAATATAGTATAAAATAAAATAAATAGAATGTGTGACAAAGAGATATGAACGTCAACGGATTGGTAGAATCAACGGAGACTTTCATTCTCCGATATATTCCAAAAAGGTGTAAATTATTAATTTAGACAATATGGAACCTCACGTTCTGTTGGATCCATTTAATGCCTGCAGTAATAATTTATTTTAATAAATCTGTAAATTTAGAATAGAAAACATCATTAATTGTTTAATTACTTGTCATATTGGATCTCAGTCACCGACGTACGTTCGTGTCCATGCATTATTGTCACACGTTTATAGATCCATCTAGTGTGTAATTTATCCACATTTAGTAATTAATGATTTCATAATAAAAACGAGAATAATTTTATACAAACATTTAATTTATTATTCCACTTAATTCTTTATACCGCTGTCACAAGAACATAATTAGCAAAAATAAAAGAAAGACAAGAGCCATCACGGACTTAATTGATCTTGAATTGGCCGTGACAATTCGCATACTTATATCTCTGGCTATTTACCTATACAATGGTATAATGATTATTTGCTTGGTTTTTCTATCTGTGACATTTGTTTTTGTAAATTTGCATGTGTAGAAATTCCCAAAAAAAAAAACTAACCCAATGCGCCATAATGAGCTCGCCGTTCCATTGCTATGTTAATTAATATGGTGTGTTTTTTCTTTGTGTATATACAAAATAATTAAACTTTCATGAAACACTAGAAATAATCGATAATTCAGATTATATACGAATTTAAAAATCACATTTTTTATACTCTAGGTTTTTCAAGAATTGTTATAAAGTTGAATGCTAATAATGGAAATTATTATTTTTCGTTAAATCCCAATCTACGGACAATAGTCAAAATCATTAAATTAATGCGAAATGCACGTAGCAAAAAGCACAAGGGAAAAAGATATAAACTTATAAAGACATACATGCAATAAGATGGACCTACATTAATTATATCTCTAATTTTTTAACTAACGAATGGAAGACACGTGGGTATTAACTTGGTAGGGAAATAATAGAGATCCTACTTTTTCTTTAAAATATTTTTTACGAAACAAAGTTAAACTAAGCCATTTTCATCAATTTTCTATATGACCATTCTTTGTGGCCTAGTTCCATACATATAATACAAATATTTTCATACATATGCCCTTTTATACAAGAAATTTCATTTTAACTTCTTCTTAGATTAGTATACTCATTTTTTTTCTGCTCGTAGTCGGAGGAGACTAATTATGTTTTATATATGATTTTGACATAATTTTAATTGGTTTATGTTTATATCGTTTATTACACTCATATATCTCACAACAAGAGTTTAACATCTATATCATGATAACACAAGTGAAGAGATAAAATGTTGAACAAAATTTGCCATTCAAAAAATTTCAAATCATAAAATTAGATACCTTTCTTCTACAATCTATCCAGTTTAATTAATGAGTTAAATAATTTCGAAATTCAGTGCTCATCAAATCATGCATATAATCAAATTAAAGTAGTCATATCAAATTTAAAGCTTAATCAAATAAATTAAATATATAATTGGTTTTAAAAAATAATTAAAAAATACTTGCACATGTATATAAAATTCAAATTCGTTTAGATAAAATATTACATTTGTTAAAACAGTTTTGCTACATTTTTTTTTGTTTTGATTCGTAATATTAGAAGAACTCCCCCTAAAAAAATAAACTTTTAAAAGTATATTCTTCATTTACTTTGAAATCATTTAGAAACAAATACTTTCTTAGTCTTTGTCTTTATAAACACGATTTTGTTTGTTTTGGTAGTCTGTAAGTAAAGCTAGAAACCTGTCTTTACTGCACCAACCATATTTATATTATAGTGACCGCATAATTTTGACTGTCGTAGCCTTTCAAAACAATTGTTTCCGTAGAAAAACATTCAATCTTTTTTGAATATAGTATATTTTATCCGCTGTGTCATAGAAAAGTTTTGGATTTTTTAGAAACTGAGATTTTTGATAAAGGAAAGAATAAAACATAAGAGCAAAAGGAAAGCTTCTGTCCTTAGAGAATTTAATGGGGGCACAGAATCCGATCAAACGTTAATAACTAAGCCAAAAATCAAGCTTCGTTGCTCTCTAGTTTCAATGCTCCTTTAGTTAACTATAAACAGAAAAGGGTTTAGTTCCCAATATAGGAATTAATGAATTAGTTAAGGATAATCCTTTGGGTGAGCTTAGGGGTGTATAAATCAAAGTGTATAAATGTAGCTCGTTGAGGGACAATAAATAATTAGCTCGTTCAGAAAACTAAAATAAATATTGCTTTGAAATATAGGGATTAATGAACTTTATTTTCTAACTTGAGGATAAAAGAAATTAGTGAAGCTGTAGTCTTAATGATTTTAGAAAACTAATTGACAATTAGAAAAAGGACCTCGTTCAACAAAATATAATATAGCCATAGCAGTAATATTATGATGTTTATATAATCCAAATTACTTCTTCTTATTATCTTATTTAAGTCACATGTAGCAAACGTCTAAAAACTGCAAGCATACTGTATAAACTTTATTTTATCCGTATTTATATTTATATTATTATGAAAGTACTATAATTAACGCATAAATCTCATTTATTAACAATTTGGTGATATACATATTTTTTTTTCAAGCATTTATTATCTGTCGTGATGGTCGAACAAAGAAAGGATTATGTTTATTGATGGTCATGTGAGGAGAGAATAGTTAATTTTTTCTTGGAAGGCAATTCAAGGAAGAATATAAAAAGAGTTTATTAAATTGAAAAAAAAAATGAGAAAGGAATATTTGGGAGAATGAAAAGGGAATTAGAAGCAAATCTTTAGGTTCTTTAGAGTTTACTTGTTTTTGTTTACTCAAGGAAACAAACAAAATCTACTTTTTTGGCTGAATATTTTCTTAGGTCTAATTTATACTACATATATATTTTAAATTCATGTATATACAGGATACATACAAACAGTATAATACATAAACAAGTCAAAGGTATGGAATTAAAAAAAAAAAACATAATACTAAACCAATGTTAATGACTTTCTAAGATAAATCGACTAAGGTGAAAATATAAATAACGTGTTTAAAGCGACATATCACTTTTGATTTGGCTCTAATATAGACTTCACAAATCGGTCAAACAAGTAACCGGTTGATTTAATGGTCTACATTACAATCTACATCTATACGAGCTAGCTATTCATAAACTCAAGTACGTACCGATATTTAATGTATATTTATTTCTTTAGGTATAGTTGAACAATCTACGGTCAGAAACTTGAATTTGTTTGATTCCAAAACTGTATATAGAAGAAAATTATAAAAATATATAAAAAGATGTAAATAGAGTGAAGTCAGAAGCGAAGGGAGTGGGGGAGAAAAAAAAAAAAAAAGGAGTCAGAGAGAAGACAGTCTCGTTCTCTCTCTCTCAACATATTATCCCGTCGTCTCCGGGGTACCAAAATCAAAGTACTCTATTTTTATTTTATTTTATTGTAATTAGTTTGTTTTCAATTTATATGTTATGTTTGTTTTTTTCTTCTTGTTTTTAATTAATTTATTTAACTTTGGCTTTTGCTCTGACTATAGATTAGATAGGACAGAAGAGAGCGACCCTTTATTCTCTCTCCTCTTGTACTCTCCTCCAATTTTTTTTAATTTATATTCTTCATCATAATCTGTGAACATAATATAGTAATCTTGTTTATATTGTCGACAAAAAAAAAGTAATTTTACGTACCAACGGAGTTTTGATTTATTACTCAAATTGTTAAGATTTGAAGTTTGAACTAAGATTTGGATATACCTTCAAGCATTAACAGGTAGTATATATTTTTCAAGGTTGTATACTTTTGTATCTATGAAAATGGTGGATGTAAAATTTCAAATTTATATTTGAACTTCCGTTCATAAAAAATGATGACAAAGAGCAAGAAATCAATAGAAGACAAATTTCATTTGCTATCAATCTTTCATTTATTTCAGCTACCAAAAACTAATAAACCAAATTAGTGACTTCTTAATCACTTCAAATTTCTTTAACACAAAATAAAATCACTTCGAATAGATTAATTAATCTAGTGGAAAATAATTAGATGGCAGTAAAAAAGATGATTAAGGAAATGGCCATAAAAATATTTTGGCATACTAAGCAAATGAGTCAAAGACGTTTTACACGTTTTTGTTCATGTAATTTAATCATTGTAAAATGCATAATTTTGTTTAGAGAGTTATTTTCTATTTAAACATCTAATTTATTTAATGAACTTTCATATACTTCTGTCTAGCATGAAATCTATTATATCGTGGAATATATAGTGTTTCATATATGTATTCCATCCACAAATATACTAATGAATATTTTTTTTAAAAGGTACAATCAATAAAATCATATACTGTACTACTATATTTCATCATAACAAAATTTTATTTTGTTCATAGCAACTTAACAAATTTCCGTCGACTTAAGTGAAATTATAAATCTTGTCATATTACATAAAACAATCAAATATATATAGATTTTTCAATATTTATTTATATGAGGTTACTTCATACTTGGTGAGAGCCAAAGGTGAAAAGTGACAAATAAAAAATATCATCATCTTAAAATAAAAATAAAAAAGCTTACAATATTTGGAATAAACCAAATGACAAATTTGCCCTTTCTCAACTATCGTTTTCCAAGATAATACTCTCGAGGAACAACATCTAATACATACACACATACACAGAATAACATCTAATACATACACACATACATAGAATACAATGTACATTACTCTCTCTTACCTCTTTTAATTTCCCTGGATTTAGTTTTATTCCTTTTTTCTCTTCTCCTTTTTTTTTTTTTTTTTGTTGTTCCTCTCTCTCTCTCCCTCTGCGTATTACTTTGAGCATGTTTGTTTCTTCAAACAGATCATTACTTTAAATTGTCTCTCTTCTTCTTCTTCTTCTCCTTCTCCTTCTAACCTTCTCACTTTCTCTTTTCTTTTTCAGATATATATAGAGAGAGAAAGATAGGAAAATAATCAAATCTTTCAGACACCCTTTTGACTTCTTTACCCAAAGAATCTCTCTTCTTCTTCTTTTCCTTAGAGAAATTCATTTTAAATTCCCAAGCAAACCCTTGAGAGAAAAAACAAAAGAAAAGTCATCACGCATCATCATCATCATCAGTAGCAATAGCAAGAGAGTGGTTTCTTTAAAGTTTTGTTTAATTATGTCAATGGAAGGAGTTTTTCTAGAGAAACCCAAATCAAACACAAATACTAATAATCTCCCTGATCTATCTCTCAACATCAGTCTCCCAGATATTCATCATCATCATCATCACAATGAATCTTCTAAAGAACCTTATAGAAGATCATCCCAACCTGAAAACAACAATCTCATCAACAGATCATCAAACTTCGAACTCTCTTTATCTCATCATAATCACTCAACGGCCACAAGAATCTTTCATTGTCCTGATCGAAGAAACCTAAATCTTCCTCTTCATCAGCATTACAACAACAACCCCATCATCAACCATCAAAGGATCGATGAATCCGAGATTAGTAATCTCCACCGTCCCATTAGAGGCATCCCGGTTTATCACAACCGTTCATTCCCTTTCCATCAGCAAACCTCTCCATCTTCTTCTTTACCTTCTCTTGGAGGAGCAGACTTGGATCAAATCTCAATCTTGAACTCATCTTCCGGCTATAATAACGCTTACCGATCATTACAATCTTCCCCGAGGCTTAAAGGTGTTCCCTTACATCATCACAATCACTATGGAGTTGTTGGATCTTCAGATTCGTCTTCTCCTCATCAACATCATGGGATGATCAGATCAAGATTCTTGCCTAAGATGCCGACAAAGCGGAGCATGAGAGCTCCGAGGATGCGTTGGACGAGTAGCCTCCACGCGCGGTTTGTTCACGCTGTTGAGCTTCTAGGCGGCCATGAAAGTACACATTTATATTACAATCGCATTCTAATTAAATATCCTTCCCTTTTTCTTCAAGTTTTGATTTTTTTTTCTTGTTATTGTTGTTGTTTGTGATTCTAGGAGCAACTCCAAAGTCGGTTCTTGAGCTCATGGATGTAAAAGACTTAACTTTAGCGCATGTGAAGAGCCATTTGCAGGTAAAATCTACGTTCTACTTTAAATTAAAATTTAAACAAAAAAAAAATGTGTTTTGTGTTTATTATACACATCAATGAATATCAATCTTTATACTATGTTTCATTTTTTAAAACTTTTTCTCTCATCTTCTTATTGGTTCCTTTCCCCTCTGATCAGTCTAGTCAAGTTAGTTCTTTACCAATCAAACTTTTCTAATTAGGGATATTTCATTGTTTTCATCACCATCGTCTCTTTCTCCTCCTTTGCGAGCAAGTGAATAGTGCTCCAATTCTAATGTCTTATCTTTTATTTTCTTGTTTTGTCTTTGCTATAAGTTTAGTCATTTTTTTTTTCTCAAGAGATGGCACAATTGCCAAGAAAATTGAAGCAGTTGAATGGATTTAAAGAGAGTAGATATAGCTTTAAGAGACTGGAAGCTTTCAGAAATTATTAAACAACTGAGAACTTGAGATGATATTACAATTTTTATTTTTAAAATAAATTAGCAAGAGGAGACATACGTAGTCATCATTACTCAATGATAATAATACAATCTTTCAATTACTCAACCTTCTTTCAGACATCAACCTCGTGGTCTTAAAATTATTAAATATATATAACACTAGTTCTAAGACAAACCCAGAAAACCACACATATGTACGTATATATATATATATTATTTATTAAACTATATAAAGTTCGTATGTGTCATCTGCATATATGTCTCCAGTTTTGTCATCTGCATCATATCTACAAAATAATCTATTTAGTTTATCAGGATCTTTTGTCCGTTTTGTTTTGGTTTTCTTGTACCCTTAATTAATTATATTTATGGTTTATTCTTTAGTTTTAGAGCTCTCATTCCTTTTTTTTTTGCAGATGTATCGAACTGTAAAGACCACTAACAAGCCTGCTGCTTCATCAGGTACGCATCTTTCCGAAAAATTCGACCTGACTTTACACACACATATATGTATATAATGTTATGCATATTCACATTTCTTTAGTATAGCTTTTTTCAGCTTTATATATGCTAAAGAGATGACACTGGCATGGTTTATAATAAGAAAGATATGCAATAAAAGCTTAGGATTCGCCAACGAAATTTAACCTGAATTGGAGGTCCAATATAATCACTATAATACATTATTGATTATAATGTTTATAATAAAATAATTTTCAATCCGAATTTGATATAATTTGGATATATATGTAGACATATTTTAACGTAATACTATTTCTACTATTAATACTATTTAGTTTCACTATTTCTACTATTCCATTTTCCCAAAATAATAAAAAACAAACCCTAAGATATTGGTCAAGCTCGAGGCATTACCTTTCCTTTGATTGAAACCCTAAAGTTCAGTGGTCAAGGTTAATATTGATATTCTCTAAGAAAACGAAAAAATTATAAACCTGGAAAGCATATCCAAATTAATCAAGGTTCATGGATTACAAATAAAAGAAATAGCACGTCGTTATATTCATATGGATTTTCATTTGGTGTAAACTATATATTATTATATGGCACAATTTCCGAGCTATTAAAATTATTTTGTTGGGTAGAGTCCAGGGAAATGGCTGAAAAACATTTAAAGAAAAGTAATTTCTTCACTGCATTGTCTTTTACCAAAAGCTTACAAGAATTGTTTTATTTTAAACAAGATCCCCTCCAAGGGTAAAAAGATTTGAGACGAAACTTAATAAAAAGTTAAAATAAATGTTCAGATGGGTCAGGAGAAGAAGAAATGGGCATAAGTGGAAACGAAATTCATCATCAATCATCGACAGATCAAAGGGCACAATCTGATGATACTTCTCCTCATCAAGAAATTGACGTTTCTTCCACACAACCTCGCTGGAGTAACTCTTCACGGTACGTTTACGTATTATAATCTTTATTATAGGTATCTCACACAGTCACACACGATATGTATATATATAAACATTAAGTGAAACTGACGAAATTTATTTTTTGATTAAGATTGACGAACTTTGTTTTTGATCTGACGAAATTTGATATAGGGTTTAGGGTTCTCACCTAATTCTTCCTACTTCTGACTAAGTTCACATAAAAATTCTTTGGCTGATCCCATATATCTCTATTTTCATCCAACAAAATTAGTTTCTTGGATGATATTTATCCATTTGTTTCGTTCAATTTAAGGGAACTAATTAAAATGGTGATTTTTAGTTACAATGAGATGATATTGTTTGGGATTTAGGGTTTATGGGTGATGAATTGATCATATGTACAGAGTTTTCAATTATTGTGTGGTTTGTGTTCTAAGGTTCATCTAGAATAAAATAATTTTGAGTCAAGTGATTTTCCATTTTTTTTTCCAGAAAAATTCAGCTATTATCAATGGTCACATAGTTAGCAAAGCTTTAATTGATTGGCAAATTTGTTTAAGTGACCTCTCTATTATCATTTCGAAAAAATAATTAATGTTTTCTTACATCAATAATCAGTTAATCACCCAATTTATAGAGTTTATAACTAAGTAAAAATATTTTATATGCATGAATGAATAAATAAATAAAATTCTTAATTTATTTTCTTTTTCCTTTTCTTCCATCATATAATAGAGAGACATGGCCAATAAGTAATAATAACTGCGTAAGCGACATAGATGCGATGATCAGAACTTCATCAACATCAATGATCTCTCACCATCAAAGATCCAGCCTTCAAAATCAGGTTCTAGTAATTCCCATCTAACCATGTACATATAGATATTGTTTTCTTTAGTTTAAAAAAAAAAATCTAATTAAAGTTAACTAGCAGGAGCAAAGATCGAACGATCAAACAAAGAGGTGTGGAGATCTTAGTATTAACAATCCAAGTTTGGAGTTCACATTAGGAAGACCGGATTGGCATGAGAAATGACTTGAGACTTTCTTGATCGGTTTGGATTTGAATATACATATATTATTGGTTCCTCTTTCTCAGCTATCTCTACATATATATATATATATATATATATATATACTCGGACGATGTATGCAGTTATGTGGTTGTGACGGTGAAATTCTCATCGTAAAAGAAGAAGTACACATAGAGAGCCAAGCTACTCAAGAGTGTTGATTTTTGCAGAAGAGATAATCACTACAAAAGAAGTAAGAAAATTTGGAGCTTCTTCTTCTCAAGTTTCCATTGATGATTTGATTATAAAGTGGATGATCAATGTATTGAGTCTTTTTGTTATTGTTTTGTTTGTTTAATCGGGTTCTTAATTAGTTTTCTGAGGTGGTTGATCTGGTGTGATCATAAGTAACATAATTGGAAGATATCATCAAAATCTGGTGAAAAGTTTGGAATTTTTTAAAAAACCCTCCTGGTGGGTTAGAGGGTTTCTAAATTGGTTTTTTTTTTTTGCCAGTTGAATGTAGAGAAGAGATCTGAGTTGAGATTTCAAGATGTATACTGATCATTCTTAAGTATATAAAACACAAATGTATCCATACAAAAAGATACAAACTCCGCAACTTAGTCATTGATCACAAATTGCTCAAAGATTCTTTTTGTTCTCTGCTTCTTCACAACAAGCTCAGTAGATAACATTTGCATTAACAACAAACTTGACCAAAACTTGGGGTTTATTTACAAACTCTGTAGACACATCGAAACAGGCGAGTTCTCAGTTAGATGATTCGATGTTTACCTCCCGGTCTTGGTGTTGATGACGACTGAAACCATTAACTGAAATCGCTGATCCCACCACTGAAACCGATTGCTTCGCCAAGCGTACGCTTCCTCTTGTTCCCAACCACACAACATAAAAGAACCCAATCCAACCTAAAGGAAACAACTTGGAAGTTTCATATCAAGATTCCAAAATACAGAATCAGAGCAGAGTATTAGATTAGCTAACCTGAAGCTATTAGGATGCAAACGACGGCTGAAATTGTAGCGGTAGAGATGAAGAAAGCAGCAACAGATAAAGCTCCGATGTAAATACCAGTCAAGCAAAGAAAGAAGAGAGCCAAGAAGCCACCAGCAACAGCAAGTGAAATCAAAAGAGAAACTATGATTGCATTAACTGTTGCAGCTACAAAGAAGAGTGTGAAGACAACCAAAGCCATTGTTGTAAGCAGAACTATTGTTCCAATCTGCAACAAACAAACAACTTTGACTCAAATGGGTTCAATAAAGTTCCAAACTTTACATCAAATGGTACAGAGTCACACAACCAAACACGATTCAGGGCACAAAAATGATAACAATTGAAAATCTTCTCTAATTAAGTTCAATTTCAAAAAACAAAATCTAACTTACAGTGATGACAAGAAGTGAACGAAGTGGGCTGCCTCGACGAGTCCAGAGAAGAATCTCATGTCCTGTTCTTTTAGAAGCTTCTCGAAGCTTTGGGCCATTTTCAACGACGGAGTTCCTTATTCGTTGAAGCAAAGAAGACGATGATGTATCACCGGTTTTCGAATCCGGAAACAGAATCGAACCGATCGTGAGACAGAGCAAGGAGTAGAGACTATTCGAATCCTCGTCTTCTTCCTTATCCTTATAATCCGGTTTTAAATGACCATTCATCGTCCCTGCGTTGAGAATTTCTCCGACATCATCATCGCCACCAACAACGTTGGCGTAGGTTTTCTTCTCCGTCTCGTCATGATCTTGCGCCATTCTTATTGAAATTAAAAAGTAAGAGTTGTTTTCGATCAGATTTAGGAATTTGGAGGAGTAAAGGAAAAAACTTGGGATTTTGATAGATAATGGCGGACAGAAACAGGGAACAGTTGTTTAGATGAAATCGGCCATGTGTATCACCGACGTGTCCTGAGACCCCCAATCGCCGGAACTAGATCGATATCTAATACGTGTACTCAACGCGCTATACATGCGAGTGGCTTAGTTCTTTCTTTGGGTTTGTAAGGCTTCTTTTAAGGCCCATTTAATTTGTACGGCCTCTTACTGGTATAATAATAGGAATAGACCATATTTTGGCTACTCTCTCTCTATATACGTGGAGTTATAGATTGGTTCTACTAAAGACATACTTGATTAGTATGATCTTGATTTATCGAGATTTTTGACATGATTGAAGAAAACTAAATTGTCTTAGATTTGTTCTCAGGACATTTAAATCACATACTTTAACTTATATTTATATATTCTTCTTTATATAAAAAAAATACATATTCTTAACAATAATTAATCAGTTCGACTAATTGTTTTCTATATCTCGAATACACTTTCAAAATCTCATTGAAGGAGAAAAAACCATATATTTCTTTTTATCTCTAAAATGTAAAAGAGATTACAAAAAAAAAAAAAGTTGTGAAGATGACCAAAGTTAAGAGAGAGAGACATTGATATATAATCGAATTTATTTTTTTATCAATGAATAAACTCAAGAGCTGCGTAGTAGGCGACGAGCACAGGTAGAGAGACCAACATCCCGAATATTACCCTACATTTATCAGAGTTTAGTTTTAATTATTATAACCAAAAACAAATTATGGACTAAATTTTTATATTTCTTAATTTGGACTTACGCTGTGCTTAGTACATCTGCATGTAATCCATATTCCTTAGCAAAAATGAATGAAGTGATTGATTGTGGCAAAGCAGCCTGTAGAAGAAATTCATAGATAATGTATCATTAGTTATCCTGAAAGAAAATTTCTGAATCTTAGTGGATGAAAGGAAATGGTTCTTTTTTTTGGGGATTATTTTTTTAATTTCCCCAAAAAAATCAAGCTTGATCAGACAAAGCCTAATGGAAATACATATATATATGGGATATGAGAAAAATATAATTAATGACCTGAATTATAGCGACGCGGAGGACATCGCCATGGAGACCAACGGCGATAGAACCTATGGCCATAGCGGCGGGTCCGGCAATAAACTTCAAGACCATTCCGATTACAGTCAAGCTTGTTCCACATACTATCAACTTCTCTTGAAGTGCCATGAATATCCCTGGGTATATTATTATCTCAGTATGGAAATGTAATATTAACATAGAATACATATAGAAAATTTGCATGAGCATATAACAAATAGACATACCCATATTGAACATGGCAGTTCCTGTTCCTGCTTTTGACATTATAAGAATCGATCCCTCCATTATCCCCGGCATCTCAATATGCCATCTATTTCCATCAATATTATAAAGATTATAAGTCTTTGTTAGATAACATATGTTAATACTATAGTTTGTATTAGTGCGAACTAAAAAGATTCAAAACCCTAAACCCATTTTACAAATAATATGTTACCATGTTATCATGTTCTACCTAGTCAATATAACATGGAAATGTAAACGTAAATGCTACAGAACAATTGTACATAATTGTAACATCATAACCTTTTATATATACTTAATTTAAAGATTCATTTTTACCTGTTAGAAATGAAAGCCCATGCGATCCCAAGGATGCAAGAGTAGCAATTCGGATTCGTAGCAAGCTTCAACCACACGAGGGACATGACCTCAAGGAACGGCTTGTCCGCTCCCACAACCACTGTTTCTTTTCTACCACTTTCGACATTGATGTTGTCTACTTTCACGTCGCTGATACTATTACTACTAAATCCGGCTTTTCTAAACTCCAAGACAAACAACAAGAGTGTGAGCCACACAATGGCTTGAAACACCGAGGATTGAACTACGAGGTCAACGGCTTGTGGCCCGTACATCGCCTTAGCCAATGGTACACCAACGACAAGAGAGTTAGTAAGAGTGCATAGAGAGAAACTAGTAATGGACCAACAATAGCTTCCTTTGTTGCTATATTTGGCCCAAAACGCTAAGACCGTGACTATGATGATCTTAGAGAGGACATCGGCAGCAATGAACCGGTAATTCATGTTGAATGGGTCGACATGAGCTGTGAACTCGATGGTGAAGAGCGGCATGGTAAAATAGTAAACGAGTCGGTTTATGGCATCACATTGATCACGAGTGAATATATTCCACCATTTCACCGAGCCATAGCCTAAGATTAAGGCTACATAGAGTGGAACCATTGATTCGATTACCTTGTAAATATCTCCCAAACTTATCATGGTTTATTAAACAAAATGTTAATAGTTTTAGTATAAAGTTTGGGTTTTAATTTGAATTTAATTAGAAGGAGTTGGAAATATATAGTGCAAACGAAAGGAAAGAAAATGAAGCTCGTTAAGCTCTTTTGTAGATAGTAAATGTGTTCAGACAGAAGAGCCAACATGTTCATATTTATAGATACATTTTGCGTTTTCTTTTTAATGGAGAAAAAAGAGAGAGAGAAATATACGAGACCATAATCCATGACTAATATTCAAACAAAAAGCAAAGCTTTTGGTATAACAATAACACTCCTATTTGTTATTAATGATGGTTACAAGTATTTATAAGTCATATGTGGCATAAGTTCCTATAAAATAGTTCCAAGCATTTAATTTTGAGCTAGTATCTATATTTAAATAAATAAAATTAAAATTAACGTCTCATATTTTAGCCATTAGTTTAATTAAGAAAAAAGAGTGTTATCATTATCAATGATATAATTGACTAGACCGTGCCGTGGCATATGATTCTATTCAAGTTGTTTCCTCTATGCATTGAGTGCAATATATTTGTGTATGCCGTAAACATTTCTTTCTATATTTGACTATATATATATATATTATATTCCCAATATATATTATATATTTGTGTATGACGTAAACATTTTCTTTCGAGTCGAGTTGATAGTTTTTAAAGGTTCTTAGACGGATGATAGTGCGATTAGCGTAAGGGGATAATTGATTTATTGAAGTTTTATGGAATTGATCGGAAATCTATACGCTCCTTTTAGATCGTCACAGCTTAATATGGACCATATATATATATATACAATGTATGCTTAAAAGCATGCTCATTTTTGCTTTCATTTCATTATAGATTCAACACAGAGAGTCGTATGGCTTCGCTCCCAACGAGTCCCAAATGAATTAATAGCAAACCTTCATATCGAAACTATTTGATTTAAAATTCACTTTTTGAAAATTTGTATTAGTTTATTAAAACTGAAGTAATAATGTTAAAGTGGATTCTTTTGCTCGTAAAACTGTAATAAGAATTGTGTTCTTCTTATTGTAAGCATTTTTGTACCATATTGGTTGATTTGGACTATTGCAGATGTCATGACACCATTTTCAGTTAATCAACAAAAATAAAGAAGTGGTTTTATCAAATGAAAAAAATTTAAGTTGCGTACTTGATCAAATGGCAACAAGTCCGCATAACACCACAAGTATCAGCATTTACACCAATGCGTTCGATCGATAACACTTTATCTAGATGATTAAATGATAGTTTAATACTAATAAAAATGTAGTATATATTTAGCTTTTAAATGGCGATTAGTAACAACGGTAATGAACTCATTAACATAAATCAATCGCAAATAGTCGTGTCATAAGCTCAACCACATATATGAGTATTGCCAACTAGTACTTCATAGAATATATATAAACTAGATGAACCCATATAATAGTTAAATTAATAAACCACTATCATAAATGGGAGCAGAATAAGAATATGCTATATTGCTATTGTATGTAATGTATTTAAAAGTGCATGGAATAGTTAAGATACAAATGCAGAATTGAGTATTTGTGCCCTACGCACCTGGCGACAGCAACCAATTTCATAACCGACAAAATGAGATTTGTTCAAAATGGATTTCACTTACTTACCATTAATAATGATCTGAAATTATATATATATATATATATTTTTTAAATTATTTGTTGACAATATATAACATTTCATGGTTAAAAAATTATGTCATGGTTTTTGAAGAGAAAAATATCCATATCTATATCTATATATTTTCAAATTTAATTTGAAAATATATTTTTAAATAAGAGTAAAAACAAGTACTACTACTTTTAATCATTTGTTGTCTGCAAATAAATTTTTAAAGGTTAACGTGATTTTATATTGTCCTAAAAAAATCATATGTGGCTGAACTGAACCATGCATGATTTGTTTGCGTTCTAAACTCTAATACAATCACAAGTTGTGAATCACAACCACACATTTTACTAGTCGCAACATCAAACATATTATCGCTTCGTAATTTCTGACATATATTTGTTTCAAAGAACTGCATTCATCACGAGTCACGACAAAGTCTTTTCTATTACATATATTCATGATGAGAAAATTGATTTAACTTAATTACAAGAGACTCTGCGGATGCATATAATGATCTGGAAAGCATATCTTTATATTTTGATTTGATAATAACATATCATGGTTTTCGAATGAGAACAAAAATGCCCATCTTTACCAAGGATTTGGAAAAAAAAACAAATAAATACATAAACAAACATTATATCATAAACAAACATTATATCATTTTTCTGTGTGTATAGATATGTAGTGTCGGACTAAAACAAAGATATGGATTTTGAATGATGGAACAAGAATTAAAATTGGTGGATAAAAAATATGGGCGAACGTGGAGGATGCTTCTTCACTGGTGAAATTGATGGATCACACATATAGTAATAAAAATGCTACTAGAATAAATTCTATGTATTACTTGATGAGTACGATCTATAATATGCTTTCTATATTTCTGTGGATGTATTGATAATACAGTCTTGTTAATATCGGAAAAGTTTTTTTTTTTCATTCATTCATTCATTCATCGTCCATATATTTCTTTATTCTTCTTCAATTATGTCGACATAGGTAGCTTGATTTGAAAGTTTATTCCAAATTCATCTTAATTTTTTGGACATTTGAGGTCACGCTGTTTTTCCCTAACCAAGTTTCTGATTCATATAAGGACAGTATAATATGGTTCACTATCAATCATTTAGGATTGAAGAATTAGAAAATTTCAATATAATTATGAATATATCCACACACTAATCTTTCGATCAAATTCCGTTTAAAAAAATAAAGACACAAAACAGTTTTCTTAGAGGCATTTGTTCTTTAGACTTAGGAAAAGAGGAAGCTTCAAGTGCAGGTGGAATAAATCCTCTATTTGAAACGACTTCACTTCTCTGTTTTGTTTGAGAAAGATTTCTTTGTGGCTCACAAATAATCTGCTCCTTTGTGCTTCGTCACTCAAATATATGCTACGCTCCTACTTGTGCTCCTCTCCGTCACATCGTGTTTTTTTTTTTATTCTAAGAACATTCGTTTTTTAGAGAAGAGAAGAAGATATAAGAAGTTTGTAAGCATGGAGAATGGTTTAATTAATTCCAGCATAAAGACCACAAAAATATGAGACGCATCAACACTCTTTGATCTTAATACAAGTCTTACGTTACATGCAGTGAGTTTATTCATTAAGGTGTAGGTGTTATTGGTTTGAGATTTATGTATAATTATAATGATTACTAGAAGAATGCCCGCGCATACGCGTGAGTTTTTTTCACTACATGTTTTCTCATAAATAATTAAAAACCATATGAAATTGTATGAAAATTTTAGAAGTATATATAGACCACTTTGTCAAAGTTGGAATCAGTTTCATTCACTTTGTTCTTTTAACAAGATTTTTTTAATGGTTTTAAAAGGGCAGTTTATTGCAGTTACGCTGATCCTTACATTATCAACATATATTTCCAAGTGGTGAATCCGTTGTTAAATGTCTTGGGAATAGAAAGCCTACATATGCAAGCATATTGGTAATTCTTTTCCGAATACTCATAATATGGTCTGAGAGCGTGAAACCTTGGAGGAAGCATATTGGTAATTAACTGACCATATTAAAGCAAATTATTGGCTCTAAAATAAGATTTTTCATGGGAATCCACCATTACTCAAATAAGTATGAAGAAATGCTTAGAACTTGATTAATTAACCAATTAATAATACCATGTAAACAAAAAAGTGGTTCACATAGGCTAAAACGGGACAAAATCAGTTTTGACCAATGAAGCAAAGCTTATTCTTTCATAATGTAAAATCAACATTTGTTGTTAAACTCTGAGATGTAGATACTGAAAATAATAATAATAATAATAAAAAAACCTTAGAACCGTTTATTTAATTTAACCTCAAAGATACGTGGCCAAAGAATGTAACCGTGTGTATGTATTGACTCTATGATTGTACATATTGGATAGAACAATTAAATTATAATGGAAAAGGTAACAGAACAATATTCAAGTGCCAAATATAAGAGGAGCACGTAAATATTACAGAAACTTATGAATTCATATATCAAGTAACTGACCTTAGGTTGTGTACGTGATCTGGAAGGCATTTGGCGATGACTTATACGAATTATAAGATGGAATCAACGCTTATGAGGTGCACTATGTATCAAAATGTAGTTGACTTTTTACCATTCTCTCATGCCTAATGGTATACCTGCATTTTTAAATTGCTCAATGGAACTATTACAGAGTCACATGAGTATCTGAAATCTGGACCATGGTTTAAAAGCTTTAATTAGGCGAAATTGATTTAAATCTATTGAAAAACTCTCATTTGAAGAATTAGAGTTTGCATATGTGTTAATCCATTGAAATTTATTGAAATCGATGGTTAGTTATTGCAATCGATTCAGTTATCTTGATTCTTGATCAATTTTGAACTCCAATTTCTAGATTAACTATAATCTCTATCGTCGTCATTTTCAAACGTCGTGTCCGTCGAACTTCTCCGACCAGTCTTATAGAAAAGAGTTTAGAGGTATTTGATTCCTTTTTTTTTTTTTGCATTCATGTATATCTCAATCTCTTAATTACACTTAGAGAAGCCAATTTCTTCTTGTCCTGAGCAAAAAGATTTAAGTCTTTTTTCGTTTTCCTGTTTGGTGAATTGGTATACCAATTCTGACTTTTGATTATTGCAGAATCTAATCCAAGAATAAGTACTACGTCGCCTTTTAGCTCAATTTGCTTCGAACGAGGATGCTGGTTCAAGTTTTTCTCCAAAACTCTTATTCATGTATGTTTCCAGTTTCTGATATTTACACAGAATCCACATTGATCAGATTCAACAACAAAAGACCAAGTTTTGATCCTGTTTAAGCTCATTTTAACTTGTTTTGTTTCCCTCATATTCTGTTTTAGATTCAACAACAAAAGACTCTTCTTGTTCTGTTTATTTTCCCTTCTGTTTATTGGGATTGAGAAAGATTTAATTGATATTGCATCTGCAGAAATGATATACTTGGTAGTTCTTGAAAGGTGTTGTTTAATCTGCGGTGGCCTGAGCTCGTTAACTGTATGGAATCACCAGCTGATTGGCAACAACTTTACTGGGAAAAGCATTTGCAAAAGTATGCCAATTCTAATGACTGAATGACAGTTTTATTTCAATTTTTATTTTGAGTTTTATGTTGATCTGAGTAACAGTTGTGTTGATAAAGCAGCTGAGGTAGCTCTGCGTCCAACATTTAGTGGTACGATATCTTCTATTAATGTATCAGGTAACTATTCTAATGAAATTCTAGGAGTTAATTTTTAACCCTCTTCGTGATGTTTTCTCTCTCGGATCTCCCAAATACACTATGGTCTGTGTTTTTTCTTGTCTTAAATCTCATCTTCTTAAAGTTTTCATCTTTCATCTTGTCTTTGTGTCTGATTTTTTTCAATTTAAAATGTGAAGGGAAATGATCTTTGGTACAGAGCAGACAGAGTGAAGTATTCTTAGATTTAGCTGCAAGGGTTCAACATTCCATCGTGTCATCAGAGGTTTTATGATTCAGGGAGGAGACTTTGAGAAGGGAAATGAGAGTTTCCAGTGTCTTCATTTAGAGAATCATTGGGCATTGGTTATAATCTTTAGAACAACTGTCTCTTTATTGCTTATTATGGATTCCGTTGCCTTATTGGTATCACATGTAAATGCTTTATGATTTGATCTTATTATATATTTTCACTTATGCAGAACTGGACGTGGAGTTTTGTGCAATGGTCTCCTTTAGGCACATACCTAGTGACACTTCACAGGCCAGGTGTACCTGTTTGCTTTTGAACCTCTCAAGCACTTTTAGCATCCCATGGTTTGCCTTTGTTCTTTTGGTTGTTACTTTGTGATTTCATTTTCTCTGATGGCATCAAGTTTGACATTGTATGTTCATTCTATTCTAGTTGATGTTTCTCCAGGTGAGAATTACTTGCTAACCTCAGCAACCAGACAACACGCAAGATGCAAGTGTGAGTGCACCTTTTGCTTCTATCTCTTGTTTTTATATTTCATACGGATGGAAAGTAACTGATATGTGTCCCACTTAATAGCAAGTTGAGATCAAGAAAAAAGTGGCAGATTAATGAGAGGTTTCAAAGGAAGTGCTGATGAGTTTTCAGTTGGAGGAGAATGAGTGGCCTGTCTTCAAGTAATTTCTAAACCAGATAAAACTTGTATCAATATTTTGTATTCTCTGCTTTCAACTCATTTATATAAAATTTGTAGACTCAATTTTTTGCACATGGGCTGGTGGAAGAGATGATAAATACTTTAACATATATATGAATTAGGCAAGAGTGAATAATATCAAAGTCATACATACTATTGAAATAGGTTTTACTCTATTTTCTTGCTCCATTCAAAACCTCGATTAAATTAGATTAGGTTTGTTTAGGTAATGAAATTAGCTTGGATTATAATTATTTTTCCAATTGTTTCTTTTCGATATCTATCAACATGCATGAATATAAGGCTGTATAACCATTGATAATAGAGATCATGCAAACAAGCCAGCCGATACTCTTGCTAAGCAAATAACTCATGATGTTCTCCTTCTAAATGTAATATATATATATATATATATAAGTATTCTATAATTATTTTAAATTTTATTTTTACGTTTAACCCAATATTTGTTATATTATAAATTTAAACTAAAAAAAAAACACATTATCAATCAATAATTATTTTTTAATTCTAAAAACACCCTTAAGATATCACTAATGAAGGGTGAATAACTAATGAATACTTAGTGAGGGTCTTAAATTAAAATATTATTAGATTTAATATTAATTAACTCTAAAGACACCAATTAGAGTATCACTAATGGAGATATTCTTAGTATAATTGTACTATAATTTTACCGTATTTCAGAAAATGTAATAAGAATATTCCGAAGAAAGACAAAATTGTATTCCAATTCAATTTGATCACACACATAACCAAATCGAGTTCGTCTTATAAAAAATTTGACGAAATCAAATTAAGTACAAATCTGATTACAGTTAAATCAGAAAACTCTCTGGTTTTGGCTGTTAATTTGGTCTGGCGGGAAAATTTGTTGGGTAAACCGAACTGGATCACCCAAACCCGCCGGTTTCAATTGTGTTGGTGTTCTTTGACTTTGACTTACACGCTGGGTCCGTTTATTTGACGCTGGACCAAATTAAAAAAAAAAAAGAAAGGAAATTCCTTTCTTGCCCCTCTTGTTCTTCTCCTCTCTCTCTCTCTCTATCTCTCGCTGCGTCTTCGTTTCTTCGATTCGAAGCTCTGTGATGGCGTGCCCGAGAAACTCGATTACATTCAACGCCACGCGCTGCGCGTGCGGTATAGGTCAGCTTCTAAACCAAAGCTCCGGTAGCTGCGAGATCTTCGGTTGGCCGTCGACGATCTCAACTGACAAAGATGTCAACTACAACGTAGTATCATTCGCCGAGACGTTATTCGCCTTCGATAGGATCCGGAAGTTCACGCAATCTCAAGCTATATTCCTCGAAGCAACACTCGTGATGCTTCTCTCTTGGTTACTCTTTTGCTTCTTCCTGAGATTCACCAAGCTCGGCGATGGTCGTAATGTCTGGTTTAATATCCGTTGGTGGATTACTAGACTTGACGTCTTCTTCTCCACTAGACATTGGCTCGTTAGTTGCTTCTCTACCTACTCCTTTTGCCTTTGATTCATTGCTTTGTTTTTTTTTCATGAATTGGTTCGTTTAGTGCATCAATTTTGAATCTTGTAGGATGATCAAAAAATTGTCAAGAAACGCAAAACGGAGCTAGGTGGAACATTATCTGTTGCGAGCTGGATCGTCTTCATTGGATTATTCGCTGCGTGAGTTAGGAAAACTTGAGATTTGATTTTTTTGTTAAAGCTTTAGAAAACTGACTTGCTTTTCAGTTTCTTCACAGGCTGCTTTACCAAATCATAACCAAGAGAACCATTGAAGTTCACAATGTGAGAGCTACTGGTTCTCGAGATTTGATCTCATTTGAAAACGATTTGGAGTTTAACATCACTGCTGTTTCTGATATGAGTTGCTCCAATTTACGTGGTATTGGGAATGTGCTTACTGGTAATCCTGGATTTAGTGAGTTCAAAGTTGCTTCTCTTTCCAGTCTTGGAAGCTATTCTTGTAGGAATACAACTTCAGGGCCAACTGTGAATTTCAAATGTAACAAATGTCGTCTTAACAGCGATTACATCTATATCTCGTGGCATTTCGTTGATCTTCCTGATTCGCCTGCTGCTGCTGTTGGATTTCAGTTTAACTTCACGTCTAAGAATGGAGCTGACAAGAAACATATGAGTTTTGTTAGTGGCACTCTGAGAAATGGAAGTGTCCTTGATGAAAGGCCTGTTACTTTCCGTGGAATCGAAGGGAACATATTGAAGTTTAATCTGTTTCCTCGGATTTACCATCATTTGCATGATCTAAAGCTAATCCAACCTTTGTTTCACGAGTTTATCCCTGGATCAGTTTACCGAGACACTGCTCAGCTTCAGGCATCTTTGGGGAGGTCAATGGATGGCATACTCAACACCACATTGTTCATCAACTATCTGTCTGCTTATATTGTTGAGATCGACCATGAAAATATACTCGGTCCTGGTAAGTAATGTTACTCCATGTACTTTGTCCAATCAATTCTTGTGAAATCCCTCAAGTAGTAGTAGTTATTTCTTATCAACTTTGAGATGGAACCTTCTGTTTATAATTGAACCACGTAATGCAGACATGTGCGTGGTCCCAGTTTCTTGATTTAGTGTGTGCAATTAGAGAATACTAGAGCAGCGTCAGTTATAACTAAAGTATCTTCTTTTTTGGTATGCTGTATTATAGTTAGCTTCCTTGCGGATCTCGGTGGTTTGTATTGCATCAGTATTGGCATATTTTTCTACCTACTAGTGCAGGTTTGAAGCCTTACCATCTTCATTACTTAATCTTTACCTTTTTTCGCCTGCTTTTTTTCTTTCTTGTTGAAGGAGATGTTTCGATATATCGGTATTAACTTCTATGAATATAAGAAAGAGCAGTACGCATGAAATTAGCAAGTGTGTACTGTAGTACTAGAAAATTTTCTGGTCCTTTTGTGAGGATATCCTGGATGGTGGTAACTCGGCTCTTTGAATAGTGTGAGTACAGGATCAAGAAGCTGCGAAATGAAGATACTGTTTTCAGGAAGATACGGAATCGTCGTAAAGCATTAGATCACTGGGATAAAGTAATTGTTCTCCCCTTTCCTCTCATTGCTTTTTCGTCTTGCAATGTCTTTTTCCTATTATAAGTTTCTCATAAAATACTCCTCACTTAGCTGAGAAGATATGTCGCGTACACATGGGATTGCAGCAAATTACTCGATGATGCCGTCAAAACAAGAAACGTATCAGCAATCTGTGGTTTAACCAGACCTTCAACATCTGCTAGTAGCTCTAATTCAGAACGTGGATCATCAATAACAATGAAAGAGCATTCTAACAAGAAACCTAGCTTAAGTATTGAGAAGGTAACTAACTATTTATTGGTCGATTCCCCTTTCTTTTGACCTTTTGAGTTCTTAATTGCCTATTTTTATCCAGAATGTAGTTCCACAACCTGCAAGCTTAGAAATGAGCTCTTTTGATTCGGCTTCTTCTTTATCTCATGGAGATGATCTCTCAAATAAGAAGATTATAAGCAGCTCCTCTCCAAGCCATCCACTTTCTCGTAGTGAAGAAGACGATGCAATCCCTCCACCTCCTCCAATGGGTATGGCTTACATTTATACCATTGTTTATAACTTAACAGTTAACATCCACATTGTTAATAATGATCTTGATTCAGTAGCAGTAGCTGTGTCACATGGTTTAGGAGGTGTTAGAAGTACAAGTGAAAGTTACATGTATCTATCAAAATCTTGGGTTTATATTAGTCTTATGTTCTAAAACCTGAAACCTCGTAATGTTACTGTTACTATTGCAGAGTTCATCGAAGAGACTGGTTCAGAAGTGGACGCAGTTGACATCAAGAAGAAATTTCAACTTCTCTTTGACTATAATGTATTACTTAGGGAAAAACTTATAGACACTCAATCTTTGCTCAATGCTTTGGCGACCAAAGCATCATCATCATCTTCAGCCACGGAACACGGTCCCTAGACCAATTAGTTTGCCTGACATGTAATGTTTGTATTCTCTTTGTAACTTCCACATTTATAGAACAAGAGTAATGACTAATGTTTGTTGTATCTTTGTGAATATACCAAGTTGCTAATAGTAGCAAATTTATTCTACAAGATTGATATCAGAGAATCGAGTAAGAACCAGAAGAAAAAGCTAAGCAATAGATATTATCATCATCAGAGTCGAGAACCAAATCAGTCAAAAGTTTACATTATTGAAAGCCTCAAAAATACATGCTTATAATTAGATTAAAAAACAGAGAAAATAAACATGATGATACTTAGAAAAAAGCAAACGACTTTGGTAAATCCCTGAGACATGATAAATGCTTAGAAGTGATGAAGGAACCTAAAGTGATAAAGGAGTCTAACCTCGAGAGATAGATTGATCGGTCCAAATTTAACTGCTAGAATTAACAGAATTCCAGAGCTGGATCCACTTAACCATAGCATCAGCAGCTTGTGTGAAGGCAGGATCATCTGAACCCAACTGCTCTTTCACAGCTTTGGCAAGCTCAAGCACACAATCTTCAACTTTAAGCGCAGTCTCGGGCAATTTCAATGACTCGAAAAAGGGAACACTTTTCTCCATCAGCTTCATTCCTTCCCATTTCTTCCTCAAACTCTCCACCGCATCTCCTCTCTCATATCTCCACACATAAGGTAGTCCGGTTTTCACACCATAGCCCAAATGATCAGAGATATGTTTCAGACACATCCCACCCCAAACATCTTCAAGTGTTTCCCATCTCACTTTCCCTTCTCCAGCCAATCTAAGTGCAGGCACCATAGCTGGGCCCACCAACTCGCGGTTAAAAGCGATGTTGATTCCGCTTATGGGTAGCATAGCCTTGGCTGGGACAGTCATAACAGCATCAACATAGGAAGTGTTCCTTTGCTCTGTCTTGAGAGCTTGAGTTGGAGCATCAAGATCAGCTAGATTAAGCCAAAGTCCACAAGATGCAGCACAAGGGACACCACTTCTGAGGCTGAAAGGGTATCCACGGACAAAATCCGCTCCTTCGCAATAAGGATCGTAAAGTGTATTGAAGAAGAGAGGTGTGGCTGGATTTTCGAGGTTGGTCACATGCTGAGAAACAGCATCAACTAGGAACCCCTTGAGATCTTTAGCGGGGACACAATCATCATCGATTGAGATAATGTACTTCTTTTTAGATATGAGATAACCGAAATATCTGCAAGAATATCCCGAGAACATGGTGGAATTGGATGCACCCACAATTTTGTCCATGTCAGTCTTTGAGTAGACATCTACATCAAAGCCTTCTGGTATGTTGAGTTCTTCCTTGAGCTCAGGATCCTTGACAACAATCAGATGGAATCCAGTGAAGAAGGGCCTCCAGCTGGTCAAGAACGATGTTAGGTCAGCATTAAGAGCCCCAATGACAATGTCGACTTCATTCTTGTTTATCTCGGCCGAAGACATCTTCGATTCTCAATCAACAATCTTCTAAGTAGTATGAGGTAACTTTAGGCTTGAAGTAGCAAAGTTCCAGGGTAATCTTCAAAAGCTTTCTTCTGCAGATACATCAAAACTTGAACTTTGTCAGAAAACCACCAAACAGCATCAATGTGAAGCAATATTTACAGAATCAAATATCGAAACAATTGAAGGGCAAAAAATTTTCAGCTTTCTAAATCACTCATCATTAGAGAAACAGAATCTAATCCAAACACACGATCCCCATAACCCCAAACCTAATCAAGATCTACTTCTCAGTCAACTCAGGATCGCATGAACAGTAGTGTTAAAATAACTGAGATCAACAACCGCAACATTAAAATTATAAACCTATTCAATCTAGTAAAATCCTGCTATCAAAAAGAATCAAATTTTGTTTCAAAAGAGCGAGATATTGAAGTAAACGAACGATACCCAGAAAGAAAAAAAACGAATTAGCAGATCAAACAAAGCAATACCCACAAGTTATAATAAATCTACAAGACGAAAAAGGTTAAATTTGCGAGAGATTGACCTGATTCAAGGTATGGAGAGAATGCAGTAGATCCGAGTTTCTTTCTTCTCTTTCAAAAGGATAAACACAAATCGTGGGAATGCAATAGATTTATCACGTTACTGTAGAATTGGTCCAAAAACGTTTCGCGCATTTGCTGCTGCGTCCCGCAATTTTCTCTTTGATCGTGCCTTAAGTGTCCAAAGACGCGATTCTAATCAACCAGAACCAACCCAAACCGAAGCTAACGGATCCGATCTGGATTGAGATAAGTTTTATTAGGTTCCAATTTGGTTTAAATCAGCGTATAAGAAGAAGAAGACCTGATACTAAACCAAATCATTAGGTCTAATTCAATCCAAAATATACCAGGTTTTGATAACCGAAAGTGAAAATGCATCATCAAACCGAACAGAGTTTTGGTTATCGCAATGAACTTCATCGGTTTGATCGATTTCTCATTCCATATCCAAAGTAGAAATCTACTAGACCCTGGAAACCAACCTTATATCATACCAAATCTATCCAAACAAAATTTTAAAATAGAAACTGAATCAAGAACCGGATCAATTTACTCAAAACCTGGTTAAGTTAAGCCCATCACCTATTTTTTCCCATTGAAGAAGACAAGTGTCTGTCTACAAAACAAAAACAGTCCACAACTTAAAACATTATTACAAGTTACATCAAAACAGGAAAAGAAGAAGAAGAAAGGTAAAAGAAGAACATAGTGAAAGGTGCATCAAATGGGCTGTGTGCATTTCTTCTGAGAATGTCCAAGCAAATGACACCTTCCACATTGCACAATCCTCTTCGGTCTCTTCAAATTCTCAACTCGAACCACTTTCTTCTTCGGTCTACCCGGTGGTCTCCTCGTTTTCGGCAGCCGTATCCTCAAGCTCCCTCCTCCTCCAACCTCTTCTCCTTCATCCTTCCACAAGCTTCTATCTGGAACCTCCCCAATCATCAGCGAATACGTCTGCTGATAACTCGACACTGTGAAACACGGTTCCGCAAACAGATGCACGTTCCGACCACACGAGATCAGTGCTGCAGCCGCGTGAGCGCACGGCAATCCGTAAAGCTGCCAGCGACGGCACGAGCAAACCCTTGTCCTTATATCCACGATGTTGGTTCTCTCCGTCGACACAATCTCGAACTCTACCTCGTTTGCTCGCAGCACTTGGTAACACCGGGCGTCCGAAATTGCTTCTGTTATCCGTCTCTCTGCGGATGGCACAAGTATTGAGTTCCATCTCATGCTCAACTCACGGCGGTCATCGAACCAAGACGATATCTGATGTCGGATGTGTTCCATCATCTGTATGATTGGGAGTTCATGGCATTCGAGAGCCCAATTATATAATACCTCCGTGATCCCTAAACCAAAATGTCCATATCGCACGCCTTGGAAATACGCTACAGCCCAGAGATGCGGAGGGAAAAGTTCGAACCACGAAACCACATCTTGTGATACCTCAACCATTTCGGTTATCTTTGACTCGAACTCTGCTGCTGTGAGTGCGTAAACCGCGTTCCAGAAGATGTTAACCAGTTTCGTGTTCTTGAAAGTATCCCGAAAGTTTTCGCTCACATAACGGAGACAAAATCCGTGGGAAGCAGTCGGGAAATGTGTTTCCACAGCTTCCACGACTCCGCTCTGTCTCTCCGAGAGTATCGTGAGCCTCGGCATGCTATCAGTATTCATCCCGAGAAGCTTCCTCAGCTCTGAGAGAAACCAGGACCAGTTTTCATCGCTTTCGTTATCCACAATCGCAATAGCCAACGGAAACAAACCTTCATCTGCATCAACAGCTGCAGCGCAGAGGATTGCACCCAAGTACTTCCCTTTAAGGTGTGCTCTATCCAATTCAAGAAGAGGCCTACAAGCACTAACAAACCCGGAGATACATGCACGATAAGCAATAAACAACCGCTGGAAACAATTCTCCGGTCCAGAAGCAGAAACAGATGCAAAACTCCCAGGATTGACTAGCTTAATCTGCTCACAATACGCAGGAAGAAACCGATACCCTTCCTCATAAGTCCCGTGAAGCGCAGCCATACTCCGCTCTTTCCCACGCCAAGCCTGCATATAAGAAACCGCAACCCCATGCTCATCGCGTATATCCTGCAATATCTCCTTTGGTTTATACTGCGGATTATCTCTAATCCGTGCCTCTACAGACCTAGCAACCCAACCAACTGATGCTTGCTGATGATGGAGATCACGGACACCTTCACAAGTATGCTCAGCGTTAAGCGTCCTAACCGTAAAAGTATGAACACCTGGACATTTAGCGGCATGGATACGCCATGGACAACCTTCTTTAGAGCATTTAGCTATGAATCGACTACGGTCTGATTTCACAATACGGAGATCAAAATGCAGAGCTATAGCCAAATCTTTCAAAGTTCTTCTACAAGTTTCTACATCGGGAAACTCTCTACCGACAGCTATAGTATGCTCTGCTGACAAAATATCATCGGAATCTAGAGTGATTAAAGCTCCATCAGCCATTAGGCATTGCATTTGAAATGAGTTTCTTCTTCTTCTTCTTGGTCTCAATGCGAAACACTTATCATCAATCGCACAACAACATACCTGGTACCTACTAGGAGAAACACAAAGATGCAAAATTTCAGAGAAACTTTATCGAAGCAAACACAAAAAAAAAACCCTAATTTCATACTTGGATCATAAGCTCTTGCTTAATGAAAGTATCATCCTTTACGAGATTAAACGAGACCCATTTCCAAATCAAAAACATTTCAAAGATTCTAGACAATAAATTAAAAGAGAAATCAACAAACAGCAAAGCTTAAACCACCTTTTCCAGAAATTGGAAAATTATGGAGGATCTTCGCTTGCTTCTGTCTACAGCTATCGAATCAGAGTTTCAGGGTCGGCGTTAAATAACTGTAATTTCAAGCCGCTAGGTTTTTTTTTCAGCGTCGGGGAGAAATTGCAGACGGCGACACAAAAAATGAAACAAGGAAGAGATGGGGAAAGTGGGAAGGTTAGCTAAATATTGTGACACGTGTCGAGCATCAAGTGGCGAAATGTAACATTAAATTTGTTTTCCCCAGATAATGTAATAATTTTTGTTGACAAAAGTAAAAAGTACGGATAAGAATGTATAAAAGTTAATCTTTCTTGTTTCAGTATCATATCTAAAAATAAAATCTAGCAAATCATATGTTTTGTTCTATTATAAGTTATCTAACTTATATAACCTACATAGTTTTAAGAAAATAACACCAAAAATTTAAACAAATGCATTAGAAATATTTAAATTCTACAACTAACACTAAAACTAGATTTTAAAATTAGAATGAAGGAAATTGTAATAAGAATGGCTCTCCATGCTTTAGGGATTAGAACAAAGTAGCAAAAACAAAAAATAGAATTAGTAAAGAAGAAGAAAAACAAAAAAAAAAAGACGAAACTTTTTTCCCCTAGTTCTCGCATGGTTGATCGGAGAACAACATTGTTCTTCATGTATTCTGATTGGCTTCAATTTGACCTCTGTTTCTTTTCTTTTCAATCTCTCCAAATATTATTTTTTTGGCGTTTAACGTGGGTCCTTCAATCTTTTGAAGGACCCCGCCATTGTTAATCTTTTTTTTTTTGGTTTTAGGCTTTTCTAGATTTGTAACACGAAATTTATTTTGATGAATATGATGAATTGTTGTCCATGTTTTACTTCAAATAAGAACAAAGACTCTCCTTGTACGGACGACACTAACGAAAACGATGACCAAGAATTCAAACCACCTGGTATTTACAGATTTTTTAAAAAGATGTTACCTTTTTCATTCCACGACTGTGGAATTTGAAAAACCCATTTTCTTTGATTTCAGTGGCAACGACGAAACGAATAGAAGAAAAAGAAACAGAGCAAACGCCTGTTAAAACATTCAATTTCCGGGAATTAGCTACGGCGACGAAGAATTTCCGGCAAGAATGTCTTTTAGGAGAAGGTGCCTCCGGTAGGGTTTACAAAGGAACCCTTCAATCTACTGGGCAGGTTTGTTACCAAAGTTCACAACTTGTGGCTTCTTTTTCATCATTCAGGAACAGAGCATTATTAGTTCATTTTCTGCGACTCTCTTTGAAGTTGTTTGTTTCTGTTGCTTTTGTGAGTGTAGTTGGTAGCTGTAAAACAGCTAGACAAGCATGGATTACATGGTAACAAAGAGTTTCAAACTGAAGTCATGTCATTGGCTAAACTCGAACATCCAAATCTTGTTAAGCTTATTGGATACTGCGCTGATGGAGATCAACGGCTTTTAGTCTTTGAATATGTCTCTGGAGGTTCCCTTCAAGATCATCTCTACGGTAATGTATTGAGGTTTTGAAACTTTAAGAGTTTAAAGAGGGAACTTTAGGCTTTTTTTTAGAGAAATGATTATGGATTTGATTGTGCAGAACAAAAGCCAAGCCAGAAACCAATGGATTGGATAACAAGGATGAAGATTGCGTTTGGTGCAGCGCAAGGATTGGATTACTTGCACGATAAAGTGAATCCACCGGTGATATACCGAGATTTGAAAGCTTCTAACATCTTGTTAGATGAAGCGTTTTATCCTAAGCTTTGTGATTTTGGTATGCATAATCTAGAGCCTGGGACAGGTGATAGCTTGTTTCTTTCTTCCCGGGTTATGGACACTTATGGTTATTCGGCGCCTGAGTACACTCGAGGAGATGATCTCACTGTTAAATCAGATGTTTATAGCTTTGGAGTTGTGTTGCTTGAACTCATCACTGGTAGAAGAGCTGTTGACACCACTAAGCCTAATGATGAACAAAATCTAGTTGCTTGGGTAACACTCATTAAACTCTACATCTATTTACTTCTCTTTGAATCATCATCAAGTTGAGATCTTTTTGATGATATGTTTTTGGGTTTTTACGCAGGCAACACCGATATTTAGAGAACCGAAAAGGTATCCAGATATGGCAGATCCTCTCTTGAAGATGAACTTTTCAGAGAGAGGGTTAAATCAAGCAGTGGCAATAACATCAATGTGTTTACAAGAGGAACCAACAGCTCGTCCTTTGATAAGTGATGTAATGGTTGCTCTTAGCTTCCTTTCGATGTCTACAGAAGACGGTATTCCAACAGCGGTTCCAATTTTATCCTTCAGGGATAAGAGTATGTCGATTGCTTTAAGCAGGCATGGTTCTTGTTCTGTGGTTCCTTTATGTCTAGCTCAGAAAGAGGAAGACGACAAATCCAGTTCTTCATCAGACTCAGAAGATGAAGAAGAAGAAAAGGAAAAAGAAAAAGAGGAATCAAGAAGAAGTATGAAGAAGCAAGTAGAGGAAGAACATGCGACAGATTCAGATGATGGGTCTGATTCGGATTTCGAAAAGGTTCAAGAAGAGAAACATGCTCAGTTAGAGAAACAGAGAAGCTCTAGCAGCTCATCCTCTGACTCTGGAAGCAATAAAAGAAGGTCTATTAATGAAACAAATTCAACTGCACAGAGCTTGAAGATAAATTACAGTTATAGTTCTGAGGAAGAAGATAACGAGAGACCAAGCAGTAAAAGCAGCTGTAAATCAAACGAAGAAAGCACTTCTTTGCGGTATGGCAACTATAGAGAGCATGATGATGATGAAGGTGAGAAGGAAGAAGAGGAGCAGAATCAAGAAACTCAGCTTGAGCACATTCATAGCTCAAAATCTGAAGACCAAAGTGTTTATTCAGATGATGATGATAGTGGTGGGTCGTCTTTGCATCGGATTGAACAAGAGGAAGAAGAATAACACATTTCTTCTGATCCAAGATTGAATCCTTTCAAGAGTTTTTTTCTCAGAAGTTATGATCAAGAAAGTCGTCTTTCAACACGAAAAAACGTTTCAACTTTTCGTTTTGAAACGACTCAATTGTCATGTAAATCTAATATAAATATGTCTGCATTTCTTTTGAGAATATGAAACTTACACAAAAAAAATTTATGTATATATCTTGAATACTATAATGTTAGGAAGAGAATGTTCACACTATATTATCTAACCATTTGTTTACATGTTATTTTTCAATATGTTGTTAATTTCAAGCTTCAATAAAATTTTTAGCTTAGAAATCAATGTTACAAGTTTATAAATGAGTAGCTATACAAAATGTTAAAAAAAAAAAGATGCATTTTCTAAATAAAATTTTATGCTTTCATTAACGAAAAAATAATATAAACTCGTAAAATTTTATAATTGTTTATAAAATCTCGACCTTGTGAGATATGCTATGTGAATGAGTGAATCTAGGAACATTTGAAGAACATTTTTCTAGATTTGCTTATTGTAATGGTCTTAACAAAAAAAATATTGAGGATGTCAATCATTCTGATAGCTAGTTGTACGCTTGTACAATATAAATATAAGGGAAATTTAGCAAAAAGTGATTATTTTACCCTTTTTTTTTGAACTTATACCCTTTTTAGAAGAGGTTAATAAATATACTTTATATGATTAAAAAGTTAAAATTGCCCTCAGATTTATTCATATGTTAATTTGATTTTAAAAACATATATATATATATATATCTTGGACAATTAAAAAAATATGTATAGAATTTTTTTTAATCGAATGCTCACCTCACATTCGACGACAAAAAAACAAAAAAAAACTCACATTCATCTCTCGCTCACTTCAAATTCATCTCTTGTTCTCTGCTGGATTTATAATTTATCGATAATAAACCTCCACTCATTATTTCGAAACAATCTGCATTCGGTCTGCAACATATTCATCTGTGAAAATTAAGAATTAATTTAGATATGATATACAAAAGTTAAATCCTAAATGATTGATCAATTTCATCTGTAAAAATTAAGAACTAATTTAGATACCCAAACATAGTTTCTTTATCTTCTTCTTTTTCGTTTTGACTTTACTCCTTCGTTCTTCTCTTTTTGTTTTGATCTTTTTCGTTTGGTCTGAAATAAGGGTTCTTCAATAACAATAAATCCCTAAATCATAACTTATTTATTCTAGATTAGGTAGAAGATGTATTCTACATTAGGTAAGATAACTTATAAATTTTTGATTAAGTAGAAAATGTATCCTACATTAGGTAAAGTAAAAGATGTATTATAGGTAATATATTCTAGCTTACGTAAGCTCAAATACATATTCTAGATTACGTAAGATAGAATACGTATTCTAGACTACGTAAGATATACTACATATTCCTCACTCTTCTTCTCCTCTTCCTCGTAGGTAAAGAAATACTTTTTTCCCTGTGAGAATACACTTCATCTTCATTAGCCTCTTTGTCTTTGATACTGGCTATAGATGAAAATGGCAAACATAAATTCTTACTCATTTCATACAACAAAATTTCAAACCTCGGTGTCTTCCATCACTACTTGACAATTTCTCACATTTTAGAACTATTTTTAACTGTTGGAGATTTAACAAATAGAGTTACATTTTCTTCGGGATCCATTTGTTCTAATCAAGGTATAAACAAGCACCAGCATATATAATAAGAAGAGTGGTATGAAACTGTGTAAAGAACATGTGATTTTGAATAAAGAACAAATGGATAACTCTCTTGAACAAGGCGTGATTTTTCTATCATGTGAGAATTTACCTGAAACATGAAGCTAAAATTGTGTTTCTTTGCTTGGATTTCATATTATATTGATTTGGTATTTGATGATAGAAGTTTAGATTTGTCAAGAGTGGTTTAGAGGATTTTTTGTGTTCTCAGTTGGTGAACTTGCAGAAGAAGCAAATATTGTTGACCTATCTCTTCTTCGACTTACTTCTTTGAGATTTAGTGTTTCTTGCCTCCACGACCACGAGATCATTCATATACTAAAACCATGGCCTGAGAAGATGACAAATAATTTTAATTTAATTTTTAAACTCATAGTTACTAATCGTACGTAAAATTCCATTGTTTTAATTTAATTAAATCTGTAATTTAATTATTTAAACACACAGAAATTTTAACTGAATGTTAATTTGGTAATTAATATAGGTTAACTAATGAAAAATATAGATTCAAAAAGGTAGGGGAAAATAATCACTTTTAGCTAATTTTCCTTAAATATAAATAAAAGTTCAACGATATGTATTTATTCATGATAAATAACGGTATCAATGGTTGGAAAAGAGACATAAAATATATAGGGAAAGGGAAACAAAAAAATAAAACCGAGATAGAAAAGAAGAAAATATTCAAAAATTAATAATAGATTGCTTTGATTCCAAGGAGATGTAAGAACTAAAATAATATAAATTTTAATCATTCAAGTCATCATTATACATACATTATAGAGTCTTGAGTATTCATTATGGACTCCATCTAAAATTAAACCATTCTCCACTCTATAGATTTCTTAGAATAGACATAATTAGAATTAAACTTTTGCTTTTGTGATGAATAACGTTAAGAACAAAAAAAGTGTAAAATAAATGAAGACATAAAATAAACTAGATTTGGACAATCTTAATTTGATATAATAAAAAACATAATTCATGTAGATTTTTAATGTTTTAATTGATATCCAACATAAGAATTTAATTTGGTCGTTTACAATTCCCACATGTATCCAGTTTAAGTGTAAAAACTTTGTAGCCAGAATCCACGAAACTTAAGTCATTCTCATACCTAGTCACAACTCAATTCTTATATGCTTATATATAAATTACAGTTTAGAATTCGTCATATTCCAGTTTTTAAGAAAATATATCGTGTATATAGTGCAAATTATACGTCACAAAGGGAACAGTCTACCAAACAGTAGTTGAGCCCAAAAAACAAAACAAACAAATTAAAGCTATCACTTTCTTTTCTAGCGAACCGCAACTTCATATACACACGTATAATCATTTTAACTTCACAACAAAGTCATCAAAACAACACATAACACGACCACCACCAAAATTAATTCTAACAAATATTACAAACAATACACAAAACAAGTTGCATTACAACATTTGGTGGGCTGTCATTTTCATGGTATATATATACATAGACACACATATATACTCTTATATATAAATATAAGTATTTTAAAAGGAAAGGCTTGGTAGAAAATGAGAGATAGAATGGAGAGGCTTGTGGTGCTTCCTTTCTCCGTCGGATGTATCTCTGACTCAAGTGTTGCCGTTTTATCTCCTCTCTGTAAGCCTCATCATCATCAACATCACTCTCCACAAGGTTCTCTCTCTCTATATCTATATATTTGCTATATACATACATACATATATTGAATTGATATCTCATGTATCTTCTCTGTGATCTCTTGATGTGTTCTAAAAGAGATTCGTGACCAAGAGGAAGAAAGCATGAAGAATGTATTCAAGTTCCTTGCTGTTTCTAAACCAGAGATTTCTACCGGTATTAACCGGCTTTTAAAGAGCTTCAAGACCATTTCTCAACTCTTTGGTAATATTATCTAATACTAATATACTATTACTAGCAACCATTAAAAACTAAATGTAAACAACTTTTTGTTTTGTTTAGTTAAAACAATGTAAACAACTTGTTGATATAAATATTGTAGCTTACAAAGAAGAAGAGGAAGAAGAAGCGGAGACATCAGGAATGGAGATAGGAGTTCCAACGAACGTAAAACATGTATCTCACATCGGTTGGGAAACCGGTTTAACCGCGGATTCAGGTCCTAGTAAAGTATGGGAAGATCTCATACCACCAGAGTTGCTAGCAGCCGCTGCTACAAAACAAGATGTTGATCCTCATCTTCATCCAACTTTATAATTCACTCGTCGCTCTATTTAAATGTATTTTATGTTATGATTTTGAATCTAGACATATATAGTTTGATACATATGGAGAATTTGATATTATAGTATAATGTGTGACATACTGCATGGTTGCGTATATATTATAAACATTATTAGGATATATTTTGTGAATTAATGCTTTTAGTGTATATGTTTTATGGGGTAAACTAATTTTTAAAAACTAACATACATATTTACTATTTTTATAAGCAGGTATAATGAATTATAAGACCAAACACAAAGATTATATACTGTACATTCAATTAAGTTTTTTATTTCATTTTTGAATTCGTTTTTCTTGTTTTTTCGCAATGATAAAATTTGTTAATGGCATTTAATATGGTTATTAAAAATATTATAACAAAAAAAAAATATATATATATATAAGTACTTCAAAAATTAAAATACATAAAATCCAGTAATATTAATTTAACCGTAAGTAATAAAGGAGATAAACTTGAGGCAAATTTTACTTATAGAAACAGTTGAATCCTAAGTAACTAACAATGACGTGTGGGGGCCATAACAAATCTTCGATGTTACGGAAATAAATAAATTAATAGAAAATTGACTCACATTCAAATAGATTCATGGGAATTTTCCAATCGGTTAACAACTTGGACCAATGAGAAACAAAGGATATGACACGTGTCATGATCTGAAATGCGGAGAAAAAACATTCCCCTAAAACCTCAGAGGATCCAACGAAGAACAATCTATTTTTTTTTAGGTTTAATTTAGTTACCAAAAATCTCATAAATCTTTTGTCTTCTTTTAAAGATTAAATTAAAACCCCCATTTGATGATTATCCCATTAATTAGCAAAAAGAATTTACAAATTTTGTTTTTGTTTTTCTTCTTCAATCAATCTCTCTAGATTTTTGGGGTTTTTGGCTCTGTCTCTCTCTCTCTCTCTTTCTTGCTCGTATAATCTGTCTCCCAATTGAGAGACGGAAGGAGAGAGAAACATTGAATCGAAATGGGTTTAATCGTGGATGATAACGACGGCGAGCTTTTGATTCCACCGCCCAATTTTTCGATGGTTGGAGATGGAATATACCGTTCTGGGTTTCCTCAGCTGGAGAATTTCGGATTCTTATCAACCCTAAATCTTCGATCCATCATGTAAGATTCTCTTTCTCTTATTCATTGATTCTCAGTCTCCTGAGCTATTAAAAAAAAAAAAAAATCTTTAATCTACACTTCGTTGTCGCTGTTTATAGACAAATTCCGTAAAAATTACCAAACTTTCACTTTCATGGCTTTTTAATTAATTATTAAAATCTGTCGTTGAAAATTGAAACGCAGAATGATTTGATTACCAAAAACGAGTTTTGTTTGATGGGTTTTATGGAAAACAGCTATCTGTGTCCTGAACCATATCCTGAGGAGATTCTCAAGTCTCTTGATTCCAACAACATTAAGCTTTTTCAATTCGGTATCGAAGGCAAAACGGTAATGCTTTCTTTCTTTCCTGTTTCTGTTCTTTTAGTCTCTTTTGTTGGCTTATAGCTTCTTTGAATCAATGTTATGGCTTCAAGAACATTTATATACTATACCCTTTCTTGTTCCTGTTTTTATATGGCTTCTTTGAATCGTTGTTACGTCTTCGATTTCTGAGTTTGGACTGTTTTACGAACCATAGGATCCTCCAACTCCTATGCCAAAGGATACAGTCTTGAGTGCTCTTAGAGTACTAGTTGGTAAGAAACCAAAAGAGACTCTTTGATGTCTTATTAGCCTCTCTTTTTTAAGATGACTCATTAGTTTTTCTTCTTTGTTTTGCTTACAGATGTTAGAAATCATCCAATTCTCATCCACTGTAAGCGCGGAAAGGTAATCCATACGAGACCGACCACAAGCTTATCGGGTTTTGTAACCTTTGTTGTGGTTGAGTTATAACAGATGGAGTCTAATGGTGTGTTTCTTCTGTATTTGTTGGCTAATTGCAGCATAGGACAGGTTGTCTTGTTGGATGTTTGAGGAAAGTGCAAAATTGGTGTTTATCATCGGTTCTTGAGGAGTACCAGAAGTGTGCTGGTTTGAAACAACCATTATTTATTATATAATGAATAAGTTATAAATTATTAAGAAACAACCAAATTGAACATTGTTTACTTAATATAATCATTTTCTACAATACTTTGTATACTACTGGATACTAACATCTAAGAAGATTTCAATACAAACTAGAAAGATGTGGTCCTCACAATTTTATATTGAATAAATGTAGACATGTAATGGTTTACCTTTATTTTAATGTCGTTGTATCGCCAAGATTTAAATTTGTATAATGCATATGGATATGGTTGAGAAAAAATATATATACAGTCAACTTTAGTTTATAGAAGAGATGCACTCAAGTATTGATTCTGATTATTCAAGTTGTCGAAAGACCAAAAACAGCTGTACTCAAGTCCATTTTGATTTTGATTTTGATTAAAAGAACCACATGTGCATCTTGAAGCTGCACAAGCAAGCACAATGAGAATCGGAATCTTTCTTTTTAAGATTGAAAATCCTTAAGTCTGTCTGGTCGATAAAAATGATGTTCGGGCAAAAAGTGGGAATTCTTTTAAGTCAAAAGAAAACAAGAATGCATCTAATTCATCCAGATGCTTTCAAGACTTAGAAGCTTCGAAAAAGCAAAAGCCAGTTTCAACAATTAACACACACACACACACGACATGTTTCTCTAAACTTTTCAGACAACAAATCAAAGTACGAATCTATTGTTAGGTTGCAGAAACTTTCACGTTTCCTCAACCAAACGATTGGCTTATCTTAAATCTTAATGACCTAACATGTCTGCTCAAAAACACAGATGCTGAGATTTAAGAACGACTTTCTTAACAAAAATTCTGAACAAGTATAATCAAAAGAACCAAAACCAAAACTCTCTTCACTAAAATCACTAGAAGACTGGCTTATCCTCAAAGACAAAACCTGTCTGATCAAAAACAGAGTTGCTGATACATAAATCAACGAACACCAAAAAGAATCAAAACCCATAAGTTAGAAACCAAAGATTTATAAGAGAATAATATCATTAAAACATCAGTTACTTTATATGATCACAAGAAAAACAAAAATACGACAAAGACATAAAGCATCATCGCAATTTATAATTCTCACATCAAGTAACACCCATAAAGATGACAAATTTCAATACGAATTCGATACATCCAAAAGGATCACACACTTCACTTCTTAAGGCTTCCTCTGATACCAGGTTTAGGCTTGGACGATTCTGCTGGAGCAGCTAAAGCCTCATGAAGATTCTTCGGCTCTTCATAAGGCAACTTAGGATGCTTCGATTCATGATGGATCTGCATCGTCTTTAGATCTGGTGCAGTGATCTTGCAGTGAGGACACTCGTACTTTGCGTGCCCACCTTTCTCCTTACCGGTTCTATCGGCGAGACCGGCCTTTCCTCCGCCTCTATTGGTCAACGCTGCATCGGCTTTTGCTTGGAGCTCCTTTGCTGTGTGCTTCTTTGGCTTTGCTTTGCCTGTCATCGTCGATGGCGGCGGCTACGAGAGATGAGAAATCGCAGAGAGGGTGAATGGAAACCCTAACCCTAATTTTGTTTAATTGAGAGAACGATTTGGGGCTATGAGATGTTCGAGGGGAGATTATTTATCTTTCGTTAAAAGTAGGAAAAACCTATTAAAATAATAAGAATATTTATCCCTTTTTTGTGAAAGGTTTTTATAGAGTGCAGTACGGTGCATCTTAAGACTTTTGCTCCCATTTTCCTCATATTCGTTCAAATCGTTAGCTTTATTTATTTTATTTTTTTGTCAAGAAAATCGTTATCTTTCTTTATTCCTTTTTAAACTAGATATATATATATATATATATATTAAAAATATAATAACTTTTTTTTGGTCCAACTTCAGAAATATAATAACTAAGAAACTGATCGCTTATTACAACTTCAAAGAATTTTGGGAATAAAAAGGTTATGAAAATCCTAACAATTTGTACATTCATAACCAAAATCTTTCAATTCTAAAATTTTAAAGAGATGTATTGGAGATATGCGTTTTAATTGATTTCGTACGTTTCAAATTTGGAGATGTATTGGACTATACATAGTCAATAGATGTATTAGACTAAGGATGTTTTAAGATTATAACTCATGATATAATTGTCCATTGAATGTATAATTTGAAGTAAGACAAAGAATTACATATACATACATCCAGCTGAAATGATTCACTAAAACAATTGCACTCTTTAGCTTAATTATTTACATTTTTCAAGTATGAATTACAGTAAAGACAATAGTGTAGAATAACATTTTACTTATACAACTACGATACTATACTTCTGTGGTAACTATTAGATATATTTTGTTGTTTATTTGAAAATAATATCTATTTTATCTACAGAGAAAAAAGTGCTGAAGACCCGAGCTAAAATCCAGATCCAACACTTCTGGTCTTGATAAACTAATTTATCCATACAAATTGTTTGCTTACATAATTACATTTTTTAACTCATATATATCGCTTCTGGTACATTCCGTATCTCATTGCAGCAACGTGGCACTACTCAAGAACACGAACCAACACGTTTCAATTTTCTCATGCATATATATAAACAAATCCTAAGTCAGCGACATTTATCTATTTCATCGTGTCATAAGCGGAAAACCGTAAGAATCCCGAAAAAAAAAAAACACAATGAAAGATCAAGACAACGACCTCATGATCCCTGAACCATTACGAGCCGACTGGTTCATGGTTTTAGTCACTATCCAAGCCGATCTCATTCACAACACACTCGTGGTCTTAACCTCACCTCTTTTACTCCTATACCGCTCCTACCGCCGCGCAGTTGCCACCGTCTCCTCCGCGGAAAAAGCCGTTAAACAGGCTCCATCGCGGATAACGGGTGGTGCAGCGCGGGCTGTTAGGAGGACATGGTTTGGTATAATGGGTGCATGCCACGTGTCAATGGTTATGGTGGTGGCTGCGGCCGTGGCTGTTGTTATCGGTGTCGGGATAGTGAATTTGTATGTAGAAAAGCCTTTGGTCGTGAGAGAGAGACTGTTCTTTGATTACACTGAAGATAACCCAAGTGCTGTTTTTAGCTTCGACAAGAAGAAGAGACCTTTTGGTGTTCCTGTTGGTCATAGTGTTCATGTCTCTTTAGTTCTTTGGATGCCTGAATCTGATCTCAATCGAAGAATTGGTTTATTTCAGGTATAAGTCATCATTCTTGAGGCTCTTGATCACAATTTAAAATGTTGATTTGATCCATTATATTGTCTTGTGTGTATACTACAGTTGAAGGTAGAGCTTTTATCGTTGAAAGGCGAGACAATCGCAAGATCAAGTCAGCCTTGTATGTTACGGTTTAGAAGCAAACCCATAAGACTTGCAAGAACATGTGTGATGAGTGTTCCACTTATAGCAGGAATAGCAAACGAAGCACAAACTATGAGAATCGATGCGTTAAGGCACCAAGAGAAATGGCCAAGAACAAAAGCCGTGAGAGCTACTCTGATTCCGCGTGCACAAACTTGGATATTGCCTCAGTTATATGAAGCCGAGATCGTTATAAACTCGAAACCGCCATGGATTAAACGAATGGCTTATAATTGGAAATGGACTCTTTATGTATGGACTTCAATGTATCTTTACGTCATTATTCTAATCGCACTTCTATGGTGTTTTAGACCAGTTTTGTTCCCTGATATTGCTTCAAGAACCATCGAGGAGAGCGATAACTTAGAGAGCGAAGTAGTTGAAGAAGTAACTGAAAGAAGATTGAGGGAAAGAAGAAGCACACCTCGTCGAAGAAGTTTCACTACAACACAAGAAACTTACACATCGTAACAAGATTCTTCGTTTTTTTTTTTTTATAATCAAATTCTGCTCTGTAATAAACCGGCAAATAGTAATAACAAGAACTAAAAAAAAATTGTGAATACCTTTTACGGTAATAGAACCAAAACAAATCCCACGAATATACACTTATAGAAGTCAACTACAAAACCAACCTTAAGAAACTTCAAAACTTTTTCAATTGTTTTATTTCAAATTTCTAGAAACGAAAACCCCATTAGATATTTCGATTTAAGATGATTAACTACACTTTCCTATTAAATTGGTTTCTTTTTATTCTTTGTAAATTCATGTCATTTCCGTTTGAGTCGTTGACCAAAAAAAGAAATGTTATTTCCATAAACGCAGTGTTCAGTGTTCTTTTTTTTTTTTTTTTTTCGAAACATAAGTTGTCAAAGTAATAAGGAGCTGTATTCGAGAAATTTGGAGAAATTTTAGTTTTGGACCGAGTATTTGGAGAAATTTTAGTTTTAATAATAAATCATATGTTATTGAAACATGAATTTTAAAATATATTTTAAAATTTAGTGTTATTAGATTAATGATTTTAAATTGTATTCTCAGATACACTGTTATTGAAAACATGATAGGAATTTGATTTAAAAGTTTTAGATGAGATTTAAGAAGATTTCTTAGTAAAATTATAAAAACCAAAATCTCATAATTTTAAGAGAAATTTCAAAAAATTTAATAACAAATTTTTTAATCCACTAAAATTTCACCAAATCTAACTCATTAAAACTCAAATCTCTCCAAATATTTAATTCAATACATCCTCTAAAATTATATCTATTTTGACTAAAATTAACATACCATTCTTGTGTAAAAATTGTATATTATGGTGAGAAAATCATAGTGATTGATTTCCTTTTAAGCAAACAAGTGAATTACTTGATACTTGTATATATATGTATCATCACATGTTTTCAACAAAACAACTTTTATAATCATACTAAAAATCTTTACAGAGTTGAATAGACTAAAAAAAAAAAAAAAAAAAATGGCCTCCTCAAAATTCGTTCTTTTTGCTATCCTAGCTCTGTCTCTTCTACTTTCCGGTGAGTGCTAATCGGAACAAAAGAAAAACAAACATTTGCATTCACAAGAAATTGAATTAGATGATTTAACGATTTAAGTAACGTCTATATGTACTTGCAGGTACAGAATCAAGAAACGTTGGGTGGCCTAGCGGTGAATCCGAATCAACACGTTGCAACAATCAGCCAAATTTTGGACCATGTGATACAAAAGAAGATGACCAAAGATGCACCAAAATGTGCATTGATGGTTGTTCCGTTAACCAAGGTGGTGGTTGTCAACCTATTGATGCTGCCCCTGGTTCTGTTTGTCAATGTTATTGTTAACTCTTCTTCTTCTTCTTAGCTTTTATTGATTCATAATAAAATATAAAAACTATAATGTTTGTTTAACAATCTTTCATATAACAAGATTCATAAGTTTAATGTAGAACATAAAAGAGAAGTACACAAACCAAGATAAACCTTTTTTAATATATATTATTAAATGGATAACTCAATCTGGGAGACAAGAATGCCATCAGTATCTGCATAAACCCATTCTCCATCACAAATCCTAGTTCCTGCAATATTAACCGGAACTCGTTGTTCTCCAAGTCCCTTCTTACTCGCTTTTATCGGATGAGAGGCTAAAGCTCTCACTCCAATATCACAACCATTGATCTCATCGACGTCTCTGATGCATCCGTTCACAATGATTCCTGCCCATCCGTTGTTCTGAGCTTGAACCACCGGGTTACCTCCGAGTATCGCACATCGTTGACTCCCTCCACCATCCACCACAAGAACTCTACCGTTACCTAATAACATCCAAAACTAGAGAATCTTAGATGTGAGAAGATGAGTAGTATAAGAGATGATCCTGAAACTACTACGCAAAGAACTTTTTGAATCACTCTCAAAGTACTACACTTTTTCATTATAAAATATCCATTTGCAAAGTGACATAAAAAACTGATCTTGATATACATGTAAAAGAGCCCAATGGTACGTTCTTGTCTAGTCAAGAAGTTCAAAGAATTACCCTTTTCATCATAAAAGATCTATTTGCAAAGTCATAGATTAAAATAAGAGGTCAGGGATGTAAGAATATGAGAGAATGACTCAAAAAATTTTAAACTAGAAATGATAGATTACACACACTAAGCCACTAACACAACTGTCTATGATAATAATCATAACCCATTGTCAAAGTTCACAACTTCTAAAAATCTCTCTTTTCAAAGCCATTGAAGTTTTGTACTTTTGAATTGCAATATAATTTCATTACCTTTCTCCTCGAGGAATTGACGGATTAAGCCATTGTCTTCAAACACTTTGACAGTAACGACTGGTCCTGAAAATATTTGTCGACGGCCATAAATCTGGAAAATTGGTTGCAAAGCTCGAAGCTGACCACTCCGAATCAGCTCTTGATTCGCGTCACAAACTTCCGCAGTGGTCACAAACGCCATTTTCTTCTTTCTCCGCTAGTTTACTATGAATCAAAAGTTGAAACTTGTGAGTGAATATAATCAAAAAGTAATCTGGAGATATGATGATATGATTACTCAAATCCAGAACTATAATTATGTTCTCTGGAGCTCATTAATTGACGTTTAAAAAGTGATGAAATTTTCGATAAGCTCGAGTATGATCACCGAATCTAATTTCTATTTCATGGAAAATCAAACAAACCCAGATGGAAAAAAAAGATCAAAACTTTGGAAAATATTTGTATGGAAGGGATCAGATCAAGACTCATTATTACCTGGATCAGACGATATTCAGATTCAGAAAAACTCTTTAACGGTGTTACTATTTCAGAGAAGAAAACAAAGAAACTTGGTATAAATTAGATCAAAGGTAGTGGTGAAGCTTAGAGAAAGGAATCATCATCAGATTACTTTACAATCTTGTGGTCTTTATTGCTTTTTTTGTTTTGTTGTTGTTCTGTCTTTTTCCTTTTTTTTGTTGTTGTTCTGTTTCAACTTGTTATATTCTTTCTTTACTTTTGTAAATTGTAAATCAAGAAGTAAAAAACAGATTCAAATCTTGTTTGAATGCAAACAATTTTGATGATGATAACTAAATTAAAATTATAGATGAGTTCAAGGGAATTAGAAGTCCTAGGAAGAGATCTTGTTGCCAATTTTGTCTGAAATCAATGAATTCTCATCTCTCAAATTTATTATGAAACTAGGAATATCCAAAACTAATGGAAGTTTCAGAGCTTGTGAATGGTTTTCATGTCTGCAGCTTCAAGGAGAGTTCCTTTCTCAACATGATCCCACCACTTCATCAAGAAATTGTCCACCACCAATCTAAACCATGGAGATAGTTTCACAGCTTCATCACCAGCATCTGCTTTCTTCACCAGCTCTTTTAGCTCTTCCTTGCTCACATACTTGATCTCAGCCACTTCATCTGGGTTTGGTTGAACCTTCACATCCCTCACGATGAAAAGTAGATAGTCAACTGCAAGAAAAAAAATCCACAGAGATTCAAATCATGAAGTCAATGGAGTTAAAAAAGAGAAATGATCAAAACATGGAGAAGAATTATTTACGTTCGTGCTCGCCCCATTTTCCATCAGAAGGTGCCTTGTAAAGCATGCGTCCTAAGGGAGTGAACTGATCGACTGGTACATCTTCAGCAACAATACCGAGCTCATCGAGAAGTTTCCTTTGTGCAGCATTTCTTACACCTTGATAAGGAAAGATCAGATTATAGGGATCAGTATCTAAGTTACACCACTAAAAACTTCACGATGTTTCATAAAGCTTAAGGGCATTCCAATAAAAATACCAAGAAAGTTGTCTTGAATAAGCTCAGATTCACGGTAAAGAGGATGACTGCAACAAGTGTTTGTCCACACAAGTGGGAAAGTAACCTTTGTTTTCGACCGTTGCTGTCCGTAAGAGAAGAAGAAAATTTCAGTAATATGAAGTAAACAGATCCAAAACCCAACCAACCATTTTGATAAAGCTATGTGATTTTCACAGGATTGGCTAAAAAATCCCTTGAATCAAGATTAGGATCCAACCCATTGCCTTACCACCAAAAGCTACAGTATTTTTATCTCTACAAGTGTGACTAGTTTCACACATAACAGAACTAGAGTGTCACAGAGACTAGAGAGTATATGATCTGAATATAATAGTGAACAAAACTATTCAGATATCGGATTTTTAAACCTGGAGTCATCATCTTCAGATCAAGGTGATCATAGGAAAAATACCTGGAGAAGCAATTCATACTTGGAGTTGAATAAAAATACACTGAAAGCTCTGTGAAGCAAATTCTCAGCTTCAATCTTTTCCATCAGATGACCTGCAGAAATCAAAATAAGGAGTCAGTATTATCCTGGATCAACTAAATTTCAACACTTTAAGAGAAGCAAATTCCAATTAGGTCGCATGTAGACACATCGGTGACATGCACTTGTGTTTCAATGAAAAAAAAACAAAGTCAACAAATCCCAAAGTCATTCTTGTACGAGATATTGAACAGAATCAAACTTGTCTTACAGTTATATTTAGTGTCATGGCCCACCACATGATCATTTTCATCAACGAGAATGCATCTGCGGAAGAAAAAACAAAAACAGATTCAATTGAATACATGCTCAAGCCGCTATAGTGCATCAAAGCCAAAATATTCATAAATCATAAATTCATAATGAAAACTAACTTCAGAACACCAAGCTGCCACACACATTTGATCACATGTTCAGTCTGTTACATATTTTACATTTTTACGGGTCGTTAATCAAAGAGGCATTATTTATGAATGATAAGAAATCAACATTTATAAAAGCTCAACACCTTCATCAAAACATATAACTAAGCATAAATTCTCAGCTTAAGCTTTCTTCAGGGTTTTGGATCCATAAGATTCATTTGAGACAGATTTTGCGTATAGCTGAAGATTTCTTCTCGATTAATGAAACCTAAATTTGGGTTCATTAATAAACCAAAACCCAAATCAAAATTCAGGAAAAGAAATCGAATTTCTCACTCGTCCTCAAACATGAGGCGTCTCTGGACAGCATCCATTCCAGCATCGTTAGAGTCAGTCATGGTGACGCCTGAGAAAGCGCGAAAAGACAGGTGAGTCCTCGCCGGAGATCGGATCGGCGAATTACGAAGAGAGGAAAATCGGGAAGAGGAATAAGAAGAGAGAGGAAGGGAGGATCTGAGCTGAAATGAAGGAAAACTAATTAGTGAAGCAGAAGACATTGGATGTGCCTTTGTTTCTCTTCTTTATTTTTTTTTTTTCAACTGCTGTAACAATCTATAAATATACTACAAGACAACTCAGTTTAGTATTTGAAAATTTGATATAGTAAGATGTTACCAAAAAGATATATATATACAACAAATTATATTTTTATATGAAGTAGGTTAATACCCACGGTTTATTTAAAATTTTATATCGTTGATTTGCAATACGATTTGATTTTGTTATATAATATCATAATTAAAAATCTATTATTTTATATAAAAAAAAAAGTTAATTAGTGAATTTTTGTGTTAATGAGATACTATGTTAATAGATACATAATCATGAGATATAGTATAGTGTTTAAAGTTTAAAGTAATATGTGTCATTAAACTTTGAACAATGTATTAAGACACATTTATTATTTAAACTTACACCTCATAATCATTGATTTTTTTTTTTTCAATTCTAAAATTTTAAAAGACAGAAAAATCAGAGAAATTTTGCGAAATCCCACTTTTTGAGAAGGCATTATCAAAAATAACACTCAGAGAAAAGAAAAAAATAAAATCAAAAATACAATTTCAAGTAAAGTACAGATGCTAGATATTTGGCCAGACCAAGTTTTTGTTCAAGCTATCGTAGACCTGGCTATTTATTATTAATAAGTTATGACGCAGACGCAGACACAAACACCTATGGGACAATGTCTAGAGACTCTTGTCTTGTCCCCTCTACACAAAGTTGATATGTTTGATTCTTTTTCACATTCATCTCTTCCTGTATGGTCTTTCTTAGCTACACAGAAGATACAGAGTATAGTTAGTAGCATATCTTTTGAAAGTTCAAAAGATAAATCAAATTGCATTGACCAAATCATACATTGAGCACTTGAGCTACTTCCATGATCAAACATGGATGTCGCTGCTTCTCTTCCTTTTTCTCTTCATCTGCCATAAGAGCCTTTGGCTCTATTCATACTATTCTTTATTGTTTCTTAATATCTAAAACAATCCATCTAAATGTCTCGAGCACAAAAAAACAAAAGTCAAGAGTAAGATCACAGATTCACAGTCTTGGTTCCTCAAGAGACAGAGATATGTCATGCAACAGCTCTTTAAGAACAAGAACCCCATTATCTAGTTCACCAGCAAACTTCATCAAGAAAAGTTCCCAAGATTCTTTATCAACTTTCCCGCTCATAACCGCCATTGAAACAATCTTAATTGCATCCTCTTCTTTCCCTAACTCCTGCAATCCCTTGAACAATATCAAGAACGTTGTTTTGTTAGGAAAGCAACCATTCTCCAGCATCTCTTCAAGTACCCTAACTCCTTCTTTAACATTTCCGTTCTTGGACAAGCCTTCGATCAAAACGTTATATGTGAAAGCATTCGGCTTGCATCTCCTCTCAAACATGTCGTCCCATAACCGACCAGCCTCTGTCAATTCGCCCTTCTCGCACATTCCAGCAATCAACGTGTTGTACGTCAAGAGACTGGGGATCGAGCCTTTCTCAAACTCGTCGAATAATTTCCTCGCTTCTGAAACTCTCCCTTCTTTGCAAAGCCAATGGATAAGAGTGCTCAGAAGAGCATTATCAGGCATACAATTATTCTTCAACATTTTTCTCCATAAACTACATGCTTCATCTACCTTGTGGTCTTCACACAACGCATCAATAACTTTACAACAAAGAGAAGAATCTGGCATGAAACTTCTGTCAAGCATTTCATCAAACATGTTACGTGCTTCCCCAGATTTCTTCTCCTTACATAAAGCTCTGATCATAACTCCATATGTTACTTCATTTGGCTCAATCTCGTCCCTTTCCATATCATCCATCACCTCAGCCGCCTCAGAGAATCTCCCTAACTTACAGTAACCATCCATGAGCACAGTGTAAGTGGTCGCATCAGGATCCCAGCCACGATCCAACATCTCTTCCAAAACCCTCTTGGCCGCTTCCATATCACCTCTAGCAACGTATCCACCTAAAATAGTTGTGTAAGTCACCAAATTCGGCACCAAACCCATTGAGGGAATTTCGTCGAGCACTTTATATGCGCTTTCTATATCATTTTTCTTGCAGAGAGCTTTAACTAGTAGATTACAAGTGAAGATATTGGGCGTGATGCCGAAAGATTCCTTACTGTTCTTATAAAAAGAATGGACCAAATCGAATCTCTGATTCTGGATCAGAACGTTTAAGAGTGTGTTTAACGATCGAACGGAGCGTCTCACACCGTAATCAGGGATCCGAAGGAAGATCCTCACAGAAGATTCGAATCGACCGGCGAGCCCGTAGTTTCGAAGCAAGTCGATGAAAAGATTCTCTCCGCATTTAATCGGCGGGTATGAGTTCCGAAGATTCGCCATGAGAGACTCTATGGGATCAAAAGCGCGCGCACGGGATAGTTTGAAGAGGATGGAGTGGTAAGTATCGTAATTATGAGTAAAACCAGGATGCGATTTACCGGCGTAGAGAAATATCTGGAGAGCAAGATCGATGTTCTGCTGTTGAGTGATCATTGAGACCAATCGCTTCGGGAATAGCCTCTGCGGCCACGGTTTGATCGGCGGCTTCTCTGGGCAGTATTGCAGGAGAGGCGCTGCGGCGGCAGAAGAAGAGATGAGACGAGAAGCTACTAGCGGGTGGAAGCGCCTGACGTTCGGGCGGTGCAGGAACATCGTTGCCGTTTCTGAGCAGCGGTGAATCGACGAGAAGAAAATTTACATTTGAACATTGATTTTAAAATTGCCGGTGGGTTTTAATTAACCGGAGTTCCGGTTTTCATTAACCGGTTTGAGTATTTCCGGTCTTTTTGTGGTGTGACAGAATCGTTATGCGTTAAATCCGGTTAATGAGCTCCATCTATCTAATCTTGTTTTACAAACGAGTTTAAAGCAAGTTGAATGGACCTCTGATTCTGGATTTAAAATTTTATGTACAAATATTTCCCAAGGACTAATTAAGGAGACAAATAAAAAGAAGACTAGTCCAACCAGGGTCACGACTAGTCCACCTATCTACTAGAATTATTCGAAGCTTTAGAAAACGTGGTTTATTAGTATGTGGCTGTGTCTGCCCGTTGACAGCACGCAAGTACACAAATCAAGCATAAGCTCATGTCACTATACATAGTAAGGCAGTATTAATAATTCGCACTCCTCTTCACGGCTCGAAGTTCTTGATGATCTCATAGCCGATCGATGAGTACATCAGAAGCACGTGGTTTCCACGTGACAACCACGAGGAACGAGGTCGTTGTCGCGGCTGCTCCTAATCTCTCCTTGCCGGAAAACAGTCTCATCCCTCTCTCAAACCTCGACCTTCTTCTCCCTCCTGTCGACATCAATGTTTGTTTCTTCTACAAGAAACCACTTGTAACTTTACCGATGATTCCCTCAAGACTGCTTTGGCGGAGGCTCTCATCTCATACTACGTCCTTGCCGGCGAAGTCGCCACCAATCCCTCCACCGGAGAGCCCGAGATTGTCTGCAACAACGGCGGGGTCGAATTCGTGAAAGCCGCTGCTGATGTGGAGCTCCCAGAGCTTAACCTGTATGAACCTTATCAAAGTATTGCCAAGTTTGTTCCCATGAAAAATCATGGAGTTTTTGCTATTCAGGTAATAATAGAATAGTCAAGAAAGCCAGCTCCATTATATGTCATAATTGGATTTTTCTATATACATATATAGATATAAATATTTTTGGACATATATAATACGTACATAGAAATTCTTTGAGATTATTAAGAATATAAATATAGAAAATGCTCCCGAAATAAATTATATAACTCTTTTTATATAAAATAATGTGATTTTTAGAGATTATACAAAACCGTTTTATCCTAAGAAAAATAATAATAATTCACTTTTATTCGGATCATATACTTTACTAATTCAATACTGTAAATCAACAACATAACTTGTTTTTGTTTGCTCGTTTGATCTTGTTTTAATTTGTCTGAATAGGTAACTAAACTGAAATGTGGGAGTGTAGCTGTGGGATGCACATTTGATCACCGTATAGCAGATGCTTATTCCATGAACATGTTCCTTGTATCGTGGGCTGAGATCTCTCGATCCAATGTATCCATCTCTAATGTACCTTCGTTCAAGAGATCTCTGCTAAACCCACGAAAACCTTTGATCATGGACTCATCAATAGATCAATTGTACATGCCTATAACGTCCTTGACCTCTCATGTGTTTATTGAGCAAGAGGCTTCTCATGTGTTTCATCCGATAGACAATGATTATCTCAAGATTTAAACCCTTAATTAATACTTTCTTTACCAATTCATAGTTTTACTTTTAACATTCAAGTAAAGATTATTAAAGTAAAAACCCACTATAGTTCTCAAATTATTGGCCTTACATTATGGGGATAGAATCGTCATTTAGTAGAGCTGCGACAAGTATCCAATTTAATTCCTTGGAAAATTCTGCACCTCGCATCCATCGAACACGAAGACCAGAAAATACGTAAACGCCATCCGAATGTCATCGTTCTTCATTATCCATTTGAGGGTATTATTGTAAAACAATCACAATATTCCACGGATAACGAAATAAAAAGAACTCTCAGGTTGTTCCTTTGAAGATCACACTAGTGTGTGTAATTTGGACTCGAGCTTCCTTCTTCCACAATGCCTCTCTTTCTCCGAATCGCTCCATCTCCGACGTCTTTCCGTTACTCTTCGAATTTAGCTACCGGCGGCGTTAGATTTACCCCTGTGAAGCAGCGGCACTGCCGGATCCCCAATTCCGGCGTCGCGACGAAAAAAGGATTATATTCCGGTGGTGGTGATGTATTAGGTTCGGGGAAGAGGATCGGTTCCTATGTGGTGAGGTGTAGCTTAGAAACAGTGAATGTCACTGTCGGTCAGGTGACGGAGGTTGATAAGGACACTTTCTGGCCAATTGTTAAAGCCGCCGGTGATAAGATTGTTGTCGTCGATATGTACACTCAATGGTAAGTAACGTTCGATCACTTCTTCTTCTTCTTGGTGTGAATTTCGCATTCCTTTTTTTGCAATCTCGTGTTTGGAACTCCTTGATTCCGTCAGATGTTCTGGAAAATTGGGAATTTCATGTAAAGTTTTGTTTGATTTCTTTACTGCAGCATGAACCGTTGAAATATTGAACACTTTAGGTTTTGGATTATTCATTCATTGAAAATTAGAGTTTCAAGATTGTATTGTATACTAATTTGGGATTTCTCACTGGAAATAGATTTACTTGCTAATCGTTATGTCTTCAGTTCTCAATTCTTGCTCTAACCATCTCTCTTGCTTCTTGTCCATTATTAATCTTATCATTAGCTCGTCTCGACTATGAAACTCACTTTGCTTCTCACATTGTGTAACTTCTATAGTTCAGTTGATCTCCTTGCTGTTTTCATTTGTATTCAAAAGTTACAGCATTGTTAGAATCATCCATAGTCTTTTACATCATCAGGCTGCTGCTTCTCTGCGCAAATTCGTTTTTGGTTTGTTGGTAATGTTTAGATACAAAAGGATATGAAGTTATGAATTGTAAAACTTTTCAGAAAAGTAGAGCATGTGCATTGAATAAATAAGCCTAAACCATTTTTACATTATAATGAATGTTTAACATGAGTTTTCAAATAAATGGTTTGTTTTGATGTTGTGAAAAACCAAAGTTTCTTTCTTTAGTTTTCCAATCCTCATTGGGCTCTCTGCAGGTGTGGTCCTTGCAAAGTGATTGCTCCCAAATACAAAGAGCTATCTGAGCAGTATCAGGACATTGTGTTTCTTAAGCTTGACTGCAACCAAGACAACAAGGTTTGTTCTTCTATTTGCACTGAATGTTTCTTTATTCTTATGTTAACTTGTTTCGTTGCACAAAGATCTTGAGAACAAAAACTTTTGCTTGCAGCCATTGGCAAAGGAGCTAGGAATCAGAGTGGTTCCAACCTTTAAGATCTTGAGGGACAACAAGGTAGTAAAGGAAGTGACCGGGGCAAAATATGAAGATTTACTTGCAGCCATTGAAGCAGTAAGGTCAGGCTGAGTCTCTCTCCATCACTCATGGTGTAAAGTATTAGGTTCATTCTCCGTCTACATGTAATTGGTTTGGTTCTATGAATGTAAACTCTCTGCTGTTCCCTTAAACCGGAATCGGTTTAATTTAGCAATGTATGTATAATAAAATGCATGAGCTAAATGTTTATGTATCATAAGTTCATAACCAAGTCGTCTGGCTATTTTTGATTGAGGTCAATTATGTTTTCCATTGCACAGCTTGATTACTATAGATATAATTTACATGGAAACTAATATTTTTGGAGATTAACATTAGGATTTTAATTTTGGGGGCCTGCCTGTTGAAAAATAAGGATCTTATTTATAGTTTGGCTTACCCGTATGATGTATGTGCTTTGTTTTCAATGAATGTTCCAACTACATTGTGGTTAAGTCATATCTTCATTTTAGTTGTTCACCAAATCCAATCTGGCCTAATATTTTAATTTTAATTCATTTGTCATATATCTACCAGGCTAATGTATTTGTATCCGTTCGTATTTTTATAAAATTTGGCGACACCGACAACACTTTAAATACAATCGTTTTTTCCCAATGTAACAAATGAGTTTTCACTAGAGAAAATATAATTGCCTAGCTAGGAATATCACATCATTCCCTTATTCTAATTCTAAAGTGTTTATTTTCACTAAATGCAAAGTTTCTGATAATTTAAAATGTGTTTTTATATATAAATGAATAAATCTCTGCTAATGTGTTTGGATAAAATAATAATTCATTTAAATTCTTCAGGTAAAAAATTATAAGCAGGGCATACATTTTAGTCCAGAAGGATTGGGGTTGAATCGAAAATACAGAACAACAGATCACAAAATGACACGTGGCTAAATCTTAAAGCGAGTTGAGTTATAATCGAGAGCCAACGCGTCCCGAGTCTGTCATCTCTCTTTCTCTCTGGAGTGAACTGTTGTTGTGTTCATTGGTTTCATCGAGAGAGAGACCTAAACCCGATCTGCTCCAAGAAGAAGAAGAATGGCGTCTTCGTCATCGTTCTCAGTCACGTCTCCGGCTGCTTCCGTCTATGCAGTCTCTCAAACCTCCTCGCACATCCCTTTCTCTACCCGTTATCGCAGAGTTTCGTTCCGTCTCTCTGCTAAGCCTAAGCTTCGGTTTCTCTCCAAGGTACACGATTCCTTCCCAAATTTTCTCTGATTTAGACGAAGATTTCGTGCAATGTGTTTTTTTAGTTTTCTGATTTTTGAAAATTTTCCATTTGCTCAAGTTTTTAAGGCTAGTTTTCGCCAATTGTATTCAAAATATTGTTATTTGCATTTGTGTTTGGCGTTAATTAGAATTCAGTGAATCATCTTCTGAGAAGAATAATGAAATGCGATTTCCAGATTTATTAGTACTTGTGATTTGGGGATTTTTCCATTAGTTGGTCCTCGTTTTGAATTTGAAAGAAATCAGAAGGATTCGACTTGGTTCCGCATTGATTTTTCTCATTTTTTCTCTCAAAAGTGCTGAACTTTTAATATATTTATCAATTATCATGCTGCTGCATCTTGTTCATCATGTTCGTTACTTTTATGCAAACTTATGACATTGCAGCCTAGTCGCAGTAGCTACCCTTTGGTGAAAGCTCAATCTAACAAGGTAAGCTCTTTTTATAATGATTTCTTTGAGAAACTGTTTCTCAAAAAAATTGTTCATTTCTGGACTCTCCTCCTGCCTTTTAAGGTTGATACTGGTGCATCATCAAATGCTGCAAAAGTTGATGAGCCATCAGTTGAAGGAAAGGAGAAAAACTCATTGAAGGAATCATCTTCTTCATCTTCACCTGATTTAGCTACAGAAGAGACTATTTCTGAGTTCCTTACACAAGTAACGACTCTTGTCAAGTAAGTAGAGTTACCCCTGTTTTAATTAACTCAAGCGTGTAAGCCAGGATCATTTTAACCATGTTTTGAATACTCACCTCCATCACGCAGGCTTGTGGATTCGAGAGACATCGTGGAGTTGCAGTTGAAACAACTCGACTGTGAACTAGTCATTCGAAAAAAGGAAGCCTTACCTCAACCTCAATCCCCTCCACAGTATGTTATGATGCAGCCACCAAATCAACAATCTTTTGCCACATCAATGCCTCCTCCCTCTGCACCTGCTGCCTCACCAGCCCCTTCTACTCCAGCTTCCCTGCCTCCACCATCCCCACCTGCTCCAACCAAATCATCACTTCCTACTGTTAAAAGTCCCATGGCAGGCACATTCTACCGAAGTCCAGGACCTGGTGAACCACCTTTTATTAAGGTTAGGACATTTGCTAAATTAGCCTGGGCTCTATTTGCAAAAAAGTGAAAAAATTATTTTCTTTACCATGCGCTTTTTGGTTAAGGTTAATATCTTTTCACTTGGCGAAGGACACTCCAGGAATCCGTTATATGCTTACATTTGAAAGAAGAACGAAATCGATATAAAATCTATTAGGATAATCCAAAGAAACGGATTTGTCATAAGTAGCAACTTTTTTTCTTTCTTCTTGTGAATTCATCCCTGCTGCATCTCACTCTCTGATTCGTACCGTATGACTTTCTTGCTGCTTTAGGTTGGGGATAAAGTGCAGAAGGGGCAAGTTATGTGCATCGTTGAAGCCATGAAGTTAATGAATGAAATAGAGGTGAGTTTCTTAATCACCCTAACTATTTCAAATCATCACTTACCAACTTGTTTTCCATTTACAGCGAATAAATCTGTTGTTTATCTTTTCAATCCCACTTAGCCATCGTTTTGTTCCTTCTCTACGTATGATTACCTTCTAAGACATCTCTCTACGTTACAGTGACCAAAATCTGAATTATATTTGGATGAACACTTGTGCTTAAGGTGTAACCATTAGATTATGATTCCAAAATACTACCTCTTACCTTTGAGTTTGAAAAAACAGAAAAATTTCCATTTTGATGTAACTCTGAAACTTGAACTTGTTTTCCTCAGTCTGACCAAACAGGAACCGTAGTTGATATTGTCGCAGAAGATGGCAAGCCAGTCAGCCTTGACACTGTAAGTTTACTCATTTTTCTATCTTTACTAAAAGGAAACATTTAGTGTTTTGACTAGAACTAGTTCTTACGCTTTCATCATTTCAATTTGAAAGATAACTCTACTGATATCGATTTATTTTGTTTGCGGTTTTACAGCCTCTGTTTGTGGTTCAACCGTAGAATCGGCACCATGAGGAAATGCAGAAAAGATCCACTACTAAATTCAATCTCTGTGCTTTGGTAAAACAGTTTCTTGAGAGACTCTAAGAATGTTTCCCCTTCGTGTTACTACTGTTAAAAGTCTTGTTAGCTTTTTTAGTTTGGTGAGGATGAATGAGTTTTTAGTTTTTCTATTCGTTAAAAAAAAAGTGAGACATTTTCTATTTCCTTCTTATAATTTATTTTATATACACGAATTCTTGCTTCTGTTGTATTGCAATTTTCCAATTTCGAAATAAAAGCCCGTATTACCTAAAGGCCCAAATCAGATATTAAAGTCTGATAATTAATGAAGTGTTTAATTAAATCTGTAAGAAGAAACGGATTATTAGCAGACGAAAGAGGAAACTTCAACCACTTGCTTCCTTGCTTCTTCTTCCTCAGAGAAAACGAAAACTCTTTTCTTTCTCTGAAACTGTCCTTTATTAATTCAATCCAATGGCTTCTAGTCGAGATCTCATCTTCCTCATCATTTCCTCGATTCTCTTCCTTGAGCTTTCCTCGTTACCGGATCCGTCGTTCTACGATTATCTCCGGGAGAGCGGTCTTCCCGCCGGCATAGTTCCAAAGGGAGTAACCAATTTCTCGATCGACATAAAAACTGGGCAATTCACCGTCGCTCTCCCAGTTCCTTGCGATGCTGAATTCGAGAATCAGTTCCACTTCGATTACAACATCTCCGGCGTTCTCTCCGATGGCCGGATCGGGAATTTATCTGGTGTGACTCAGAAGGAGCTGTTCCTGTGGTTTGCTGTTAAAGGAATACACGTGGATCCAGAGAGTTCTGGGCTAATCCACTTCGATGTCGGTGTTGCTGATAAGCAGCTTTCTCTTTCGCTATTCGAGTCGCCTCGAGATTGTACCGCTGCCGAATCTGAACCACTTACGGTTGATCTCTCTAATCACCGTGATTTCAAGGTACGTCGTTGCTATTGGAATTGTATTGGAATTGCCAGTGTCAAATAGCTAGGGTTTTACATTTTCCCCAAATTATATGAGTGAAAAAGAAAAGCAGTAACGTTGAATCTGCTCAAAAATTCTAAGGAATCTTGAATATTAGCACAATTCTGAAAAAGAGGCAAGATTGTCTTTGATTCTAAGAATCAATTATGTGAATGTTTATAATCTTGAGAGATGAATTGAAAAACTTGTTGAAATCAATGTTCTTATGACTTTGTTTCCTTTACTCGTACAATGCAGAAGCAATCTGAAGATATCCAGTCGATATTAGGACCACTAAGAACTCGCTGGACAACAGGATTTTGATTGAGGCTTACAAGGAACTGCAAATTCCCCTGATGATTTCTTCTGGTGTGGTGTCTTGTAAAAAGTTTTTGGCTTCTAGTTTCTTTTTTTCGTGTTATATAACCATATCATAGTATCAGTATAAATTTCAGCAACTGCAATAGGCAAACTTAGGATGCATTAATACGTTTGGTTTGTAATAGCTAGGGGTTATAAACATATATATGACACTTTTGGGGTTTTGTTATCACACTCTTTACTTGGTTTTACATAGTTAAAGAAAAACAGTCTAGGATACATACGTGATTCCAAGTTCTATTTGATGGATATCTTTAGGTTATTGGCATGTCTGGGCGAATGAAAGATAAAACGAGATTTCGATTGTAGAACAGAGTCAGAGAGCAGATTAATCAGTGGATGATGAATCCATCGAAGCTCGTTACATTAAAAAGCCAAATTTTCATGTGTACAAAAACGGTAAAGGTTTTATTACACGCGCCAAACGAGCTCTGCCTCCGGGTCTCACTCTCTTCTAATCTAAAAGAGTTAAAAAGGTACAGCGTCATCATCCTTTGGAATCTTCTCGATGACTCGTCGTTTCCGGCAGTGGGCCTTAAATTCGGGAAGATAATAAAACAAACAGATCAAGAGAAAACGGAAAAGTGCCAAGTTTAAGCAATGTAAAATATGCAAAATAAAAACGTGAACGGCAGGATTCGAACCTGCGCGGGCAATTTGCCCACATGATTTCTAGTCATGCCCGATAACCACTCCGGCACGTCCACATCTTGCTGTTTCATTCAACTGCGCCACATAATCATCTCTAGTCACGGTCGTCTCTTTCCAATCCTGTCCAAGACAGTACCAAAACTGCGCCTAACTAAAAAAAAAAAGATGTCGGTAAGGGGTAACGTTTATTATCCTTAATCCTTATAAATTGTTACTCCTAGTCCTAATGTATTTGAATTCATTTTCCAAAAAGGCTAAGTGGTGTAACAAAAAAGTTCAAAATCATGGGTCAAATCATTCGTATATTTTATGCTATCTATAGATTTGGTTAGAGTCTAATGCTAAGTAGTCAACCTTATCCTTGTTGATTCATTTCTATATAGACGCCTAACATGCTGATTGGCTTTAAGATCTGTTAACCTTATCTCTGTTGTCGTCACCAAAGGTGTCCTAGATAATCACGAAACTCTTTTTTTTTTAACATATTTTATGGAACTTTTTATTTTATTTTAAACGACAAGATATTAAAAGAAAAGAAAAATACAGTTTACAGAGCTAAGGATATGGAGGAGATGAAGCCATGCGCCGCTAACTCACCGGCGTTGACGCCGATAGGGTTCATAGAGAGAGCCGCCACCGTTTATGGTGATTGTACCTCAATCGTTTACGGTAGTAACACCGTTTACACATGGCGGGAAACAAACCTCCGTTGTCTCCGCGTCGCGTCGTCTCTGTCTTCAATTGGTATCGGCAGGTCTGACGTCGTCTCCGTCATCTCTCCCAATACTCCGGCGATGTATGAGCTCCAATTCGCTGTTCCGATGTCCGGCGCAATCCTCAACAACATCAACACACGCCTTGACGCGCGCACCGTCTCTGTTCTTCTCCGTCACTGCGGATCTAAGCTTCTCTTCGTCGACGTCTTCTCCTGTGATCTCGCCGTTGAGGCGATCTCGATGATGACAACTGATCCGCCGATTCTCGTTTTCATCGCCGATAGAGAAGAAGGAGGAGGTGCTGACGTGGCAGATCGCGACAAATTCAGTTACTCTTACGATGATCTTATCGAGAGAGGCGATCCGGATTTTAAATGGATCCGACCTGAAAACGAATGGGACCCGGTTGTGCTTAATTACACTTCCGGTACGACTTCGGCCCCAAAAGGAGTTGTACACTGCCACAGAGGAATCTTCGTCATGTCAATTGATTCTTTAATTGACTGGACCGTACCGAAAAATCCGGTTTACTTGTGGACCCTACCGATATTCCACGCTAACGGTTGGAGTTATCCATGGGGAATCGCAGCCGTCGGAGGAACAAACGTTTGCTTGCGTAAGTTCGACGCGCCGTTAATCTACCGTTTGATCCGTGATCACGGCGTTACACACATGTGTGGAGCTCCGGTGGTGCTCAATATGTTGTCGGCGACTCAAGACTCTCATCCTCTAAACCATCCAGTCGACATCTTAACCGCCGGCGCTCCACCTCCAGCGGCGGTGCTACTCCGAGCAGAATCAATCGGATTCGTGATCAGTCACGGTTACGGGTTAACGGAAACCGCCGGTTTAAACGTCTCTTGCGCGTGGAAGCCACAGTGGAATCGTTTACCGGCGAGCGATCGAGCGAGGTTGAAAGCACGGCAAGGAGTGAGAACCGTCGGATTTAGTGAAATCGACGTGGTGGATCCTGAATCAGGTCGGAGTGTTGAGAGAAACGGAGAGATCGTCGGAGAAATTGTGATGAGAGGAAGCTCGATCATGCTTGGTTACTTAAAAGATCCGATCGGAACAGAGAAAGCTCTGAAGAACGGGTGGTTTTACACCGGCGATGTTGGTGTGATTCATTCCGATGGATATTTAGAGATTAAAGATAGATCAAAAGATATAATCATAACGGGAGGGGAGAACGTGAGTAGCGTGGAGGTTGAAGCGGTTATGTATACGAATCCGGCGGTGAATGAAGTGGCGGTGGTGGCGAGACCTGATGAGTTTTGGGGAGAGACGCCGTGTGCGTTTGTGAGTTTGAAAGAAGGGTTGAGTCGGAAACCGACGGAGGAGGAGTTGATAGAGTATTGTAGGAAGAAGATGCCAAGGTATATGGTGCCTAAAACGGTGTCGTTTCGAGATGAGTTGCCTAAGACTTCGACGGGGAAAGTAATGAAGTTTGTACTTAGGGAGATTGCGAAGAAGATGGGTACGACGAAGTTGAGTCGGATGTAAAATGTTGGAACATGCGATTTGATGTAATAACAACTGGTTGTTGTTACTTGTTACTACGACGTTTGTAATGACTTTTAAGTTTTTATTTTTTTGCACACATTGACCTAGCCAACTCTTTTTTTCTTTCTTTTTTTTTGGGAAGCTGGTCGTATCGAGAAGTTTAAAAAGAAGTTATTATCACTAGTTCCTAGAGCGCGGTACTCGCACATTAGCAACTTCGGATTCTCCTGAGGTTGTCCTTCATCGTGCAAACTTCCTCTTAATGCAAAATGGATTTGGTGTTTATGACGTCATCGACAACAACTGTGAAACTTTTGCTCTCTATTGTAAAACTGGTTTGCTGGACTGCAAAAGAGCTGGGTTGGGAATGAGTGATCAAGCTAATTCAGCTAGTGCAGCTTGGTCTGCTGCAGTCGTGCTTGGTTTTATTGGGTCACCTGTGGCCGGCTTTGGCACGTATTTTTTACGTCGCCTGTTTGGTGACATAGGGTTTCCAGTGCAAATAGATGTTAGCAAAGTCCCTGCCGAGAAGGTCGTTGCTATGTTGAGTTCGGCTCAAAACTCAGCCAGAGAAAACGCTGATTGGGCATTGGCGCCGTTTGTAACTATGGTTGATGATCTCTAGTTTGTGTTGTGATGAGCAGAATTTGCTTCTTCTTTTATTGAATTCTGCAAAATTCATTCTATTTTCTTCTCAAACTTAATTTTTGCTATGAAAAAATAAACACAATTTGGTGCTAATTTTGATCACTTGGCAACGAACAGTTTGGCGCTCATATCTTAGTTGATATGGAATTGGTCTCCTAGTCCAAAATGAGGCATCAAAAGCCAATAAGTTAATTGTTGCATAAAAAAGCAACTCAACCCACACTTTTGAGTTGTGATTCTCTTGAACTGAAGGCAACTATTCATGGCCAGCAAAATGTTTATCTTTTCCTAAATTACTCCATGCCACAAAATGTTTAACCAATCTTTCAAAAACCGTAAGGTTAGGTTTCAAATCTTTAATTCCACGCCATATAACTCAATACTTTTTAACCATTTATTTTATTTTACTGAAATTTGCATTTAATGGAATCTACGAATTATTGCTAAGACAGAGAAAAATGTAGATAGCGTTTTAGACAGAGAGATTAGTTTTAGGTTTTTGGGTTGGTATGATTAAAAAAAAAAAGACACAAAACCATAGTAATATAGATAATAGATACTTAGATAATACACACTCGGCAAAATGTGCAAGCCGCTAACATTTGACAACGATCCAACCAACGCTTCTTCGAAAGTCATAATACATTTTTAAGATAATATATTGCCAACGAAAGGAAGAAGAACTTTCTCAAACGTCCTTGGGCCTGAAGATTGATACCTTCATGGCGCTTTCTGATTTATAAGTAACTAAACTAAGTCACCTAGTTGTTATACATTATGGAGTAGAGAGTCTGCGTCTACTTTTGTTGAATTATGAACTCACGTAGCTGTGTTGTCTTACCTCTGAAATGAAGTTTACTTTTTTTATTTTAATCCAACTCCTTGTCTAAGATTCTCTATAACCAATACAGAAGAACTAATCAAGCTTAAAAAAACAAAAAAAAAAACAATATCGCTGACTTTAAAATTTGGTTATAAAACCACAACCATAATTACAAGCTAGGAAGAGATATAGTAATCCAGCAAAACGGTCTCGAGAAGATGGAAGTGGTGATCTCAAGAGATAAGCTGAATGCAGGAGATCACATCTATTCATGGCGTACGGCTAAGATCTACTCCCATCACGGTTCCATCTCTCTCTCTCTCTCTCGTTAATTCATTCAGTCAATATTGCTCCATCTTAGTTTTGTTTTTGGGTCAACATTGCTGATCTTAGTTATTGCTGAGTTTCTTACTTGATTAATTAATTTGTTTCAAGTTTGACTTTCTATTTTTGTGAAATCTTGTCGAGGATCCCGCATTTGGTATTAAATAACGTGACTTTTCTGTTTTGGGTTGCATCAAAACTGTATAGTATTAAAAAAAAGAAAATGATAAAAGTATTTGATGATGCATGCCTCAGGAATATATATAGGCGATGAGAAAGTCATCCATTTCACCGCTGGAGGTGGTCAAAAGAACAAGATCAGAAGTCATTCAGTTTCGAATCATGGAGGAGGAGGAGGAGGCAAGCCTTGTCCTAAATGTGGAGACAAATCGAATCTCGACGATGTAATCTCTTCATGCCTTGACTGTTTTCTCGCTGGAGGAAACATGTATCTCTTCGAGTACAGTGTCTCTCCAGCTGTCTTTCTCGCCAAACCTAGACGAGGAACATGCACAACAGCACCTTCTGATCCCTGTGATCAAGTCCTTTACCGCGCAGAATTGCTCTTATTGCATAATGCGTTCGGTGCTTACCATGCTGTGGAAAACAATTGTGAAGATTTTGCAATATACTGCAAAACTAGCTTATTGGTCGGAAAAAACAATCTGTTTGGAAGGGGTGGTCAAGCTCATTTGTTAAGTGTAGTTGGGTTCATTTCGCGAATGGTTATGCCTTTCGCCAGCAGAGCTTTTCGTCTCACAGCTGACATTGATGTTAGAGAGGATGCTATGAATGTATCCGTAGAGACCCTCGTTGCTCGGTCAAAGAAGACCTGACTTGCTTTAACTCTTGATTGCTGTATGTGGTTCTTGGTTGTGACTTATCTCTATATTCATGGAGTGTGAGTACAGTTTTAATAAAGGTCTTCATTGTTTGCTTGTGTTTCATCTTATTTGGTGTGTTTTATCTTTCTCTAATTGAATTAATTCACAACATTTTTTACATCTTTGTTAAAACTGGATGAATTTTTATATTTTTATTAGTATCAAATGAACATCACAAGTTGACCATAGTTATAAAATTACAACCAATATGTTTTTGATTCATGTTAAGTGATGCCAAACAAATGTTGTATCCATTTTTGGCCCATCGCAACAAATACAGTTACTCTTACGATAATATAATCGAGAGAGGCGATCCGGGTTTCAAGTTGATCCGACCCGAAAGCGAATGGGACCCGGTTGTGCTTAATTACACTTCTGGCACGACCTCGGTACCTAAAGTGAATATTAACATATTAGAAAGAAGAAAATTTAAATTTAATCATCCGACGTACAATTGATTCTTTAATCATCCCAAAAAATCCGGTTTACTTGTGGACCCTACCGATATTCCTCTAGTATATTTTTTAAGTTTTTAATTCGATCCGCATTGAATTAAAAACTTAAAAAATAGTACTCCGTGTCCACCGTGTTAACTTCGTGTATTTATGACAACATTACCTTAAAATCCGGTTTAGTATTAAAAGACACATATTTCACAAGTTGCGTGTCATTTCACCTCTTCTCTAACTAATTTGATGACTGTTTTGCAGTTTCCGTAGTTTGAAAGTTATCTTATAAATAAATACCTTGACGAAGAAATGAATTGAAATTGACGAAAATTAAATAGAGAGGAAAACCCAACTCATCAAGCAAAATCAGATCTTCATCTCTTCTCTGTCGAAAGATGGGATTATTCTCCCACAAGATCACCGGAGATGAACTCAAGGAAGGAGATCACATCTATTCATGGCGTAACGCTTATATCTACTCTCATCACGGTTCTTTTCTTTCTCCTTCTCTTAATCCTCTTGTCTTATTTATTTCTGGGTATGTTTTCATAACACGATTACTCTGTTTTGGAAATTCGCAGGAATCTATATAGGAGATGAGAAAGTCATACATTTCACTCGTGGAGGTGGTTTAGAATTCGGAACCGGAACTATTTTAGACAAAATCATCGAAATTTCAATTCCGAATCATAGAGACAAGAACTGTCTTAACTGTGGAGATAAATCGAATCTCAAGCTCGGTGGTGTAATCTCTTCTTGTCTTGACTGTTTTCTCGCCGGAGGAAGTCTCTGTCGCTTCGAGTACAGTGCCTCTCCGTCTATCTTTCTAGCTAAACGTGGAGGTACTTGCACAATAGCACCTTCAGATCCTTCCGATGAAGTAATTTCTCGTGCGAAATTTCTCTTTTTGAGAAATGGGTTTGGTGAGTATGATCTTTTAGACAACAACTGTGAAGATTTTGCTATTTATTGCAAAACTGGTTTGTTTGTGTTATCGGTTGCTGCTACCAAGTTTGGAAGTAGTGGTCAAGCCAATTCTGTGTCAGCAGCAGGTGGTGTTGTGTCTTTGACACTTACGGTTTTAGGTGTGAAAAAGAAGACTAGTAGTGGTCAAGAAGATTATATGGTTAGTGTTGTAAACCAGGTTATTTCTTCGACGGTTAAGTATGTAGTTCCCGGTTTTGGTGGTTTGGCTTTGGCGGAATATGGTCATTACTGTATTGGTCGTTTGTTTTACGACATTGGTATGAGGAAAGATGCTTGCAAGGTTCCTGTTGAAGAGCTTGTTGCATTTGTAGGAGCCAAGCAAGGTATATTGGAGGGCAATAAGTGTATTTCGTTTTAGCATTTTGTTGTGGATTATGTAAGAGAGATTTGCTTTTCTGCTTTGTTTGTATTGTAGAAACTGTATTTTTAACTATTTGTAAAGTAGAAAATAGTCCAATTTAATAACACCATTATTTCCAAGAACTGAATTCTTCAAGAGATATTTTTCAAGCTCCATCATTTGGCCAATTCTTAAGCGGTGAGATATTGATTCCACAAAGTACTAATCACAGCTATTGATTTTGTTTAGTTGATTAAAAATTGTCTTTTACCGTTCCACAACATTGCTAATCACAGCTATGATTCTATTTTTGGTGGAACGTATTTTTTAGCCAATAGACATGGTCAATGGATTTGTGAATTTTGGTAGCCTAAAGGAACATTGGTGACTCCATAGATGGGATTGGGATTTGTTACAAACAGAGCCGTGCCAAAGATTTAAAAGACCTAAAAAAACTATTATATATATATATATATTTATTTACGGTAAAATAAATATTATAACTAAATTTTAACATATTTTTATAACAAAGTACATAATAAACACTAATATTTTTATGAAGAGATATTTTGTACTATTGTTTTTAAGTTACAAAACATTTTAAAAGTATAAAATATAACTTATACTATTTTGTAGTATATTTTTAGTTAATAGTATTTTAATCTATAAAAATACCAAAATTTAAGATAAATTTTGTAAAATGTTAGAAATAACTAACACTAGTTTCCTAGTATATGAACTCGATTTTAAACTCGATATAAATTACACTATAATACATATTTTATATATATACCAAAATGTTTTTTAAAAATTGGGAGCCTTCAAAAATTGCTTAATATTTGGGGGTATAAAAGAATGTCTTTTTTAAAACACTATAGGCACGACTCTGGTTACATATATCGAAAGGGTTTGATAGTAAAATGGTTTCGTTTGGATAGCTTAATCAAGAAGGAAACACAGAGCTTTATACTTACTATAGGATTATATTATAGCAATAGAAAGACACTCGAACTTAAAATTAAAGCTAATAATTAAACAATTAAAGTTATTCTAGTGGAGTTAGGCCTGGCATTTTTATTTTTCATCCGTACTGAATTAAAAACTTAAAAATCAAAATTTTATTCGGATTCAGTGTGGTTTATTATAAACTTAAAAAGCAACAAACAATATAATATAAAATAAAATCAACATGGCGTCAAAAAAATAAAAATAAAACCAGCACTTGTAGCATAGTGGTTTGTATTAGTGCGGTCACTATTTACACAATCCAGATTCCAACCAAAAAGGTTTATTTTTATTGTGTTTTCGATTTAATCCCTGCTATTTCGGTTTGAAACTATAAGAAGAAAAAATTCAAAACAATCCCCCAGTTAAGCAATATTTTGGAAATACCAGCCAAACTATTGAAACTGAAAAGCAAACAACCAAATAATTAGAAAACAACATACAACTAGTTATCGATGTTAACATTGTATGTTAAGCCTTATAATTAGTCATTTAAAGTTTTATTAAAGGACACATATATTACAAATTGCGTTAAAATTAGTGGTTTTAAGGACCAAAAAAAAATAGTATGAAGGTTAATATGCAAATATTTTGTAAGTTTGGAGGTATTTGCATTTTCCCAAGCTTTAAGTATCCCTTTAATAACCGAGGAAGAGTGAACTGAGCTCTCAAATATTGAGGAATAGACAAAGAGAAAAAAAACAGACCTCTTACAATGGGATTACTCTCCCTCAGGATCAGCAGAGATGAACTCAAGGCAGGAGATCACATCTATTCATGGCGTACCGCTTATATCTACTCTCATCACGGTTCCCTCTTTTTTCTCTATACATATAAGTAGATCTAAATTCATTACATTTACAGCCATTTTCATAACATGATTACTCTGTTTTGGAATTCGCAGGAATATATGTAGGAGATGAGAAAGTGATACATTTCACTCGTGGAGGAGGTCTTGAAACCGGAACCGGGACTGTCTTGGACAGGTTCATCAAAATTTCAGTTCCGAATCATGGAGGAAGAGGAGACAGTCCATGTCCTAAGTGTGGAGATCAATCGATATTCGATGGTGTTATCTCTTCTTGCATTGACTGCTTTCTCGCCGGAGGAAACCTCTATCTCTTCGAGTACAATGTCTCACCAGTTTTGTTTCTCGCCAAGCAACGTGGAGGTACCTGCACTATAGCTCCTTCAGATCCCTGTGATGAAGTCATTTCCCGTGCCGAATTTCTCCTTTGGCGAAATGGGTTTGGTGCTTACAATATGTTGGACAACAACTGTGAAGATTTTGCTATCTATTGCAAAACTGGTTTTGTTGTCATGTCAAAGATTAAGTTTGGAAGTAGTGGTCAAGCCACTACGGCGTCTGTAGCACGCGATGTTCTTTCTCGGACAATTAGTCTTTTTGGGGCTGTCAAGAGTGGTGGTAAAGCAGCTTCGATGGTTACTTCAGCACTTGGATATGTATTTACTGGTTTTGGTGGTTTTGCTTTGGCAGGGTATACTAAATATTCTATTGATCGTCTGCTTTCCGACGTTGGTGTGAGAAATGATGTTAGCAAGGTTCCTGTGGAAAGGCTCGTTGCCATTATTGAAGTTATGGAAGGTAGATCGGACAACAAGTACAACAAGTCTAGTTAGTTCACATTTTGCCATTTTGTATGTTTGATGACTAATTGTTGTGTAAGAGAGATTTCGTGCTTCTGCTTTGTTTGTTGTATTGTGAAAACTTTTTCTTTTATAAACTGTTTATCTAGTAAGAATTACAGTTTCTTATTTCCAAGAACTGAACTCTGCAAGAGCTCTTATTCGATTTGATAAGGGGGACAAAACCCATATGTAGATTAGACCGTTTTTAATTTATATCCAACACAAATTAAATGTGAGACATTGGTTCCACAAATTACTAATCACAGCTATTGGTTTCGTTTATAGTTGATTAAAAATTGTCTTACTACTATTAATCATTCTATTTTTGGTAGAACGTATTTTTAGCCAATAGCTTAGCTGTCAGTGGATTTGTGACTCGATAAACTAACTACTTTATATGTGTATATTTCTTTTGCATTCAGGACAATATGGGATGTGTTCCATATATCTGTCACGTCAGGGTGTTATGGTAAAATGGTTTGGGTTTGTTTAGCTTACTCAATAGGAATGTTTTCTTTTCAAAACAATCCTCCAGTTATCCAATATTTGGAAAATAACAGTCAAACTATTGAAACTGAAAAGCAAACATACAAGAAGTTAGAAACTAACATATATACAATAGTTTGACAAAAAACACACACACACAAATATAGATATTGATGTTAACATTATACGTTAAAGGTTAAAATTAGTCGTTTTCAGTGATGATTAAAGGACACATATATTACAAACTGGGTATCATTTCTCAATGTTGATGTTTTCTTATTAGTGGTTGTTGAGTCAAAAAGATAGTATTATGAGGTCACTATGCTAAAATTTTGTTAGTTTGGACTTTAGAGATATTTGCATTTTCGCAAGCTTTTTTCCTTTTTCTAATTTGCATATTCCCAAACTTAAAGTGAGTGAAGTGAGCTCAGATATTGAGGAGAAGAAAGAGTGAAAATCAGAAAACCCTAATCGTTAAGCAAAATCAGATCTTGCTCGGACAATGGGGTTATTCTCCAACCAAATCTCCAGAGATGAACTCAAGGCAGGGGATCACATCTATTCGTGGCGTACCGCTGTCCGCTTATATCTACTCTCATCACGGTTCCATCTCTCTCTTTCTCTCTTTCTCTCTATACATATGGAGATCTAGATACATAATACATTACATGTCCGCCATTTTCATTACTCGATTCCTCTATTTGGGAATTCGCAGGAATCTACGTAGGCGATGGGAAAGTGATACATTTCACTCGTGGAGGTGGTCAAGAAACCGGAACCGGGACTTTCTTGGACAAGTTCATCAGTAGTTCAGTTCCAAACCATGCAGGAAGAGACAGCCCGTGTCCTAACTGTGGAGATCAATCCAATCTCGATGGTGTAATCTCTTCTTGCATTGACTGTTTCCAAGCTGGAGGAAACCTCTATCTCTTCGAGTACAATGTTCACCAGTTTTGTTTCTCGCCAAGCAACGTGGAGGTACCTGCACTATAGCTCCTTCACAGTTGTTGTCCAACAATGTGCTTACAATATGTTGGACAACAACTGTGAAGATTTTGCTATCTATTGCAAAACTGGTTTGGTTGTCATGTCAAAAATCAAGCTGGGAAGTAGTGGTCAAGCCAATACGGCGTCTGTAGCACGCGATGTTCTTCCTTGGACAGTCCGCCTTTTTGGGGGTAAAGCAGCTTCGATGGTTACTTCAACAATTGGATTTGTATCTTCTGGTTTTGGTGGTTTGGTGTTGGCAGGGTATAGTAAGTACTGTATTGATCGTCTGCTTTCCGATGTTGGTGTGAGAAGCGATGTTAACAAGGTTCCTGTGGAAAGGCTCGTTGCCATTATTGAAGTTATGGAAGGTAGATCGGACAACGACAACAAGAAGTCTAGTTAGTTTAACAACATTGTTATGGATGTTTGATGAATAACTGTTGTTCGAGAGATGTTCTTCTTCTGCTTCGTTTGTTGTATTGTGGAGACTGTACTTTTAACCATCTATCAATTGAGTAGTAAATACAGTTTCAATAACATTCTTATTTCAAAAACCTGAACTAGTCTATATAGACTTCACGAAGACCATCTTGGTTATCATATAAAACAGCAGTAAGTTTTGTTTTAAGCTGCTTCAGAGAATGGATCAAAAATGATTAGGAAATATTGATGTGAGCTGCCTAGGAAAGCATATATATAGCAAAATCGATAATTTTTACATCAAGGCAAATATTCTACAACGATGCATTTTGCATTGAGGAGATTAAGATCTTACGATAAAGATGCTGCTACCGAGAATAATAAGGTGGGTGGAATTGAGGCGGCAACACAAATCCATTTTGTGGAGTATAGTAAAGAGATTGAGGAGTTGCACCTGAACCAAAGAGCCCAGCTAACGGATTCACAACAACTCCAGTAAATGCTGAGTTCATAAGACCAAACGGGTTTAACTGTAACCCATGATGACTAGGCTCAGGCATAATAACACCTTCTTGTCTAGAAATTTGCTGCTGACTAGAAGAAGCTGGAACTTGTGTCCCATTGCAGTCTCGAGTCCGCTTTTTCCCCTTTTTCTGCGGCTCTTGCTGGGAAGGATTAGTGGTGTCGCGTTTCCTCAGTGCCTTGAATTTCTCAAGCTCTTCTACACGTTCCTCAACTTTCTCCTGAGTAAACTCGGACTCAAGGTTCTGATCTTTGATGATTTTGATCGCTGCTTTCAAAGCAGCGACTTCTTTATCAATAGCTTCGTTCTGTGACTTGATAGAGTAGTTATCTTCCTTGCAAACTCTTACAGCAGCTTCTCTCGAATCTTTAATGTAAGATCTCAAAACAGGGATTGGCTCGAATTCATCACTCATCCCACACTCATATATGAATTTAACAGCCAAGATTGATTTTCCAGAATCCAAAAGTTTCTGGATGAGTTTTCTAACTCTAACGCTACCTAAACCAATCTTGTTACACAACGAAGTAGCTTGCTTATACTTAGCAATCATGAAAACATAATCACAAAGCTCCGCTGAGCTAAACTCAGATCCTATTTCGAAAGCTGCGACTAAATGTAGAAACCCTAACGCCTCGAAAGGTTTGATATCTATCTTCGATTTCCAACCGTAAGCCAATTTCTTAGCTCTCTTACTCATATCAAATGTGATATCCGCATTGATTTCAATCAAAGCTTCCATTAACAAAACAAAAACTCTCCTTACATCGAATGCTTTTCCCGATGACGACGGAGTGTGATTCTGTTTCGAACCTTCGATTGCGTCAAGCACCATTGACGCCGGATCTGGAGAGTAACGAATCGCTGCAGTAACCTCCAGATTTAGAGGCGCATCATCATCCCAACGATCAATCAAATACTTGCTCAAACCAATTCCGTCCATCTTCTCACACAACGTTCTCAACTCAGAGTCAACAACCGTTTCCTCTTCCTCCTCCTCCGCCTCCGCCTCCGCCTCCGCTAAAGGAGCTGTAGATTGGAGGAGGCAGAAACGGTTAGAGAGGGAAGACTGTAGAGAGGAAAAGTGGGAGTCAATCTCAGACCACGACAGAGAGAAAGACGGTGAAAGGAGAGAATAGTGTGCTTGAAGATCGTCGAAAGCTTTCTTCAGCTGTGCCTTCTTCTCATCAATCTGATCTATCGCGGCGGCTATTGTCTCAGTCGCTGTCATTGTTTGCAAACCCTATAGAATCAATATTGCTTTTTACCGGCGATTTTATAATGATTATCTATATATAGAGTCAGTTCGGTTAGATTAATTACAAAATTCTATCTGAATTGGTTTAATTTCGGTTTGTTTGGTAATATAACGGTATGGAAAAGTCAATTTCGTATTGATTTGGGATTCAATTCGGTTTAAATGCAAACCTTAATTAAGACAAAAACGAGACCACACCAGTGTAGAGAGAGCAGCTACCGGAAAGACGATGAATGCGAATTTGACAGAGAAACCCTAATCCTCTCTTTGTTTCTAGATTTCGTGCGTGGCGAAATTCGTTGGTTGAATCATGTCTTGGCTTCCTGTAGAATCTGATCCTGGTATCTCATCTCTCCTCCAATTTGGGTTTTTTTTTTTTTGGGTTTTTGCCAATAAATTTCATGACTTGCTTTAGTTCACGTTTCTTTGATCAATTAGTTTATAGTATCCATTTTTTTTGTTTATGTCTCTGTTCTCTGTCATAGTGAGCTCTAATAGCCAGACAATGTATTGATTTTGAAGTAAAGTTGGAAGCTAGAAAATGTTGAAATGAGTCTTCTTTGCATCTAAACATAGCTAAAAAGGAAAAAATTGATAGTGTCTGTATTTTCTCTATAGACATAGCCATATATGCAAGACAAAGTTTCGCTATCTTCTTTGTTGTTGTTCTTAATATTTTCGTTTTCGGTGCTATATATATGTATAGGTGTTTTCACTGAGATTATACAACAAATGCAAGTGAAAGGTGTGCAGGTTGAAGAATTGTATTCCCTGGACATTAATTCTCTGGATGAAATAAGGTAGTTTACTAGTTAGTCTTTGATATTTTCCTGTTTCAAAACGACAAGAAATGTATTCATACAATTAGGTTCTTTTCGACAAGTCTTTTTTGAACACTTGCAGACCTGTTTATGGATTGATACTGCTTTACAAGTGGCGTCCGGATGAAAAGGAGAATCGTGTTGTAATCACAGAACCAAACCCTAATTTCTTCTTTGCTAACCAGGTCAACAATGCTTGTAATTAGATTTCTGACTTATGCAAGATTTATACTCGTAATTTGCAAATCATAACGTTTTTTTTTTTGGAACTATGTGATTCTTGCAGATAATCAACAATGCTTGTGCAACCCAAGCGATCTTATCAGTCCTCATGAACTCTTCGAGTATCGAAATTGGTTCAGAACTATCTGAACTGAAAGAATTCGCCAAAGAATTTCCACCTGAACTGAAAGGTTTAGCCATCAACAACAATGAGGCGATACGTGGTGCTCACAACACATTTGCCAGGCCCGACCAATCTTCAACAGAAGATGAAGAATTAGCTGGAGCAAAAAATGAAGATGAAGATGATGATGTGTATCATTACATCAGCTACTTACCTGTTGATGGTATCGTATATGAGCTTGATGGTCTAAAAGAAGGACCCATTAGTCTTGGACAGTGCCTGGGTGACCCAGAAGGAATCGAGTGGCTCAAAATGGTCCAACCTGTTGTACAAGAGCGGATTGACCGGTATTCGCAGACTGAGATTCGATTTAGTCTCTTAGCCCTGGTTAAGAATAGAAAAGAGATATATCGAGCTGAACTGAAAGAGTATCAGATGAAGCGAGAGAGAATTTTGCAGCAGGTAGGTGGTTTACAAGCTGATAAATATGCTGAGAAAAGCAGTTACGAGGCTCTGGATAAATCTCTTTCGGAAGTCAATGTCGGGATAGAGGCTATTTCGCAGAAGATTGTAATGGAGGAGGAGAAGTCTAAGAACTGGAAGAAAGAGAACATGAGAAGGAAACACAACTATGTCCCTTTCCTCTTCAATTTCCTCAAGATTCTTGCAGACAAGAAGAAGCTGAAGCCTCTCATTGACAAGGCTAAGCATAGTAATTAAATCAGACGTTTTAGGCTTTTAGCAATCTGAAAACCACAGTTATGTGAAACTAGATCATATAACTTATTTCTCTGGTCACTCTTATGTACCAAGCTTGATACCGGTTTGAGGATTTTGTAGAACCAAATCTTTTACTTAATTACATGTTCCTTACAAAAATAGAATACAAGAGACAATAAATCAAAAGCTATTACAAAACCTGTTACTCTTCGTTTATGTAAAACTTGTATAACTCTAGTTTTTGGTTCATGAACTCAAATCAGCTTCTTCATTTTTCTTCTGCGTGAATCACAAACCGACTGCAGAAACTCGGGTTGAAAATGACGGTTTAGTCACAAAACTGGATATCATCACTCAGACCTGGTGGTTGTGAAAGAAGAGAGTAAACCGGCTGCTTGGGCTGGTAATATATCGCCAAATGTCGACATAGCAGCTGCTGATCTATCCTTGAATATTCCCACTTGTCCATCAGTTAGGATTGATCCCAGTTTTAATGTGCTTTCCCCAAATCTACTACCAGCCTGAAGGCCCTGAACAACATTTTTAGATGGTCAAAGATGCTAACCTCATTACAACATTATCGTCATTAACTTACCAAAGACTAAACCCTTACCTGCATGACAGACTTTAAGAATGGGGAAGCCACGCCGAAACTCGAATTTTCGTCCAAATCACTTGTTTGAGAAAGCTCACCATTTGTAAATGCCTTCCATGAGTTTCTTGACGAAGCTTCATTTGATGTAACTGGAATAGAGACCTTATTTGCACTTCTAGAAGACAGAGCCGGAGCGCTGCATTGACCCGAATAGAAGACATCTTATATCAGAAACTAGTTACCAAATTCTACAATAGAATACTTCTTTTATCAAGAAAGGCTACAAACATTGTTTGGTTTGGATGAAGAAAAACTAACCTTATGGGAAGGTATTTGAAGCGAGGAACTGTGGAACATGGCATGATATTTGATATTGAATTAGTTGGTAGTTTCTGGGCAGTATCTGTGTACATTCGGTTTAATTGCACAAAGAATCCAAAGAGTACAGCGTGGCGTAGATATGACTGCTTTTCGTTCTCCCAGAGATAAGGCTCGTACCTTTTTTGACATTTAAAATCTAGAATCAGAGACTTATTGAGCCAAAAACGATAAGAAGAGACTCCCAGGAGCTTCTTAGATCAATCAAAATAGTAAAGATGCATGTCGTAGACAGGGGTAAGGGTCCTTACGTGAGCCAGTCTATGGGATCCAACTGTTGGGTTAGTTGGGAGATCACGCCATCAATGCGACCTCTATTGACTGATTTTGTTTGCTGTTGGTCCTGCTTTCTCCTGAAAGCCGATCTATTCATTGTACTCTTTGGTATCTCCACATTGGTGCTTGTATCACCTCCAGAGAGAATGTCAGATGCAAATCTCAAATCCAGCAAAATTTGTAAAACTCCTTTCTCTGAGATTTGGAGTTCGTTGGCCTCCCTGGCAGATAAGAAATCCTCATAAATAATGGTGATCTGCATTGTACAATGAAAGATTGAAATAATCATTCTTATAGGCAATCGCCAGCTTGAAGATATTCACTAATGAAAGGGAAAAGGTTTGAATAGGAAAAAAATATCGAACATTTTGAAGAGAACTATTTCTTTGCCAGATAGCAGATACAATTTTTACATAGGAAAAGAAGTAAACAGAACAACACACCTTCTCCAACAGGCCTGAAGCAAATTTTTGCAAAATTGACTTATCCAGTACATGACCTCCAATTCGATGAATTTCTTCTGATGCCCGACAGAGAAATGAAATCATATAGAGGGAAGGCAAGGACGGAAGTGATATCTTCAACTCGGATTGACTCTCATCTTGCTCTCCCTTGACTATTGTTTCTTCCCAGCCCTATATCATTCATCAAAGATGAGTAAGCACACTACAAAAGGAACCTTGCATATGATTACAAAAAATTATAAACTACCACATTAGCCAGCTAAGCAAAAGAAATTAAAAGACAAGGAAATGCAGACATGTAGGAGTGTCAGCAGAAACTAGCAATATAGCAACAAAAGATAAGGATCGTTTTTAGTTACCCTCAACGGAGTTGTAGCTGACAATCCATCATCACTCCTAAGATCACGCAAGAGAATAGCTGATAGCTCATCAGACAACCACTGTATCCACAATGTATGAGCCTTGATGCACAGATCAAGCATAGTTCTATTAAGCTCTTCAAATTTTGGACTTGTCTTCTCTTCCGCTCCAAGTAGTGCTGCAACAGCTAACGAACTCTGCCTTCTAAGATCAATATGCAGCTGCTTTCCAGGGCTGTCAGCAGTGAGTGGAGTATTCGAGCCAAATCTTGGTTGCCTCAACAAGGATGACAACTTATCAGAAACTGAAGTCATAATTTCTCTACACCACAATCTTGGAGAACCGAGAATCAAAGGAACATGTTTTGAGTGGTTCAACAATGCAAACAAAAGGCGTCCCATAAAAAGGGATTTCTCAATTATTATAGCAGGTGGAATTGCTTCACTGTCCTTGTTTTCTTTCTTCATGGCAGCACAGAGAAATACAAGTTCTTTATCTACATCTGCAAGAAGTGTTGAGACACTGTCATAACACTTATTCTGCACATATGGAGCAAGATCCTTTAACCTCGGACCTGCCTTTTCTGACTCAAAGAAGCTTAGGAGGTCTTCCAAAACACTTCGGCAGCGCCTATCAACTGCATCTCTCATTTGGCTAACTTCAGGACCAAAGTATGCAGTTAGACAACTTTGAAAGTCGCTTTCTTCAGGTGATGATTTATTTCCGGCAATAAGACCAAGTTTCTTTGTATTAGGCTCAATAAACCAAACACCACCACCTGTAGAAGGTCTGTTTAAGTATGCTTGGAAATTGATCTTCTCACCACTGATCTCGCTAAAAGCATGAACCGACTCTGCCACATTGACAGCTTTGGCCAAATCCTCAAATCTGGAGTCAATAATGGATTTCATTCTTTCCACAAACGCCTTCTCAAATATTTCATCCCATAGATTCAAATCGTCTGCGAGAACAAGCTCCCGAATTCTATTCCAGGGCTGCTCGATCTCAGACCCAAAAACACTTTTAAGCCAATCTAAACTACCCCTCAAGACATCTTTGCTATCCATGGTCTCCCTTATCAACTTTTCGGCTGATCCAAGCTCAGCACCAGTAACAATAGCTTCAATCAAATATTTCCCACTAACCTTACCAACAATCTGTCCACCGCATTCCCTCAACCAAGTCAGGCAAGCCTTAGCAACGTCATTTTTATCAAGAATGACCATGACGGATTCCAAATTATCTCTGAATAATTTCCACAACCCAATCTCCTCTTCTGGATTTGGAATTCCACCAAACAGCTGGGAAGCTGGAGGAGTAGTCAAGAATGTTTTATAAAATAGAGGCATATCAGTTAAGGCTTGCAAAAAGAGTTCCCCAACTTGTCCTACTGTAACCTGAATCACACTTAACACATCACAAAATACTGAAACCACATCACCAGCATCCTCACCAATACAGGCATTCAACTTTTGCAGAATCCAAGTCTTCCTTGAGTCGACAAACAATTCAAGAACTTGCTTTGGATCAAGCTCATCAACCACTGCGACAGCAGTTAATGCGTCCACGTAATCTGCCAGTCCTAAACCCGGATCCAGAAGCCGCTCATGGCTCCTCTGCGAAATCTGAGCCTTAAAACTCTCTACAATCTGCCATTGGTGTTCCAATAGTGGAAAATTCGCCAACAGCTTACTCTGATCCACCTCAGCTACACCACCACCGCCACATCCTTCCAACTTGATCAGTCTCTGCTGCACATGCTGAGCACGCATGTACCTCCCCGCAGCCTCAAGAAACATGGACTCGTCAAGGCATCCCCATATATTCTCCGGCGTATCAACCAAATACTTAACTCGACAAGCGATCCCATAGACATTGACTCGGACTGGGTTCGGGCTAGCAAGTTTGGGAGTTTCTGCTATAGAAGACGATGAAAGCGATCGAATGTTACCATGGATCGAAGAGATATTAGCCGAGATCGACTCACATAAAGACTTCATGTGCACGATCGAGTCAGCTGAGTCTATTAAATCACGGTACCTAGTCCCCACGAGTTGCCGGAGCTCCTCTTTCTTATCTTCGATGTTCTTCCTAGTCGCCGACTCCACATTTCGAATCTCTGACATAGGTTTCGTGCGAAATAGAGACTCCGCATCTCGTTGACCACCTCCGCTACTGCCAAGGTTCACGGCCGCAGACCGGTATTCCCCGGTGGAAGCTGATGACATTCTCATGGTTTCTCGCGCGTCTTTCGTGTATGTTCTCTTCTAGCAATACATCATAGCTTTCACTAACTGATGGAGAAGAGAAACAAAACGGATCTGATCGGATCTGGGAAAGCTTTGCCTCAGATTCAGAAGTAGAATCCCGAAATTAAGATCTGAATTCTTTTAGTTTCTGCCATTGCTGCGAAGTAAGACGACGAGAATTAAACGTTTTCTGAAAATTACAACTCTGCCCCTTGGTAGATGGATTCTAACCAAAATCAAACCGGTTCGGTACTTAATAACTTAATTGGTTTAAATTGTTTAATTAAGATCACCTCAGTGGTATGTGAAGCATTTGTCTTTATTCTGCCATATATTTGCCACCAAATTTTATACGTCTTTGAAAGCTACTAACTAGTAACTGACAAACTAGTAATAGTGTTTTACATTTGACAATAGCATCCAAAACAAATTAACGAGATAAACATGATTTTCTTATCTAGTTCTCTACATAAGTCATATAACAACAACTTGAGACGCCATGAGACTCATGAGGAAGTAATCAAACACATGATGAAGCAACGTGAAGTCCTTGACTAGTTTCCGGGAACAGTGAAGCTTGTGGCGAGTCCTCTGCACAAGAAGATCCATTAATATATTTACTCAAATGATGATGATGCAAAACGACAGCAATGCATTATGTATCTTTGATTGTTAAAGAATTAACCTTTTGGAATTACAATGGAAGAGAGTATCCACGCAGATAAGTCGAATCCACTCCAGATTCTCTTACCAATGCCACTCTTCCCGTCCGTGCCACCTTCAATTTTCACAACAAAACCATCAAAATCGCCAATTCATAAGTAATCAAACACAGATCTAAAAATGTGTCTGTGAAAAGATGAGAGAATCAGGTTTCAAACGCAATAGTGAATGTATCTGAGAAATGAAAAACTTTGTTTTTTTAATAACCTCGCAGATTCCATAGACCTCTAACTGTGTTTGTAGTGCAGCCATTTTTCTGAGATCGCCCGTAACCTGCAAATTGTGATTTCATCAGCTACTAGATCTCATCTCAAGCTTGAAAGATCAGAAAGATTCGAGCTTTTGTTGTAAAGTTTAGGACATATGATATAGCACCTCAAGAGTGATAGTATGATCAGAGACATCAATGGCTTTAGCACGGAAAACTTGAGCGATATCAAGAACATCTCTCCTTGTAGCAGTATGAGCAGCAACTTTGATGAGCATCAGTTCTCGCTCCGCAAATGGCATGTGGGTTATATTTTGGACCTAGAAAGCCCAATGAAAGGAACACGTTATTAGACCTATAAACCAAAACCCCAAGTACTATGGCTTCGAACTTTTTGCTCACCTCGTGAAGATCAATCAATTTCTGAAGCTGCCTAACCAATTTGTCTATATTTTCATCAGTTCCAGGGATAACTGTCGTAATTCGAGATAAGCCCTCTTTCTCAGCAGGACCAACAGCTAGACTCTAGAGCAATAAAAGCAACAACTGTCTCATAATCTTGAGAGAAAAGGAGAGCAGTATGAATGCACAACGGTGAAATTAAAAGCAAGAGTGTGTCACCTGGATGTTATAACCTCTCCTGGAGATAGCTCCGGTTATTAGATTGAGAACTCCAGGAACGTTGGTCACAAGTATAGATAACGTATGGGACCGGAGTCCGCTGGACTGCAAAAAGTTAAATAGTTTTAACGTTCATTTTGACCTCCAATTCCCTAAGATTTACTGGATCAAAAAGAAAATTCTATGAAACAAATGCGGTAACGGAGAAATGTATCTTACATCTTCGTCGTAGACCACTCCCCAGTGAGCGTCAAGGACCGGTTGGATATTATTATAGGGCTCCACTGGATAAACGTCACCCTAAAATAAAGTATTAACTGATCTTGATCAATCCATGGGTGCTTAGATATGCAGAGGAAGGGGGAAAAGGGGGTTAAAGCTAATGTTTCCTATACCCCAGATGATGCATTGCCATTTCCAGTCAATGCTGGCTTTGTTTTCTCTGCAACAGTCTGGTGATGAGATGATTCTTTTACGACATGAGGGTGTGATGCCGCTGAAAATCTCCAAAAGGGAGCAGTTTCTCCCATCTTTTCCCGTCTTAGAGCAATCTAGAGTTAACAGTAGTATACAACAACAGTTAGGAATGATAACTGGTTCTTGATATTTATTATTAGTCACTGAAACACAGAAACTGACTACATGGAAAATCAATGATTCTTTGAGATCAATTAAATTAATGAGTTTTCTTGTAAGGTGTGAGCATGTCATTTAAAAGCTAAACTGAGAGTTTCATGTGACATTGGCTCTGCTGTTATAATGTGCTGAGATGTACCAAAGGAATTCGGGTTGAAGTCTTCCATGTGTGACATAATAGACAAAAAATAAAATAAAATAAAGGCTACAAGTAATGATACATGTGAGTCCAACCGTTCAAACAAGCTTTTTCAAGAAAAAAGATGCAATTTGAGGACATTTAGCGCCAGAGGTTGTTGACAACTAAGAAGGATGGAGCAAATTACCTTCCCTGTTCTTGCAATTTCTTTTATTCCAAACTTCTCTAAGTTTGTTTTTAGTGCAACCATCTTTCCCGGGTCTCCAGTCACCTAAATAATGAAAAACATAACTTGTTACTTTCTCAGAACCACCTTGACTATTTGATCCGAGTACATATAAATTGAAGAAAAGTTCTGACCTCAATCGTTAGAGAGTGCTCCGAGGTATCCACGATTTTTGCTCTAAAGATATCCACCAACCACATGATCTGTAGTACATGGAAACTCTATTAAAAAAACTTTTTTAATAGCATAACTTCATCTATATTTTTGAGATTTTGAAGTGAATCGACTAATTATACGAAGAAAAGTCCCTTTACTGGGACTCCATTAACAACAAGAAAGAAAACCTCTTTTCATCTATAACTCGTCTACCTGTCTACTATATCCTTGTGATTTAAATGCAATTTGACTAATGATAAGAAGATAAAACAGACTTCGTACTGTGACTCAATTAATCACAAGGAATAAAAGCTTCCTTTCAACCATATCCTTGACGTTAGTTCAATGTGACTGCATTAATCATAACCAAAAAAAACAACTTTGACCATCCACCCAATCTTAAGAATTAAGTTCGAGTGTAGTTCCTTCTTGCAAGATCAACTATTCTTTACCTCTGTGCGGGTTCTTGGATCAGCATTAAGTTTAATGAGCATTAACTCACGTTCTACATGCGGTTCCTTGGAGAGATCTTCCACCTGCACAGTCCATAATGAGTGCAAGATTAGAGTCATGATCCATGAAACTACACATATCTCCTGTTGCGAGCTAAGCTCATAGAAATGAAAGAAATTGTCAACCAAAGCAGTAAATTGCAGCAAAGACTAGAGTTAATAGAGAGCAACATGAAAACCTTGATGACATTGACGAGTTTGTTAAGCTGTTCTACGACTTGTTGCAAGACTTTTTCTGTCCCAAGAACAACTATAGTAAACAGAGCCTTGTCTTCATTTAATCCCACAGCAAGGGACTCAATATTGTATCCCCTTCTAGCAAACACTCCAGCGATTCGATTTATTATACCGCTCTCATCACCCACAAACACCAAGATTGTATGCCTCCTTGCTCTGCAAATTAATTGATAAGAATTTCAGTATGAGAGACGCAGAAACATATAATCAGAGCTATATAACTGAAACCACCAAGAAAGAACTTGTTGATCAGATAAGCAAAACCTCAAGATGTTTACCAAAGTATAAATTTCATGTGATTAGGCCAATTTTTTCATGAGAATTACTAAAATAAAACCAGAAGTGGCTTATCAAATGAAGAAGAAAAGTATCAAACTTTAAAATGCTTTAAGAAGAAAAATTAAAGAGGAAACAGAATCTTCCTTGAGATGTTGACCACACCTTTTTTAATCCAATACTGGAAAAGGGAAGATCTACACTAATAATACTGAAAAGCATGGCTTGATGTTTAGTATTTAACTATACACTTCACGCAATGCCAAAAGAAACTGAATAAACAAAACATAGTTGAGCAAATTATAAACAACAACAAAATTTACTTGTAGAAATTGGAAACGAGACAGAGAAAGAGAAGAGGAACCCATTTCGGATCAGAGAAAACCAAAGTGAAAGAAAGAAGACTCATTTTTTCTAAACCCAATCACGAAAATTAACAAAGCTTTTTTCACTTCTGACTGAGACACACCTTTCACATGCCGCCGGAGCTACAGAATGAGCAGTGATGACGGCTTTATCGGTAGAAGCAGCGGCGAAAACAGTGACATTCCTCGTCTTCTTCCCGTCGATGATCTGAGCTACTTGAACGGAGTTAGGGGTTTTGGCAGGAAAGGCATAACCTTTGTTCTGATTCTGGAGATGAACACGAGATGGGTACAGTGAAGCAGCCGTTGCCGAAGCTGTCGCCGCCATTGCTGGGGAAAGTAAAAAGATGGTTTTTGCTGTGACTGTGAGGCGGAAAATAGCAGAAGAAGAGAAGAGAGAAAGAGCGAAACTTGGGTGAACAAAGAGAAGGGCACTTATTGGTTGGCTGCGAGTGGAGGAGAAGTGTAAATTATGTGGTCTTTTTATAATTTGAAGGGTTTTGATGAAAACGTTTTTTATGTTTTTAAAGTGGTCTTTGTTTAATGCCGGTATTACCAAACTTTTTGTTTTATCCCAAAATAAAATAACTATTCGATTATTGGGAATTTATCTTTAAAATGAATTAGCAAGTTTTTTTGTTTTGGCAGTAACAACAAACAAGGGCTCTGGTGTCCTTTGTGCAGTCACGAGACTCACCATATAGTTTGCATGAATCAGAACTCATATATCCAACGCAAGTGTAATCTCCGGTAACAGAAACAATTGCTCGCCATATAAAATAAAACTCCTATAACAAAGTTCAAAACTTTACAGTCTTCCCATTGAGTTAAAATTTTTTAATACACATAGGAGTAAGAAATGTTTATCAAACCTATTTGAGAACCAAGAGTTTACAATTATTTTGATTTATTTATTAAAGTCTCATTTTAAGCAATTGTAGGAACATCGATAAAAATTACAAACTTGAGTGAGTTTAACAATCTCTAAATTTTTTAATAAGATTGAATGTTGACAAAATAATGTCTTTTTGTCAAAATAATTGGTCAGGTAATGATGTAAACACTCAAAAAGCCAGAAACGACAAATCAACTTTATTTTCTTTCATCTAAATAAGTCGACACTGATCCTCTTATCTATGCTTAGCTCTGTAAATGTAAAAACGATCTTTAACAACAAAGAAGAAAGTAATTAAAAAAAAAAAAAAAAAAAAGTAAAAACGACGATCATCTTTATTTTCGGCTTATGTAAACCCAACTGTTTCTTCTTCTAAATAAACGGGCACGATTGCAATGTTGGCTTAAATAAAGGGGCGATAGCATAAATAAACAAATCAATAGATGAAATTGTTTTTTTTTTTTTTTTTTTTTTTTTTAATTTTCCATGTAGCTGGACTCTCCTCCAATCGACTTTGCAAACATCTCAGCCTCTACGTCGATCTCGATCCCGATCACGATCATCCCTCCATTTTCCGGTGAAATTCGCCGTACACCTTTCTTTTTCCGTTTTACATACTCCACCATTTACCGAGATCTTCAATTCTATCTGCATCAACTCCGGCAGCTGCTGACGGCGGCGCCGTAGCTCTGATTAGCTCAAAAGAAGAGATCTAGGTATTGCTTCGCCCCGCCTCCAAAATCTATCCGACCTGACATCAGATTAGAGAGAATTTTGTTACCCAGTAAAGAGATTTGAAGAAACGAGAGAGACAGAGTTAGAGGAGAAGGGAGAATGGTGGAGCCGGTGAACTCTTCGCTTGGGAAAATGCTCTTGGAGGAAGTTAGTCCAGTGGTTATGGTTCTCTGTACCCCTCTTGTTGAAGAGACTTTTCTCAAGAATGGGCTATCCTTTTTGGAAACGCTTAAGCCATTTTGCAACTTCAGTAACATCGATGGTGAATTCTGATTTTGATTGCTAATTTTGATTGTGTTTTGCGTTTTTAAGTTGCTAAACGTCTGACCTGAGGATTCAAATTGTAAAATTTTGCGGTGCAGTCCCTGTTAGGACTTCAGGCGATCAGCTCTATCGGCTAAAGAAGTTTACGTTGAGATTGTTTTATGCCTCCGACATCAGACAACCAAACGTAGAGGTATATGTAAATGTGCTTTGGTACAATATGTTAAAATTTGGATAATTAAGGTACTTGGTATTTGGTAACTAGTTCTTACTCAGCTATAATGCAGATCACCTTTAACTGAATATATTGAAACCATTACCTGTTTTTACCAAGAATGCAATGTGAAAGAGAATGGTTTTGGGTTAGGCGTATGATTGTATTTGTAGCGTTAGAGGCTCCTCCATTCTGTATCATTGGTGTTGAGCTCTAAATTTGATTATGTTTACTTAATGGCTAGGTTGCAAAACAACGGCTTGAACATGTTATTACTCAAGCTGGGGAGAAGGATTTTCAGGAATTGAAATCTGACCCTCCTCAAATTACTGAGATACTCTCTAGTAAGTCTCTGCTCAAATTTATGATTTTAGGAGTAGCAGTTTATGAGTTTTTCTTAACATCATGCACTAAATTTTTTCAAATAATTGATAGGAAGAATTCTCTAACTCATTGCTTTTCTAATGCGGACGTCTTTCCCTCCCTGCAGATCCAGAGTCTGAAATTGCACCAACGTGGTTTCAGTATTACAATAAAGAACTTATACATACATTGTCGTTTTCAGACCATGAAGCTTTTGATCATCCTGTGGCTTGTAAGACATTAAATGGGTTTTAAAAAATTGATGTTGTCTTCTCTCATTAAACTAGGTTTGCTTATCTATTATGTTTCATAAATTTCTTTTGTGTATCAAATAATTCTAAACATGCTTTCAGGTCTCTTGGTCGTTTCATCAAAAGACGAAGAACCTATAAATAAATTTGTAGATCTTTTCAACACCAATAGATTACCTTCTTTGCTAAATGATGGTGCAATGGACCCAAAGATTTTGAAGCATTTCTTGTTGGTACATGACAATCAAGATGCAACAACAGAGAGGTAGTTGTTCCTTATTCTATCGTATATCATATGATTCTCATCATAATTATATGGTTATCAAATGTAATGTTTTAGTTGACTGGATGATATTCTTCTGTAGAACGTCTAAAGTTCTGTCTGAGATGAGAAGTACATTTGGAAATAATGAATGCAACTTACTTTGTACTAATTCATCTAAAGAGGGGAACGTGGAACATCAGGCTAATCCCTGGGCTTCATTTGTAAGTCACTCATCAAAACTTTTATCAATTTTATAAGTTCAATATGTTGATTACCATTTTTTCTGAAAGAAATCAAGTGTTTCGGCCGACAAGCTTGGATGTGCTCTCACTGGTGACGATATTGTGGAGGTACGTTTAATGGATTCTGGCTGCTAGTTCTCGTGTTACATTCTTGCTCATGATATTCACACCTTTCAACAGTTTAGGCATGTTTACGATATTACTTTTCCTTGCATATTTGAAGCAGATCAAAGATCTGATGCAAGAGTTTGCTTCCAGGCATATAATTCCTTACATGGAGCAGAAAGTTAGAGAACTTAATCAACAGGTTAGCCTTAAATTTTCTAACTTGTTATTTGTGAGAGCATATCTTACTTTTCCGTATGCTTAACTTAGGCTTAGTTTGTTCTCTTTCCTTATCATTTAGTTTGCATTTTGTTGTGTCACTAGATTTCTGCAACGAGGAAAGGACTTAGAAACCAGATAAAAAACTTATGGTGGAGAAAAGGAAAAGACGATGGTCCGGATTCGACCAAAGGTCCTACGTATGCTTTCTTGAATTCCTTGCTCCTTTTATGATTAGCTTGACATCATTATAAGCTCTAACGTTTTTTACTTTCACTTTTGAAGGTATACCTTTAGCTCCACCGAATCTCAAATTAGGATTTTGGGTGACTACGCCTTCATGTTGCATGATTATGAACTTGCATTGTCAAGCTATCGCTTAATATCTACAGATTTCAAGCTCGATAAAGCTTGGAAGCACTACGCTGGTGTTCAGGTAGCTTCACATCTTTGTAATTATGTTTATGTAGATGTGTTCCTGATGCATAATTTTTAATCAGTATTCATCTTGTTTAGAAACTTACTTATAGTATAGGTTTTACATGTCTTGTGGTTGCTTCTATAATTCATTGTTGATGGGCCATTGTTTTTTTGCTAAAATTTGGGTACTCACCTTTTCATGCATGTTTGGAAGGAAATGATGGGACTTGCATATTTCATCTCAGACCAGTCAAAAAAGGAAGCTGAGTACTGCATGGAAAATGCATTCAGCACTTACATGGTATGTCTTTATAACCCAGTCTTTAACGTAAAAAAGTTCTTAAGTGAGTTTCCCGCGGTTACTTGAATTGGTGTTTATTATAAGCAAAACATGAAACTGAAATACTTAACTTAAGCAAGTGATAGTACATGGTGAAACATGATTTTAAAATTTCATGCAGAAACTTGGGAAGTCTGGCTTCCAAAATGCTACGAGATGTGGGCTCTGGTGGGCAGAGATGCTAAAGGCTAGAGACCAGCACAAAGAAGCTGCTTCTGTTTACTTCCGCATATGTGGAGAGGTGCTTCTTTTAATGCTCAGACCATTTGCAGTTTATACAGTTGCTAACTTTTACTCATTTTGCAGGAACCCTTGCACGCTGCAGTAATGTTGGAGCAAGCTTCTTACTGCTTCGTGTTAACTAAGCCACCGATGCTTCACAAGTATGGATTCCATCTAGTTCTCTCAGGAGACCACTATAAAAACTGTGATCAGGTACATGTCACTTTGCTGTAAGGGCTAAAGCTTCATACATGCTTTACATTTTAAACAAGTACATTTTGTTTGCTTTTTCCAGGCTAACCATGCAATTCGTACATATAGAAGTGCTATCTCTGTTTATAAATCAACTACATGGAGCCATATCAAAGACCATGTTTATTTTCATATTGGACAGTAAGTTTTGAATATGGTGAATGTAGGTCTTGTAAGATGTGATGTATAGAAATTTGTGTTCTAAGACTTGCTATGAAATTATCTGTTCAGGTGGTATGCAATTGTTGGGATGCATGATGTTGCAGTTAAAAACATGCTGAAAGTACTGGACTGTGGCTACCAATCCAAGGCAACCCAAGAGATTTTTCTCAGGGACTTTTTTGACATTGTTAAGGTGCCTAGGCTACTGAAGCTGCTTAGAAAATAAGATAGCGCTTCCAATAGTCACCCTGGGCTCAATTCTTTTTTTTTTTTTCCCTACGAAAATCGTTTTTATTTTCATTTTCATTTTTTGTCATTTTGAAGAAAACTGGGATGAAGCATGAGGTGGTGGGACTTCAACTACCAGTTATTAGTATCTCCTCTCTTCAAGTGATATATGAAGACCATCGTACTTATGCGTCTCAAGCTTCTGTAAGTTGCATATTCACTCTTTGGAAGTATGTACATATTAAATAGTACCTGCATCAGATTCTAATAGTGCAGAAACACATCTAAGAGTTTTTGTACTCCATTATGAACAACATACTTGGCATCAGTATTTCTGGTTTAGATTTTTGGATAACTTGCATATAAATAATCTCCGTCCATCATTAAAAATTGTTTCCTGCTCATTGGTGGTGAATTTGCATTTTTTGTGTACCACTATGATTCACATGTTGTGGTCAGGCTCTTGTAGAAGAAAGCATCTGGCAATCACTAGAGGATGATATCATTCCATCATTAAATTCTGGCAAATCAAACTGGCTGGAGTTACAGTCAAAGCTTCTGCCAAAGAAATACAAGGAATCAAATGTTTGTGTCGCTGGAGGTATGCAGGTTGTTGTTAGCTGCATTCGCAGTTTAACTAAATCACACACATTTTTCATCATGATTATCCTGCATTTCTTATGCTTGAACTCTGAAGGCTAAATAATGCAGTCTAGTCCAGCTAAAATAGGCCCAGTTATATGTGAAATCTGTTTTGCCTGATGGTGCCAGTAGCAGGACATATCTTTGAACTTCGACTAGCTGTGATACTTCTGCATTGAGATATGGAAGAGAGAGGAGAGACAGTAGGAGATTTCTTCATTTGTGATATCATGTTATCTGTAAATACTATCACTTGTGTGTCTGCCAAAGAAGGAGAATTTCTTTTGGTTTGACAATACATTCAGGCCATACTGTTAAGAATACGATATTCTGGCATAGCATGTTTGATTTTTTTTTGTAACTGTGGATTTTTATTGTTTGCGCTTCATTGTTTTCAGAGTCAGTGAAAGTGGATCTGGAGTTTAGGAATCCATTGCTAATATCTACTTCCGTAACAAGCGTTTCTCTCATCTGCGAACTTACAGCAAATTCTGATGACCTAAAATTAGGTAAGCTGTTTCTGTTATTTGATGTTCACTTTATAAATTTTCTACATCCTTCCGTTTGTATATGCAAAACTTATCTCCATATTTGGACTTTGTAAAGTAGATAAAGAGCCAAGTAGCTCAAGCTTGGGGACCCAGAGTTCCACAGAACATAATCAGTAAGCAGCTAATCTCCTCAGTGAGTTTTCTTTCAACTTTTTTGACTTAGATGTGAATGATTAAGCTGTGTTGTCTATGTCAACAATACTACAGGGGTACAACCTCTGGTTTCTCTTCTTTCACTTTGTCTGAAGTGGACTTCACATTAGGTGGAGGCGAGAGAAAAATGGTGAGTCGGCTAAATTGGATACTTAGATTGATTGATATGTTTTAACATTGAAAATCTTCCTCTATCTGAAATTTCGCTTCTTCTTGTGTATATATAGAGAAATCTTTTTAAAAAGTCTTGGTGTTTCACCTGTAGTTTAAAGCAGAGTTAAGAGAAAAAAAAATTTTAAGGCAGAGTAAAAATGTTTTTACTCTGCTTTATCAGGATTTCGAATTGTAGGTGTTTTCATTTCAGAAGACAATTATAATTTTTTTCTTTGGTTAATTATAAAATAATTGCTTGGTTAATGTGCGAAGAAACTAACAACAAGTCATAATCTATTGATTGCCAAGTTACTGAAAGTATGAGACTATACCTCATTTCTACTAACCTAAACTGAAGACGCAATGCTGAATTTCCTTGGTCCTTTCTAACTTGTGACTATTATATCTTCCGTTTGCTTACTATATCTCCTTGGTGGAGTTCTGAGGGTTTAATTTGCTGCTAATTGTTTGTTACGTCTTACTTATTGTCTTGATTTTTTTCTTCTAGGTGAGACTCACTGTTACCCCCAGTGAAGAAGGTATCCTCAAAGTTGTCGGTGTAAGGTGGGAGTTGTCTGGCTCCATCGTTGGTGTGCATTACTTTCAGTCTGTGCCGGTTAAGGCAAAAACTACCAAAGGAAGAAGGAAAAACAAACTTACTCCCACTGATGCCTTGAAATTTTTAGTCATCAAGGTGCAAAATGATCCTCTTTGGTTTAATGCTTTAATTTTGTATGATTTGTTGCGATCTATAAAGTAAAAAAAAATGGACTGTGCAGAGTCTACCCAGGCTTGAGGGTGCTATTGATCACCTGCCTGAGGAATTGTATGCTGGAGATCTCCGTTATCTTGTTTTAGACTTAAAAAATAAGTCAGAATCCCCAATAAAGGTAATTTTCTTTTCCTGGACAACTCTTATCATTCATTGTCTCTACCATTAAGCCAATTAATTCATTTTGTTCTGCTTGGCTGTTACTTGTCTACGAATTTAGTTTGTTATGGTCTGGTTTATCATATTTATTCTTTGCTTGATGAGTGGATAATGTGCTGCGCTAAACTATCCACTGGATTATTCTTGTGCTAACAAAGTCTCTCTGTCCTCGTAGAATCTTAAAATGAAGATTAGCCATCCAAGATGTGTAAGTCCTGGAAATCATGAAGAAGAGCTGACAACCGAATTTCCAGATTGCTTAAAGAAGGGCGATGAACAAAATATTGTTCAGCGTGAAACTAATAGAACAAGTAGTGTTTTTGCATTTCCAAAGGTCCGTGAAAAACCTTTTCTTCAAGCCTCGAAGGAAAATGTGCATGTCAGGTTATTCTAACATGGTTTTGAATCCTGATCTCTCTCAGGATGTATCACTGCAAGGAGATAGATCTTTAAGGTGGCCTATTTGGCTTCGAGCTGCCATCCCAGGAACCCTATCTTTGTATTTTACAGTATACTATGAGATGGATAATGTATCAAGCATCATGAAATACCGCACCCTGAGGATGCATTATAATTTGCAGGTGATGAATCTTTAGGCTACATTTTTTTGCTTAAAAAATTTGACTATTGTATAGGCAGATTTGCACTGTCCAACAAGTCTAACCATTTCTATATCGTACATTTTCATCTAGGTTTTACCATCTCTACAGACCTCCTTTGAAATCACCCCCTCTCCATCAAGATTGCAAGAATTTCTTGTGCGTATGGATATCGTGAACTGTGCGAATTCAGATTGTTTCCAAATTCACCAGTTGTCAACAGTTGGGTCCCGGTGGAGTATCTCATTGCTTCAGCCTGTTGATACAATCTTACCTTCCAAGTCTCTACTCGCTGGGCAAGCTTTATCTTGTTTCTTCATGATAAAGGTAGTTGGAACTTACAAAGTTCATTAATGCACTTTTAGTAGATACTTGGTCTTTGTCTTTTCCAAGTCTGATATTAGAATGTTGTTCAATTTTCAGGATTGCAGAAAATCCGGGAGCGTAGACGAGAAAACCATGTCCCTTCCTGCCAGCCAAACCGATGTAAAACTGTTTACTCAGGATGACGATGAAAAGCTTTTCGATATCGTTAACTCACCTTTAGCAAGTTTCCATGAAAGCGAAAGGTCATCTCAAGGAGCCTCAACTCGGGTAAGCAAAAGTCCTCTTTCAGGGACATAAATCTTATGCGGTAGAGATTTTAAAGTATATGTTACTCTCTCTTAAGCATTTCATCACTTCACTGGTAACTTTCTATCATCAGAACTGTACAGTAAATTCTAATTTGTATGATGAAACAGGCAAGTCCAAATACTGTTGACTTCATTCTAATCTCTCGCCTTGCAAAAAGCAGCAATCTATCAGCAGTTCCTGATTTACCAAAGATTCTGTCTCACCATTCATGTCACAATAGGTAAAGAGTATCCACAAAATTATCTTCTTCAGCTTTCAAACTATTTTTCCACTTCTAACCCCATTGTTGTTCAATTACAGTATCAGAAGCTCGAGCCCGCTCTCATGGTCACTAGACGGTCCCCAAACCATACACCACGACTTTTCGTCCTCCTTGTATGAAATAAAACTAAAGATGATAATCAGAAACACATCTGATGGAGTATCATCTGTGACCATCAACACCAATGATTGTCTACCAGATGCAGCAGTAGCAACTTCTTCCTCTGGAAACCAATCCGGGTGGCGCTACATACCAACTGTAACAGAGGAAATGAAACTAACTTCAGATGTCATGGGAAGCCATCTAGGAAAACCGCCATCTTCCATGGAAAGCTCACCTCCTTTCATATGGTCAGGTTTAAGTTCCACAAAGGTCCAAATCCAGCCATTATCCACAACAGAAATCCCACTGCAGATATCGGTTTTCTCTCCAGGTATCTACGATCTCTCTTCATATAAACTTAACTGGGAGCTGTCTGAGCATGAAAATGCATCATCATCAACATCATCAGGGACATGCCAAGGATATCCTTATTACCTCACTGTTCTTCAGTCTGAGTGAGCTTTTTATTCTATTATGATGTGTCATTGTCCTCTGTGTATTCATTTTGATGGTTTCTGTATGGTTTATGTCTGAGTTTTCAAATTTTGATTGTAGCAAGTTGTTGTCAAGAAATTGTTTTAGTAGGAAAAAGATGAATTTTATATTACGCTAAAAGAGAAAAAAAGATAATCTTACTTTTTGTTTATGGAATCAGAGATTACAGAGACTATATTATGTCTTATACATTTTATTTTTGTTTTTATTCTATTGAGCTGAATCATTAGTTAATTTGTTTCGTTTATTTAATTAGATTATGTGATTTATATAAAAGTGTAAAATTTGAGAAATTGGAAATGCAAAAGATAGTAGGATTTCATAAAAGGATTAATGACGTTGGATGACGGATTATCAAAAAATGGTTCACTCATTCCCAAATATTATGCAAACATCATTTGCTAACTCTAACCTATACTTTACTATGAGATTCAAGATATAAACACAGCATCTCACATCCATGTATATATTTATTTGTGAATAAATTAATAAACTGTATTTCAAGTATCTCACATCCATGCATACTATCTCGCATCCATGTATTTCATGTATTTAAGCTCCTAACATTAATAATGGGGAAATTATCATTTACTATTAAACAAATTTGTGGAAAAATCTTCACTTCACAAGAAACATAACTTTATCTTATATGAAAAGTATTATTTAATAGATAAAATATTTCCTCAGCATTCTCAAGTTCAATATCACAAACCCGAGAACTTGGGTTATCCAAAGAAAATCAAATTAGCATCTCTCAAATTTAAACAGGTGATCATGGTTACACCAATATATACACATACAACAACTCATTACATATATAAAAGATAAACAATGATTAACACCAACCTCCACCTACTTGGAATGGCCTACAACACCATTGATACTATTACTACTACATTGCTTTTAAATGGGGGTGTATAACTTTGGCGAAGTTGAATCATTTCAGATGAGATTTTCCGATTGGACCAAACTACCTATCTGCAACTATTAGACTCCATCTTCACCGTCTAGAAGATGGATTTGGTGAGTTTTGGTCGCGCTTTTATAACGATGCTTTCATAGGGCTTAGCTTGTTCAACTTGGATGTAATCTCTCGTCTTCAGAACCTAAATTGGCAAAGCAATAAGACATATTCAACAGAAAGAATAACCACTTGGTCTAGAGTTTATCCATAGTATCAGAGCTTTTTCTTTCAGGGCTGTGTTATGGACATACCAGGGTTTCGAAAAACATTCTTGATGCTTCTTTACGGGTTTTCCCCGTCAATAGTTTGTCTGCCACAAGGACATTCTTCCCATTCTCAGCTTCTTTATCAAACAATGTCTGGAGATACTTCGCCACAGCCCTATACAAGTAAAGAGAAACAGAATCTTTAATAAAGATATCAAAACCCCATCACGTCTCTCATGTGATAGAAACTAAAATCTGCACAAGTATAGCTTATGGAATGTGGAAAATATTATTCACTGGACAGACCTAGTACGAGAAGACCACCCACTATTCTCTAGAAGACGAGTTTCTTCACCATATTGTGTGTCATCATCGTCCTCATGATCTTCATCTACTTCATCATCATCAACGTTCAAAAATCCTGAAGACACAGAATGGAATAATTAATACGCAGAAAACATTGAAACATCATGGGAATAGCTGCATCCCATATCTAAATCATGCTCAAAAGTTTTAAGCTTGTTTAATCCAGTTTTAACCAGGCTATGATGACCAGAGTATTAGTCCCCATTGATTAAATGAAGAGTATACAAACCATTTGGATAAAAATTTGAATTGAAATTTGAAAAGGCTTATAACCTGTGTCATGTGCAACTTCCATGGTACCCATTTCCTACAGCACAAGATAAAGAAGACAAGAAAGAGTCAGAGGCATGTCTTACTTGAATATAGATATGAAGCCACAAAGAAACTTACATCATTATCTCCCATAAGACCATCACGAGAAGTAGGTTCTCCATCTAGTGCATTTTGCATGTAAACCTCCTCATTAGACAGCTCATTATACGGTTCATCTTTGTTATAAGACTCTATCTCTGGATTCACCCCATCATTATTTTCTTCCACAAGAGGTTCATTGCAATTTTCCAAAGCCATATTACTCAAATCACCAGCTTCTACGCATCCAGTTTCAGTAGAACCAACTGTGTTATCGCATGGAATCTGGTCGTCTATCCCAATCTCACTAGCTTCAGCTGATGCATCTGTTTTCTTATCTTCAAGTGGAAGTTCATCCTCAACCTTGAAGTCTGTTTCATTGAGAATGGCATTATTATCTATATCGCCTTCAGCAATTTCAATAACGTCAGTGCAACTTTTTTCGTTAAGTTCTGCAGAAACATCCTGACCGACTTCTCCATCAGGGTTTTCATGAGATCCTTCCACCTGTAAATCCTCTACATGATCAAGTTTTTCCTCAGATGGCATTTGACTGATCTCGTCACTCACTACAAGATTTACTTCATCAACAGCTTCATTGCCTTCCTTCAAAACTTCCAAGTCAGATGTTTTTTCAGGAAGCTCGTTATAGTCTTTCATTTCTTCCAGTTGGTTTATGGTTTGTTGGTCCTGTGGGTGCTCCTCGGAGTCATTTGGGCGAGCTTGAGAAGAAGAGTTTTCTTCCGTTTTATTTTCTTCCACATCCCTAACAGAGCATTCATTATCTTCTATTACTCCAACAGAGGCATGACGATCATCATTCTCGATTATCATGATTCCTCTTAGATCATATGGCTCATTATGCAGAGATACTAATTCCACTGACATACCTGAAAATTATTGAAACACATTACCCTGTCTATCTGCAGTTTTCAAGAACCATTGACAGAATTTGTATAGAACGGTCTACTTTTTAGAGTCATGAACTTACCAGTGAATATTGGCTCTTTCAAGAGTCCATCCTCCAAAGCCTGCCTTTGAAGCATTACGATTTCAGGAATGGTGCAAGGTGCCTTCTTTCGCACACGTCGTATACCTTCAGTGTTTGTCAGTTGTTGACGTATAACGCTAATAGAAAAGTAGGTAACATCAGTAGAAACATATAAAAACAGAGACAAAGTAAAGATAAAAAATCGCTCCAAGGATATGAGACCTAAAAAGAAGACCAAACTTCAATTCGTAGAACAGTAAAGAAAAAATCAGTATCCAAAGTTTTTGGTTCAACGAAATCAAGACTCGCACTATTTTACTGACTTTAGCTGCTTGCACCTAAGTGCAAAGCAAGGTGCAGCTAAAACAAATACTTCTATGAAAGGTGCACATGGAGCAACGAAATAATAGCTAAGGAATAAGAGATTCAGAGATAAAAAAACAGTTAGATAAACATACTCGCCATGCAAGACCATAGGGTCATCCATTAGAACCTTCCTCTTTGTGGCAGTAGAACGGGGAGCAGATCGTATCCGTTTTGTAGTTGCTATTTCAAGTACAGGGGTAGACCTCATCTTCAGAAAAGATGCCTTTCCAACTGAAAAAAAGTAAATGATAATTGATTCATAGAGTTAGCTCAAAGGGGTGAGCTTAGTTTAAAACCGCACAAAGCTCTTTTGCCTCTTAGATAGGCAAGAGCAGTGGAATGTTCAAAAAGGAAAGACAACAACCAAAATAATCTGATACCTAAGATAGAAGACAACAAATCATTGTCATCAGGAACAGAATCTGCAGTTCTCTTTGACTGAATCAGTCCAACTGACTCAACAGAATTCAAACTTTCTGCAGTTAGTGTGCTCTCAGTAAATGTACGTTTTTTCCCAGTAATGTTATTATTTGTCGCATCCTCGTTACACGTGACAGGGTCTTCTTTATCTGGCGTAGATTCAACCATGAAATGGTTTCCATCCCCTAGTCCGTTAGGTATAGATAATACCTTCTCAGGCGCAGGTAAATCAGAATCAGTAAATCCAGTCAAATTTCCCAACTGTTCATCAGTTATATGGGCATTCTTCAGCTGCTCATCTGGTCTACTGGATGCTTGTCCATCTCCTTGTAAACTAGAATCTGTTTCCTCATTGACCTCAGTGACACTGGCCAAATGATCTGGCAGAAACAATAACAAATATAAGAATAAGATTGACACTAAGGTTGCATCCATAACTCAGGTGATTAGCATTTTATTTGCCAACAAACCTTGGTTCTCTTCTCCAGTATCTTTTGGTTCCTGGGATAAACAATGCTCAGGATTACTCATTGTAGGCCTTTCAGGAGAGTCAACTGCAGGAACAGCATCGGACTTATCAGCTACAGCATTATTAATAACACTGGTTCCTGCCTCAGTCATTAGTTGACCAGGATCCTCCATTTCGGTGGTGATGTGAGAACAGCATGGAGATGTAACATGTATGTGCTCCGCCCTCTCCTCCTCTGGCTCATTTTGTGCGTTGACATTTTCATCTATCTGCGACTTATCCACCTCCATGGGAGTAACTGCTGATTCTCTGGCATTATATTCAGAAGACAGGTCTTCCTCACGTCTATGGATCTCATTTCCGTCCAGCTCCCCAAAGGCCTTTCTCCCTTCTTCTACATTCAGTTCCTCTCCCTCCATGTGATCATCGCATGCCAGCTGTTCTCTGACACTAGACGAGTTTGGCACCTCAACTAGTCCAGGAGTTTGAGGAGCTTGAGCATCTTCGATGAACTCATTATGCATAGCAAGATTTTCAACCTATCAAAAAGAGAAATTCATAAGAAATGACACTATACTTTCCAAAAAAGTCTTGACAGAAAATTAAACCAAATTGGAAACTTGGTGTCTGTGATTGCATAGTACATTCAGCCAAGGGAAAATATATCGAATTAAGACTCGGGTGAAAATTGTTCAGTAACTATATGTATGCCCCTTGTGCATTATGTCTCTGATGGTACGCACCTGCTCTTCATTGAAATCCCTGGGCATGGTTTCAGAAACTCCTACCATTGCATCCTTTATCTCAGGTGTTGCCGCATCCAGATACGCATCGTGAACAGTGCTATCAACAAATAAAATAGTTTCCATAAGTAAAAAAAATGATTGGTAATGTGCACATTCAAATTATACACCAAATGACCACATCCAAAAAGGATATGACTCACATAAGCGCAGTTTTAATTCAAAATCTAATTATGCACTCTCAGAACAAACAAGAATCAAGGATGTCATGGAACTTAAAAAGCATGGTTACATAGCTTCAAACACACACATTCAAGCACCAAAACGGAAGGCTCATTTATAGTTCAGTCAACTTGAGGTTTTCCCTTTTCTAAAACTTATCTGAAAGCATTTAAATCTAGATTACAATCTACAGTAGCATACAAATTTAAATCAGAAAAGGTATTGAACAGCTCCAGAAAAGAAAATCAAGATGCCACTTTGATAATTAATTCAAAAGAGACCATAGGGAAGCAAGAATGCAACTGACCCTGGAACTCCCTCATCTTCGGATCCAACAACATCCTTATCCTGGAATACAGCCTGCACAACAATAGAGGGATGAGAAGAAGAAGAAAAAACAATAGAGAGATGAGAAAAGATAAGACCCAAGATGAACAATAAGAGTTAAGTTTTGATTTCAAATAAACAAAGCTCACTGGGAAAAGAAAACATCAAACTTTATCCTGACCCTACAACATGGCTGCAATCTATCACTTCAAATTACAAGCTTTTCACGGTCTAGGACTCCGCAACTGGATGCCCATCAGAGCTTCCAGCTGCTATGTTTACCCAAACCGTGGAGGGACAGAACCCAAAATCTAGAAGCAAATGAAATCTACAAATAAACTAAAAGATTCTCTTCATATTTCACCTTTCCATATGGTTAGCCTATTTCTTGTCCCAAAATGACCTGAATAAAATGGAACTTTTCTGTTCTACAAACACGAAAAATACCTCGTCAAGATCCAAAGCAGCTTGAGAAGTGTCACCATCACCAAATCTCTCTGGAAAGGTATCAAACATGAAATTGCTTATTTAAGGCACAACAATCAATGAACTAAAGACAAGTAGCATGAAACAACCACTGACCATCTAATCCAAATTGAGATGTTGAGTATACAACACCATCCATGGTATCCTGAAGGGTGATCTGCTCCCTTGTACTAACATGATGATCAACGTAATTACTGCTAGACAGAAAAACAAGGAGCAACAAATAAACCAAGCTTCTGAAAATCAGAGTGAGATTTATACTGCATAATGGTTTAAGAGCAACAGAGGAAAACTAAATAAAAAAGAGCTCGTTCTTTATGACTCCAAAATATCATAACACAACTAAATAGGGAAAACAATGAGTGTGAATGTTAAAACATCAAGAAACCAACCCCTGAAAGATCTCATTGTCTGGAAGCTCAAAATCATCAAGATCAAACGTCTCTGGCAACGTAATAGAGTGATATGGCGCTGTGGATTCTTCTGGGGGTAAGTCAACCGCAGCCGAGCGAAAAGCTTGCTTTACCTTAAGCAATGCCTCACTGCAATCATCAAAGAGGTAATTCACCTTTCTTGAATATATACGCACCACACCAAGCAGAAGATGACTAGACAATCTCAATGCAATTGGAGCTTCCGGAAAGAGAATAGAATCTGCTCAGATAAGAAATTAGTAAGATTAGGAAATTTTTTGATGGCAGCTAATACGGCAAAGAACACAACAGCATGATATTGAACTAACTTAACGTGAAATTCATGTGACATCAAATCATTTCTATTCATATATAGAAAATGCAGCACTTGGATTTGCAGTTATAAGAAGAATTCCAATTAATATAGAAAATACTTGCAGAAGTAAAGAAACTTTCTTATACTAAATGAAGATTTTCATATATATATCAAATGACAACGATCAAGAAATTTATAAACTGAAAAAGAACAAAAATTTAGCATCTGCTAACCCTAATCTGCTCAAAGTACTGAGAGCTGAATCAGAGAGAGTGGAGACAAAAGCAAATACTCACCAACGGAGACTCCAATATCAGTATCAGCCACCTGATTCTTTCGAAGCTTCCTCTCCAAATGGGCCGCGATCCATATAGTCCCAAGTGGCCCTTTCTTAGCTAATATAAACTGCGAATAAAACATTCCTCGTCCTCGATACCAAATTAACCCTAAAATTTTGCAACAAAAAAGGAACCAACTTGTTAAAATTTCAACGTAACAAATTGAGCTTCAAAAACTAATCAGATAACTAAATCCCTCTCTGACCCACTAAAAGAAGAAGAATTTTCAACCCCAACATACGTCTATAGAGAAAATCAAAATTTTCTAAATTCGGACAACAGAATCCAAATTAGCTCAAGCCGACAACAAAGTCTCGAAATTTGCACGGAATAGAGACCCTCGACGGTACTAAACTAATTTGCGAGCTTCGTAACTAGACTACATAGCAAAAGTTAGATCAATTACCGAAGAATTCACCAAACGCAACAAACTCCGACAGACAGCTCGATTGAACTGAAACCCTAATTCGCAGAAACTTCAAAAGGAAGACCCAATTTAGGAGAAGCTGAATCTTCAGACAAAGCTCTTTCTTCTTGGAGATCAGACACAACAGCGAGACCGTGAGAAAACAGTAAATTTGTGGCAGAGAGAAAGGAATTGCAATATGGAAAAGTTTCGAAATTGGGATCTTTGGATGATTTTTGATTAAATGAGGGATTTGGTGCGGCAAAGGAACACGAGTTTCGTGACATACGTCGTGCTCCTATTGGTTAAGAGATAAGCGGGTCCCGCATAGCTTTAAGATTTAGACATTTTAGTCCAACAATGTTGTCTTTGTCAACAGTATTTAACTTCATTTAATTACTTGAAATATTTTTCCATTTTTCAAAACATTTCAGCTCCGCGGCTTCTTTGCCTCATTGCGGGAAATATGAAAAAATTTCCAATTTTTAAGTACAAATAAAGAAGAGAAAAAATCATGTTATTTGAGATCTGATTAGAGTTATTTGATTAAGATAAACAGATTCAATCTGTTCCGAATTGAATTGAAATAAGTTATCCGAAAATCAAATCATATTTTTGATATGGTTGAAATGGATTTACATTTTCTATATCCAAAAAAAAAACAAATTTTAATTCCAACCGAATAGAAAAACAAAACCTGATATAAAACCAAAACCTTTTAAAAAATAAAAATTTAATCCGAATCAAATACGTATAAACCAAACATAACCTTTGGATATTAATATACACAGTAAACCAAGTATCCAAAGAAACTCGAACTGGAAGTCTGGAACACACTTAGATATGATAAAATACTGGAATAGGTAATAAAGCCAATTGCTTTTTTACCTTAATATAACAATTTGACAAATGGTAAATATTTGTTTAAATTTCAAATTTTCAAGTGAAGGTGTCACATGAAAACTGAAAACTGAAAAATACAACAAATAATACAAAAGGGAAAAAAAAAATGTGAAACCTGATTTTAATTTCAACTTTTAAAATTTCCACAAAATCCTATAACATAGTGGTAAAGATTTTAGTCAACGAATATTCGTTCTTACTATAGACAGACATACTATTAAGATAAAAAGCTGAAATAAACTGTCCTCTGATTTTGCCTTTGTACTTACATCAGAAACCTGAATTTCCCAGAATAATCATCTAATTCTTCCCCGCTTTAGAATTTTGTGCTTTTGTTTTTACTCAGCTTCCAGTTCAGCTGCAAACTGATCTAACCGTTCGGCTTCCAAATCAAAATCCCGAACCGTGGCATGGTTCACTAATCCATCATCAAGGCTCGCATGTATCTGTCTCTTTGCATACCTGCATTCACACAGAAACAGAACATAGCGTAAGGTAATAATAAATCAGACCCCCAAGACTGGTTCTAGTGACTCAGGATAGTGTGTACCATCGACCGTGCATTGCATCTATACATTTCTGTGCATCTCTACGATCCTTGAATCTTATAAGAACAACACCCTGTGGATGTTGCTCACATACCTGTCAAAGAAGAAAACGATTGACACTCCAAAAAAATTTCCAACTTTCAACAAAGCTATATGCATAAGAACCACAAGCTTAAGAAAAAACACCACATGATGTTACCTTCACTGAGTCAAACGGTCCATGCTTCACACTCTCTTCTTTCGCATCTTCCTCTAATTCAGCAACCAGATCCTCATCAGTCTGCAAACAGAGTAAACGCTTGAGCTATAACAGGTATACTTAAAAATGGGAACATTTCTCATATTAACATATTGGACAAGACCCTACCCTTATCTCAGCTGGACTGAACATGTAGCGCAGAACAACTGTTGCAGGTATTGAGACCTTAGCATCATCTGTACCACCTACACCAAGGAAAGAGACAAAATGAGATCTCAATAAATATGCTATGAATCCACTAGGAAAAAAACTCCAACTTCAGCAACTAATATGGCCACTTCTTTGTGATTTCTTAATATGCTTAAAACCAACTAGGAATAATCAGAGATAGATAATATCAACACGCCTAAATGTTCCCTTTTGATTTCATGCTTAGGAAATGCCCACTGAGCTAAAACCCCATGATAGCAGGAAAGATTGACTCAATAACAGGAAAAGACAGTTCCATAATTTAGAAAATCACAAGTCATCAGAAAGAAGAAGAAAATAATCATATCTCTATAACCCCTAGGGCCCTATATCGACTTTCTAAATGCTTCTTTCATTTTGATAGTCATTGAAAGGTTTCCTTTCAAAATTGATTAGGTCAGAGGTTTATGGTGCAGTCTTTTTGTGTCTTTCTAGAGATAAAGGTAAGTTTCTAGTACATAGAAGCGAAAACTTACCCCATCCAAGCAACTTTTGCTCGACCTTTTTAAGCTTCTTTTTCTTCTTGTTGTCGGTTTGCTTAGTTATAAATCTATCCCCTGAGTGAAACAAAAAAAAAAAAGTAAAAACCAATAAGAACCATACCCAAAATATTGTAGAAAACAAAGCCACGGATGGGGAAAACTGGTTTCCTAACCCATAATCGAGTAAGATAAGATACCACTAATGTTCAATTCACCTTTCTGCTCAAACTTAGCCCGAGAAACTGACATGATGAGTTTGTCAGCGGGACGTAACGGAGCGCCATCTAAGATTTGAATTGCCAGATCCACTGAGGGCTCCTAAAAAAAACAAAGACAAATACACATGAAGAGAAACCAGAGACAAATTTAAGAATCATAACCTTATACATCCCAGGAGGGGAGAACTTCAAGTATTGTCATTACCTTCATATATGTAATAAGAGCATCGCCTTTTAATTTTCCTGTCGCCTTGTCATTGTAAAGCTTTATGCGAGGCTTGCCAGAGTCATCCTACGATGTTTATCAGATCCACATTGTTAGGGGAAACTTACACAAGACTCTAAATAACACGGAAAGAATCACAGGATAGTGAGATTTACCTCCTTAATTATGCCGCATTTAGAAAAAACTTCAGCTACCTGTAATTGGCATCGCTACTATCAGTCCATTTTAAAGCTTAAGATATTCATAATGGTAGAAAAAGTAAGACCAAAACTTACTTCCTCGATAGTGACATCATTGGGCAACCCAGTAACATAAATATGTGGGTTTACTTTTAACTCAAACCACGAATCCGGAGGCTTGTTTGCTTCCTGAAAATGACTTTGAAACTTAGCAAAGCTTGCAGAAATTTTTATGAGGAACTACCGCTTTATTTCTTTGATTCATAAGTAAATACCAAAAATGAACATAAAAATATTCTGGTACTCCTAATAAGATGTCTAAGAATCAGAAACAATTTGGTTTTTCTTTCCCCTTTACGATGTGCAAATGGGTCAAAAAGCAAATTTACCCACTACAATTCAGCAGCTGAAGAAAAATCAATACTCCCCAATCAAGAAATCTAGTCCTTATAGCCCACGGTCAAGAAGAGTGAGAAAAAAACATGATTTGGCGAAATTATGTAAAGTAGCATGCATGACCACAAGAAAGAGAAATGATGATTTACAAAACATAAATGAAGACAAAAGAGAGAAAAGAGAGAAAAATAAAACCTTCTTTTCAGTTTCTGGTTCTGGCAGCTTTCTCTTGCCGTTGGCGTTTATTTCAGCGGTCTCATCAGAGACCTCTTCTTCTTTCTTACCAGCCACATCATCCTTAGAGGCATCCCCCTCATCTACAGAAGTATCAAGAATGTTTATTGTTGGAAATACTTCGTCTTCCTTGGCAAAGGTCATCTCTTCGAGACCATACGGGTCAACGCTACCCAGTGGTGGATCGTCCTGTAATAAACAGCATCAGCACTTGGGATATAAAATGATATTTTAATCATGGAAAACGAGCATTTCGTCGGATAAGGCAAAACCATGACCCATCAAACAAGATGACACATTTAAAACGATTTCACTCGTCACTTGAAAATGGAAAACCTGAATATCCATTAAAATAGTAGAAATCAGGAAAGACTGATCGATTCGTTTAAAAAAACAAAGCCTCACCTGAGGAACCCATGCCCTACGAGCCTTGTCCCATTTATATCTCGTTCCATCATCATCAGTGAACTCATCTTCGCCCTCAGGTGGTGAAGACGCCCTGTCATGATCATCTTCCACAAGCTCGGTACCAACGCTACCAGAGACAGAACCATTTTTCAACCTTTCAGCCTCTGCTTCTGCTTCTTTAATCTCTCTCTGCCATTTTTCAAATTCATCCTCAGTACTAGTAGAGGCTGCAGAAATAATATACAGTGGTAAGCGTCAATTTCACTTTCATTCAAACATTTTGAGGAATTTATAATCTGCTTGGATAACTGACCAGCATTATCTTGCTTATGTTTCTTGCTTCCAGTATTAGATCCATTTATCAACCCAGATGCACCTGGTCAGATATAAGATAGTAAGTGCCATTAATCTGGTAAACAAATCTACACTAGAAGAAAAAAATGCCAAAAAAGAATTCAATTATGAAGGAGTAGTGAAAAAGATCCTACCTACAGCTGGAGAGCCAACATCAGCTTCAGAAATCCTTGAGATTAACTCCGGTATGGCAGAGAGTGGTTGCCATTCGCTTCTTCCGTCAGCCCAGACTAGGGTTGTTTCTAGTAGGTAACCATTCCTGAAATGATCTGCCCAGTCAAAGCAAACAAGTAAAGTACAGTGCTTTATAGCCCGTTACAGAAAAAAGATTCAGGTCGGAGAGTCTAAATGTCTTCTAAACCTTAATACAGCAAAGAATTTTTTTATATGAAACACTTACCACAAAGCTCAGAGAAGGTATATGGGCCAAGGTTTTGCTGATTTTCACCAAGAATGTACCAACCAACATCAGTAGCTGCAGCTGTATGCCATAAAAAACCTCGAATCAAGTTAACTCACATTAAAGCACCAAAACTATAAAGAGAAACACATAAGCTGGATTACACAACCTATGCAATTTGTAATCCACAACGTTAACATATGTTTGCTTTCAAATACCCTTAAGAAAAGTTTCTTCAAAACACTTCAAATCGTTAACCATTAAATACAATTATGTTGAACTAAACGACCACAAATCTCCCAAATCCATCCTCAGATCAATCTCCTCCAACAATAAAACAAATTCGAAATCTCTCCCAAAATATTTCTGATATAAATTGTCCAAAACCGCTACATTTATAACCACGCCTCACGAAAAACCAGAGAAAAAAAAAAGTACGTCGGAAATTAAAATAAGCGAACGAAGAGAGTTTCACCTGTCGATGATTGTGGAAGCTGGATATTATCAGAGTCGGACATTTTAGTTTCTCTTTAACCTTCGAAAATCACGAATACTGACACGGAAAAAAAACGACTACAAGAGTGTCGCGTTCGAGAGACAAAAGGAAAACTCGGAAGAAAGGCGGAGGCAGGAGGAAGACGTAAGAAGACCCTGACCTTGTTTGGATGCAGAGACAAGCTTATCCCTGTCTCGGATAAACATAAACCAAATCTACGGCCCATTAGGCCCACATTATTATTATTATTATATTCCTCTTACTCAATCATTGGGCCCACATTATTAAATTCAACATTAAAGGAAAAACAAAACTAGCCGTTTCAAAACAGCCGTTCGAGAACCAACGGTCATATTTAGAAACTTTCTCGTGTTCGAGTCTCTCTCTTCACCTTCTACATAAACAAACTCGTTGTGCTCGTCCCAAATCCACAAATCACACTCTTCTTCTTCTTCTTATTCTGATCATCATCACTGAGAAAACCCATTTCTCAAAATCAGAAACTTCCAAGAAAAAAAACTCAAAATCATCATCATGGGTTTGATTTCTTCACCTTCATCAGTTGAAGAATCTCATTACCATACCCACAAGATATTCCTTTTCTCCAACTACATCCTTCTCGGTGCCGCTACGAGCTGCATCTTCCTCACACTCTCTCTCCGTCTAATCCCTTCGATCTGTGGATTCCTCCTCATCCTCCTCCACGCCACCACAATCGCCGCCGCTGTCTCAGGCTGCACAGCCGCTTCCTGTGGACGAAACCGATGGTACGCTGCTCACATGGTCACTACTGTGCTCACAGCTATATTCCAAGGCTCTGTCTCTGTTCTCATCTTCACCAACACATCGAAATTCCTCGGGAGTCTCAAGTCGTATGTGCGTGAGGATGATGCTGCTATGATTTTGAAACTTGGTGGTGGGCTTTGTATTGTGATCTTTTGTCTTGATTGGGTTGTTCTTGTCTGTGCTTTCTTCTTGAAGTACTATGCTTATGTCGATGGCGATGATACTCGTGGAGGTGTTGCGATGAAGAGAAGTGGTAAAGTTCAGAGTGAGGAGAATCCTAAGGATTGGCCATGGCCGTTCCAAGTTTGAAATTTTATAGTCTCTTTATCTTCGTTGTGAGTTAGATCAATATCAAATGTTGGTTTTTGATCTGTTTCGGTGGGTATTATTGTGATTTGTTCATTTGTTTTTTGTGTGTTTGATGTAATTCGTCAATGATATATTACAATGTTTGTCAATGATTTTTATGAAACTTATGGAACCTATAACAATCTCTAGAACTAGAATGCAAAATTTCCAATTGCGTGAAGACAAATAAACTCGGACTTGAGCGGAAACACATAAATATCCGAAGCTTTAATGCAAAAAGAAACGAACCTTTACTAAAGTTTAAGCTGAAAAAATCCATCACTCATGAAGAAGGAAACACACACACCTTCTGAATCATTAAATCTTATTAGATTTAAGAGAAAATACTACAGAATGGATACAATATAAGTAACAAATAGAGGAGCAGAAATAAATTAATAAATAGTCAAAACAAAGCAAACTCTTTGGAGGAATTCATTTAAGTGATCCAAACAAAGCGCAACCCAGCACATACTTTATATGCACATGTTCCATTATAACAATCTTCTGGCATCCTCATCATGGTGTTGGTGAAGATCTTTATCACTAGCTTGGGCTTATAATATGGAAGAAATTGCATTACATAACTTATTTTAAGCCCTGATCTCTCGACCGAAAATCCAGCTGAATGGTATGTTTCTTGCAGCTTCTTTGGTTCTCCCTTGAGCCCTCTCTTCAAGTTTGCGGATCCTGGCAGGCAATCCACAAAGATAGTCCTGTTCGAAGCAATTAAAGAAAGCCAAAAGTCAAAGTAAAGAACTCATATTACATTACAAATTCGTTTCAGATTTGATGACTAAACAATCTCGAGATGCACAAAAGAAGTCACAATGCAATCTAGATAGGATAGGTTTTGTATTTCAAGTCAAAATAACTAACTTGTAGTTTTCATTTCAAGTAAAAATAACAAACAAAAAAAAGATGGTTTCATGGTTCTAATGTTGTTACCTGGGCTTTGTGGCCTTCACCAGAAAGGCCTGACAAGTTCTCTACATTCCACCTTTGCACAAGAAATTCCAATATATCAGCATAGTCCCTAGCAGTGTAGACACCAAGCCTCTGTGCCACGGAAGAGAAGTGGTCAAATAGATTATCATCACGACCATCATACATCAAATGAGCAGGCATCGAGATCTTTTTCTTCATCATCCCAGCAAAGCCCACGATCGTGGTGTCAGGATCAACTTCAAAGAGCTTTTCTACAATCTTAGTGTAGGCAGTTTCATGGCGCTTCTCATCAGCAGCAATGGTACCACAAATCTGAGCAAGTTTCGAGTCCCCAAGCTTCTTTGCCAATCTAGCAGTGTTTCCATGGGAGATGAAGGTAGCTCTTTCTTGAAAAGAAGTGTAGATGAATCCCAAGTAAGGATTGTTTTCAGTTTTTGGATCCTAAAACAAAAACAAAAAAGATAACTCTGTTCAGGCTTTATCATACTCATAAAACTATATCACAAAAAAGAGACTTACAGGTTCAGGTTTTATCATAAAAGCGAACCATATTATATTATAGGAGCTTACCATTCCAGAACCAATCAGGTATTGAATAGTTCTTTCAATCTGCTTCATGTCTACTCGACCAGACAGATAAAGATACTTGTTAAGAAGATCTCCATGTCTATTCTCTTCCGCAGTCCAGGCCCTTGTCCATACTGCCCAAGGAGCAGGACTTGCTCCTGTCTCATCTCTTACCGCATCCAAGGTATTAATCATGGTCTGATAAGTCGGAAGAGCTTCCTCTGTGATCATATCACCAATAAGCACTACAAAATAATCATCAGAAAGCTCCTTACACCTTTCTCTTAACTCTTTCACTTGGTCAAAGAATCCTTCTGAGTCAGCTTCAGGGAGAAAATCAGTAGGCTGCCATGATTTCTCAACAGGTTTTAGATAAGCCAACAAATTGTCATTAGCCCATCCTTCTAAGGACTTAAAAATCTCAAGCTTTTGTGGTGGCATTGAATATTTCACTTGAAGATGCACCTCTCTAGGAGGGATATATGGTTTCCTTCCATTTGTAACCTCTCTGCAAATCCACCAAAGAAGAATCCCAAAATGATCAATGGGAGATGGAATCTAAAAAATATCGTTATTAACACAACCACCAGAATTAGATGATAGTGTTCCGTGTTCTTTAGGTAACCAACTTGCAAACAAGTTATAGTTGCTATTAAGGCACCTCCAAAAAGGAGATCCCAACACGAGAAGAAAAGTAAAAGGCACTCATGCGTGATATGTTCATCATATAGATGATAACAACTATGGAGGAAATTGCAGTACAAGAAGACAAATCAAACTCTAAATCACACTTCTTCTAACCAAAACTGTATCACCAAAATAACAAGGCAACACAAGAAACATTTCAGACCTAACTTGACCAATATATATACACATAGACATAGATTTATTGCATATGCATCTACCAAAGGTAAGGACAATATTAAAAGCATTTACCTTTTTTTTTGTTGAATGTAATTTTATTTAAAAGCCTTACACTTGTAATAAATTAATAAGAAAGGATTGATGAACATTGTGGCCTGATAGGCCAACAACCAAATTAATTGATATTTTATTAGAAGAAGAAAAAAAAAGACGGAACAATCCATGCATGCATATAGAGAAGTATCAAATATTTGAAGAATAACAATTAGAAGGTGAGCTAGTGATTACAAAAATTTCAATTGATTTAAGTAAAAGAAAGACAAAGATTGGCATTTCCCAGCAGACATCAAACTGAATTGAAAGATTTTTCAGATATTGATGATTAGTGTTTATCTCTGTTCATAGATAGATACGTGGGAACAGAGCACAAAAGCGTAAATATGTATGAAAAGCCATGTTTACATTAGCAATCACAAAACGAAACAAATCTGCATTTGAATACAAAATTTTGACAGAAACAGAATGTGTATAAAAAAAAACTTAAATCAGGAAGAATGAGGGAAAAATAGAAGATTTTGAGATGAAGGGAGAAACTCACGCAGAGGCAGAAGGGATAGTGGAAGCCATGAAAACTGTGGAAGATCTGGAGCCATGAGGATTAGAAGAACGATGATAAACAGATGAGGAAGAGATCAAAGCGATCCGATCCATTGCCATAGCCATAGTCATTGTTTCGCCAACAAAAAGAAAAATGAAGATTGAAGAAAACAAAACGAAAATCGAAAATTAGGAAAGTTTCGATGATAACAGAGTGAAATGTATGTATTTAAGGAGGCAAACAGAAAGCAAAAGAGCTGAAAGTTTAAGAAACAAACGATCAATTTCAGAAACACAGGAACGTGATTTTTATTTGAGCAGGTGACATTTAATGCTACTCTTTTTTGTACGTCTCCTAAATATCCCTCTTAGCTTCGTTTATTACATCAATGCCATTCTTTCCCTCTGTATCTTTTTCTTCAAAATAAAATAAAATTTAATAGCCCATGAGCCTAGTTGTTATTATCCATAGGACCCTTTAGAGCAACTCCAATGGTGGGAGAGAAGAGTTATTAGGGAGAGATTCTTAGCATTAAAAAACTATAAACTGTATTGGTAAACGCGCGTTAACAATCCCTTTTCTAAGTTCCGGTTCTTATTTAAGAGTTTTTAGAACCGGTTCTTAACAGAATTTCTTAAGTTTATTATTAAAAATTGGTAAGAACCCTCATGGGGTTCTAATGGTTGGAAATGCTCTTAGAGTCCGATAAAGCTTATTCACTATAACACAAATTGTTTCTCGGTTCACAAATACTTGATCATAAATTTTAAGAATTTTTTTGAATTGACAATTTTAACTTTATATATTTATTAACTAATTTTGATTTAAGAAAATAATTGTATCTTTAAATAAATATAAAATTATTTTTGTATAAAAAATAAAAAAATTGCATTTTTTTAGAACAAAAATATTTCCTAGAAATATGATAATTTGAAATGGAGGCAGTGCTCCCTCCTTGTTGTTAGTCATGTTGTCAAAACAAAAACAAATTTTTTTCCTACTCTTTTTCATGCTGTCAAAACAAAAATCATATTAGGAAAAAATAAAGTCATATTTTGCTTACTCTTTGATCACAAACATAATTTTATTCATTTATGTGTTTGATTCTTTCATTGTTCCCTTTCAATTATTTAAACTTTTTTCTACAGTTCCACATCTCTACCAAAAACCCAGCTAAACGAGACAGAGGGTTTTGACTGAAGTTTGACCCTATCATTAGCTCTTTCCTCTAACCTCTTGATCCTCTGCGGCAATGTGCACAGGTACTCCTGTGCTCTCCTTCCTTCTCCTGACAATCCTAAACCCAAGCTCTCCACCTTCCATCGCCGCAACAGAAACTCTAAGATCCCAGCATAATCCGCCGCCGTGTAAACTCCGATTCGCTGCGCCACGGCGGCGTAATGATCAAACAGATTGTTATCTCTTCCGTCGTGCATTAGATGAGCCGGCATCGTGATCCGTTTCTTCATCATACTCGCCAGCGCCTGAACTGATCCGTCGGGATCGATCTCGAATAGCTTCTCCACGATCTTCGTGTACGCCGTCTCGTGTCGCTTCTCGTCGGCTGCGATCGTGCCGCAGATTTTTGCGAGGGTGACATCGCCGTAGGTTGTGGCTAGCCTCGCCGTGTTGCCGTGAGAGATGAACGTTGCTCGCTCTTGGAATGAAGTGTAGATGAATCCATTGTAAGGATTGTTCTCAAATTTTGAATCCTAATAATATCAGCAAACAGTGGGAAATTTCTCAAATTAATATTGAAAATTAGCAATAAGAAATAATCAAAGAAACAAAAAAAAAGCCACTACTGGTAAGGAAATTTCTCAAAAATATAAACTTTTAATTTAAAATGAAATACCAATTAGAAAATGATGTAAAAAAAGAATACTTACCATACCAGAACCAATAAGATATTGTATAGTCTTCTCAACATGTCGCATATCAACACGACCAGCTAGATAAAGATACTTGTTGAGTAAATCACCGTGACGGTTTTCCTCCGCCGTCCAAGCTCTAATCCACACAGCCCACGGCGATAAACTCCCACCGGTTTCATCCTTAACGCCGTCAAGTGTGTTTAACGTCGTTTGATATGTTGGAAGTGCTTCTTCTGTGATCATATCTCCCACAAGAACCACAAAGTAATCGTCAGGTATCTCTTTTGCTCTGTCTCTGATCTCTTTGACTTGGTCGTAGAATTCGTCGTCGGTCTCTGGCGCCGGTAAAAAGTCTTGTGGTTGCCATGAATCTTCCACCGGTTTGAGATAAGGTAATAGTTCGTGTTCCGCCCAACTCTCCATTGATTTGAAGATCTCAAGCTTCTCTTGTGGGATTGTGTGTGTTATTTGGTTTTTGACTTCTTTGATGGGTCGAAACTGACTGCATGTTTCATTTTTGTTCCTATAAAAAGCAAATTTTAATATCAACAGAAATGGGTCATGCGTACGTGCTAAAAAAGACTTGTGATATCTCTAAGAGTACAAAACTATAAATAGGGTAAATAGTACAGTTATAGAAGGGAAGACAAAAACTCTCATAGTTACCATTTGTCAGCATGTAGTAATTTGACATAAACTTTAGAAAATGCAAAATGAAAATAAATTACTAATAGCAATTTCCTCTGAAAATTTTATTTTTAATTATTTTGTACAACAAATTGATTAGATAAGTGGTCCATTAGCCCTATCGTTTTTATTTAAAGACGTTCAGTCACTATATCAAGATTGGAGTTCGGGATATCTACTTATTGCATTATGCAATTTACATAAGGTTATACTCACTCCGTTTCAAACTATTTGTCGTTTTATATTGTTTCATATATATTAAAAAAATATTTAATTTTTCTATTTTAGTCCTAATTAATGTTTATTTAATTTTATTTTATTGATCAAGACATTAAAATATTAGAGACAAAGTTGAAAATCTTATCAAACATATGTATTGAAAAATAAAACGACAACTAATACGAAACGAGTTTTAAGGTCTAAAACGATAACTAATATGAAACGGATAGAGTATTAATATATATAATGTGAGAATATAGATTTTTTCTAATTCCAAGAAATCTGTATTAATAATTTAGAATTTATGTGTCAACTAATGTCTATTAGGTTTTTACCAACAACAAAAACGTTTGTTAAATAATTTTGCATGGTGGGGGTAAAAAAATGTGAAAAACAACCCAGCCCTTTAAAGTAGAATTGTACCTTGCCTGACAACAAATATTTCACCTAACAATATGTTATTTTTAAATCGACCATATTAATTACATGAAAGAACATCTTAAAGTTTATTCTAAATGATTAAAATTTTACTAAAATGATAGCTTTAAACTTATATCTATATAGTCTTAAGGTCAGATAATGTCATGATCCGTGTGAAACCAGACACCAACTTATGCAACCACACACATAAAGTGGATTATATATAAAGTGTAGTGATTCTGCAATATATAAAAAGTTTCCAGGTGGACCAAAAAAAATGTTGATATCATGATGAAACGAAAGAATATCGGGGTTAACAGCGATGCATGGAATCCAATGTATTTTAAACACTATTATAATCACATAGCAATTGATGATGAATTTAATTAAACATGAAGTGTTTAATTATGCTCGTGTATATATATAAAAAAAAAGACCTCCGATCGTGAATAACAAAATCTTGAAAAGATAAAAACGTCAAACAAAATATTATAGTCAGAATAAGTAAAAACTTTAAAGCTTACAAAATCTTGAAAAGATAAAAACGTCAAACAAAATATTATAGTCAGAATAAGTAAAAACTTTAAAGCTTACAAAATCTTGAAAAGATAAAAACGTCAAACAAAATATTATAGTCAGAATAAGTAAAAACTTTAAAGCTTCGGAATAATTTTATTTTTATTTACTTGTGTTAAGAAAACGACGGAATAATTTAGATCCGCATAATCATTTCACATGATTAATACTACAAAACAGGGGAAAGAATGATAATCAGGTTACCCTTAAGAGCCAACCCAATTGTTTTTCCTTTTTATTTTATTTTATTTTATTTCATTTATGTTCATGTATATCTTCTTCTTTTTTTTTTTGGATCAAAATGTTCAATTATATCTAAAAATAAATAAAGAAAGCAAAAAATGAAATCGAAGATCTTATTGAAATATATATATATATATATATATATATATTAAACGAAGAAATTGTACCTAGCAGGGTTCGTGGTGACACATGAAACTCGAAGACCACGAGAAGGAGAAGATCCAAGGCAAGGAGAAGTTATCGCCGCCGGCTTCAGCATCATCGCCGGCGAGGTGAAAAGCAAATCCATCGACATCTTCAGTCTCTCTCTTTGAGTCTTTCTTTCTCTCTCTCTTGTGCTTATGCTTTACCAGGAGGAATATCTCTATGTATACACAAGAAGAGTTGACTTGAGTTGGAGTGTTCTGCCTCTCATTGATTATTTATATCTGTCATTACTTTTTTAAAGTTATCACGGATAACGTGGAGAAAATAATACAATCATCGACATCTGTTTAGCTTTTAATTTACATGTTTTTAATTCGTTTATTTTATTGAAAGATTCATCGAACTTTATTTGATGTATCTTTCGAAATATATATAAGTAAAAATGATGGTGAGTGGTGTTTTTTTTTTTTTTTTTTTTACTATCGTTGGTGTAGAAACGACATTTTTAATCACTGTCATGGAAAATCATTGATTGAAGCAAGAAAATAGACCAAACTAAAATAATGGAGACATAAACGATAATTTAATAAGATTGTTAAGAGTTAATGTAATTTTATTGGAATAAACTCAACAACATAACATTATTCGTACAAAGTAAGTGAGTCAAGTAACGTAACGACGGTCTATATGGGATGTTGCTCGAAAGTAAAGTTGTTCTTAAGCAAAATTTGGTTTTTGTAACATTGATTCGTTGGGTTATAATAAAAGTAGCGAAAAAGAAAAGAGAAGTCACCAAATACGGAAATACCAAAACTTTTACTAAACGTTATATATTGACCGATTTAGTATTCCATTACCTGTCATTATACACTATAACAAGAATGAAATACTAAAGCACTACAATCATATGAGATTTCTTACACTTGAAATTCGATTCTTGAAGGAAAGCTATTTGAACACTCTATTTAGGCAACTGGTGATTTGTTTATTTTAAATTATCAAAATTCTTTAACGTATAACGGCCATTACGTAAATTTAAATATTTAAAATATGTTAATTTTTGGCTACATATTGGTTCAGAAACGTTAAAGTGAATTGAAAAATCTGAAAGATTCGGACGGTTCGAATTTTTTTGTACAGAAATTAAAGGTATTATTTTCCGCCATCTTTCTATCGTTAATTTTGGTTTTCTGAATCACAATGCAGACTCTGAAATATTTGGACGGTTTGAAAGCTTTTGTAACTGAAAAAGAGAGAATTAAAAGTATTATTTTCCGCCATATTTTGATCTTTAGTTTTGGTTTTCTAAATCACAATCAAAACTACAACCTTACTTTTCAAAATAATTTATTCTAAAGTATAAACTATATATATATATATATATAAATAATATCTGATATCAAAAGCTTAACAAACCGGATTGAACACTCTACAGACTGTCGATACCACTAGACCAATATTGACCGGTCTACGTTGATAAGTTTGATCGATTTCAAAAGCAGATAACAAAGGGAGCATATACACACAAACAAACCTACTGCAAGTATTTTCCATGATGCCAATAATTAATCATTCATGGGTTGCTATGCATAGCTACGCCACATGACCTCGTTACCGTCAAAATCAATTGGAACTGTCAAACCAAATCTCTATCAAATACCAAATGCAAAAAAATCAATTACGATTTGATTTACTAATGTTTTTCGAAGCCGAATATTCAGGTAAATATAAACTGGATCAGGTAAATCCCGGTTTTGGATTATTCTTAACCCGACCCGATTACAAACCCGTTTTAAAAGTCACGCGCTTGGGAACGGCCCCGCATCTCTATGCTGATACATTCAGTTAATGAGAACGTTCCCGTCACAGCTAAGCTAAAAAAACTCATTTCTTATTAACGGCGTTTGCCCAAAAATAAGAAAAGCAGAAAAAAGAGCAAAAGTACCCCAAAATTGCACCACCATGACCACCGTCTCCTCCTCTTCCGCCACCGTAACGGAAGGCATGAAGGTTGTTACGCCGAGCTGGATGAAGAACATAAGAAATGGAAAGCTGCGAGTGATGTGTAGGTATGGCGGTAGTATAGTTTCAATTCCGCAGACGAAATCGCCGCGCTACATAGGTGGAGATACTCGAATCGTCGCCGTTCCTTCCTCCGCCGAAACGAGTTTCACTTCGCTTGTTAGCCACCTTAAGGCTACACTCGGAATCTCTTATCCTTTAAAGGTTAAATATCAGCTTCCTGATCAGGAACTGGATTCGCTTATCTCCATCGAGACGGATGAGGATGTTCAGATCATGATGGAGGAATACGGTTATCTCTCCTCCGATTCCTTGATTCCCCAAACGCGCATCCGATTGTTTCTTTTCCCTTCGAAATCACAATTGAGTGAAACCGATGCGAGTCAGGGAGATTTGGCTCAGTGTAAATCGGTGACGGAGATCGATTGGCTTGGAATGGAAGAGTCGAAGCCTATTCGCCAAGAGTTGACTCCGCCAGTGCTTCAGCACCCAAGGACGGATACGTGGTTCGTAGACGCGTTGAAGAGCGTGGAGATGATGCAGACTGGGCGAGATAATAGCGGAAGTAGCGGAAGCGGAGATGGTAACGGCGGGATCTGTGGACAGGAGTCGATGATGCTCGAGACCAGTTCGCCTTTTGGCTCGACTTCATCCTCAGTTTCTTCGAGCAATTTACCTCCGTTGAAAAGCTCCGGTGAGGATAGCATGGCGAATTCGCAGGTCAAATTTGCGCCAATAGAATCGGTGACAAGGTATTCTAATCTCTAACTGCTTGACTTCACCATATAATTGGTTTATCGAATAGTCTCTAGGAAATGCTCTGTGCTGTGAGTTTTTGAATTGTTTAGGCAATGGCACAATTGAACAGCTCATGAAGTAATGTTGAAAAGAAAAATGAATTCTTGGAGTGATTCTGTTGCTGAATTAAGTTTTCTACTATACATGGTCTGTTGCTAAGTTCATAGGCTAAACCACGTTCTGTTCAAATGTGATTTCTTAACTGATAACCAATCTTACGTTTGTTTTTACTGTTTAACAGCGACAATACTGTTGTCACCCCAGTCTCTTCTCACCAGCTGCCAATACGCCCACATGTTTTCGAGAACAAATCATCTTCACACTTGTACGAGACTGGTCTAAATAGACCAGTTCCTATCCCAGTTTCCGTGTATCCATCATTTATGAACCAAGCTCAACAACAACATATCCAGGTCATTTACGCTGGACAACCTTACATTACCGGAAACACACCTATGACATTGCCTGCCACTGCATACCAATACCATCATCACACAAACCCCATCCATTATCAGCTTCTGCCACAGCCATACCCAGTCTATTACATTCCAGTGGAACAGTACAGTTCAAGGCACGTTCAAGCACCACCTGTGAAACCCAGCACTGTTATAAACACCCACCAAGTTGATTCCCCTGTGATCCGCACCAACAGCCCTCTAGCACCAGAGTTGTCCTCACAGGTTTACCCTCCACCCAAACCCGTTGATTCATCGGAACAAATATCTAGTGAAGCTGCTCTTAGTACCACTTGTGGAGATGCTTTTATCTGTAACACCGACCTCGATGACGATACAGCTCGTGCTCAGATTTACAAAACTCAGCCTCCAGCTCCTGCAGTACCGTCTGAGTATCAAACCAGGATGCTAACCGAAGCTTTGGGTCAGTTACACACTCACAATACTTCATAGAACTAAGATTCTGTTCTCATGTTGCTGCATTTTCAGGTATTTGGTTTTACAGTTTTGTTATGGTTCCCATACATATATACATACTTGTGCTTTTTGCCTCTTTCAGTCAAAGTGATCCTTGTTTTACCTTCTTTCATTCATTTAGTTGTTGTAACACTAAATCACAATGATCTTATGTCTTTTTTTCTTTCTGAAGTTTACAGTGTTTAAATTTCTCCAAAAGCATTCATGAGGAAGTTTGTAATATCATTATTTTATTTTTTTTGTCCTGCTGTGAACTTATTGATGCTAATGATTTTATTGGTTATCCACTGAAAAATTATATTCTCTTTTACGAGTTCTTACCAATCAATTATGTAAAATCGTGATTTTATTTTGTTGTTCTTCGTTAACAAAAGACAAAATTTTCCTCATTTTGCAGTAGTTGGCAGTGTAGTTGTAATTTAGCATTTCTGCCTTTTGTTTTCAGGATTCAGCAAACAGACTCACTAAACACTAGTTAATTTCTTATTTTCGCTAAAAAAGCAAGCAACGGGACGTTGACTTTTCTTGAGCTTGACGAGATCGCCTAGGCGCGCACACACACACACACGTCGATTGCTAGTTAGATCTTAGAATCTGGACCGTCCACGTGTCTCTATTAGGTCCACTACTTATACAATTGACATCTCTGATTCAACAAGATCCACGCTATGTACCACTACATTGCTGCACCTGATTCCTACCACCGCCACTCCCTTCCGGAGAGATTCCTCGGCGAGAAGACACCGACACGATCTGGTGAATCGAAACCGATTACGCATCAGATTGAATCGAGAGTGAATATTTAAATTCTCATTCGGAATGCAAAGTGATATTGTAACGAATGAAGAGTTTCCTCTGATTGGGTTTTAGAAATCCCGCAAAGGAAGAAGAAACAAAATATGGACGCGGAGCGATCGTCGTTGTGCAACTTTTTCGTGAACTTCCTAATGGAGGAGAACTACCTCTTGACGGCGTTTGAGCTTCTTCACGAGCTCCTCGATGATGGCCGCGATGCTCAAGCAATTCGTCTTAAGGAGTTCTTCTCCGATCCTACCCGTTTCCCTCCTGATCAGATTTCTCGGTATAATTCAATTCGAGGTTGGCTAATCCTTCGCCTTGCGTATGTATTGTATACTCACTGGTGAATATCCGCCTCACATTGTTAGTTTCTTCTGTTTGTCACCTAAATTGTCCGCTAAATCGTCCATGTCAGTGTGGTTGAGCTGCGTTACGTTTTAGAGATATTTTTGGGGATCTATTGTATAATGTGAAGAAATTAGCTCTCTTGTCTAGAAGTACTTAATACAGAAAGCAGTTGAAAAGTATATAGGGTTGGATCGTTACTTAATACAGAAAGCAGTTGAAAAGTATATAGGGTTGGATCGTGGACATGTTTCGAAGTTGTGAAAAGCACAGGAGTTAGCTAAATGATTGTGAATCCTGATTTAGTAGAGTCATGTTTTTTTTTTCTGCGTGCAATTTGATGCTCTTCTCCATAGTCTAAGTTTCAAAAACAATCATAATTGAAGGGTTTTTGAAGGGCGATTGTTCAGCCTGTTAAATACGGTAATGTCATACGACCAAGAGCAACCCACACCGTAGCTTGTTTCGCATTCTGAGGGTTTTGATTATATAGTTTTGTTTTGGTTTAGCTTCAGGCTTTCTTAGACAACATGGTTGGTAGCTAGTAATTGTTACCCTGCAATGCAGTTGCGGATCCACAAAGTTTGTTGGAGGAGAAAGAAGCATTAGCTGAGAAGCTAGCTATCAGCGAATATGAATTTCGTCTAGCCCAGGAGGATATTACAAGATTAAAAACTGAAGGACAAAAGAAATCTGATCATTCGGTTGACAAGTTAGAAGGTATTTTCTTATTGAAATATCTATTCTGCTCTTTCTCTTTTCATAGTAAATCTTCTACTTGGCTAAACATGTATGCATAAACACTCGTTCATGCTTTGTGCCATGAAGTTCGTTATTAGGTGTTCCAGAAATTTCGGTGATGATTGACCAGTAAAGGAGTTTACCTAGCTTAATTAAATTCTTAGTCTCAATTGCAGACACTTGAATGTATCTAGAATTTTTCTTTGCAATAAGTAGGTGCTAGTCTAGCTTTCAGTTTCTGTTCATTAGCCATCTTCTCTTCTCTTTCGGTTTTTTTCCATGGAGATATTTTCCGTATATGTATACTCTATGCAAGCATCATTAATAATGCATATTAGTTTTATCCTTTGTTATTTTCATCGCTGCACCAGCATGGAAACGACTAAGCCACCAAACCATGTCCTGAGACTGTTCGTTATTTCTCAGAGTTGGACTCAGATGAGTTTGGAGACAACAGGCCAGAGATTCAACGGAAAAAGAAAGATTTTTCCTTCACTGATATAGGGCCTTTGAAGAACAATGAACGCCAAGACTTAAACTGTGCAGTGAAAGAATATCTTCTTCTAGCAGGTTACAGGCTTACAGCAATGACTTTTTATGAGGAGGTATCTTAATTTTTGTCTGTATGTTTTTATTTTTTCTTGATCTTCTGTTATTTTTTGTCCGATTGCTGCAAACACCAATTGGGAATCTTGATTAGCCTTTTGTGTTTGTCCCTATTTTGTGGCCCCATTGCCACTCCTAGGAAAGTCATAATATGGAATACGAAAAAGTAACTGGAGCTTTTTAGTAGCTTAATCCAATTTTTAGTTTTCCATTTTGATAACTATTTAGGTTTTGTAACTATCTATGGTGAAGCTGTCTAAGGTTTTTATCTTTTCTGAAGGTTGTTTATTCTACATCTCAAAACCTCAAAAGAGTAGAAATCGATGTCTTTTTTTTTGGTAAAATAGCTTTGGCTTTGTATATTTCTCTCAGAAGCTGTTTTCCTTGTGTATGGGTTAGAGTTCTCATATTTGTTTGATTTTGAGTTAATCTTTCCATATCCTTATTCAGTTGATAGATCAAATCTAAGTTTCAGGTCTGAATTATCTCCAACTCCAGAAGGAGAAAACAGAAGTGTCTGACCTGTTATCTCTGCCGGCATTGTAGTTGAAACAACTTTGTTAAGTATAATGTCTGATCTGTTTATCACAGGTGACAGATCAGAACCTGGACGTTTGGCAGGATAGTCCCGCATGTGTGCCTGATGCCTTGCGCTATTATTACTATCAGTACCTTTCATCAACTTCAGAGGCAGCTGAGGTTATTTCCGGAAAGCTTAATTTGCGTGTTCATACTTCAAATTTAACTTATGCCGTCAGAACAATCAATACCTTGAAACTTAGATCTTTGACGTCATTGTCTTATATAGAACCAACTTCCCTCTCATTTCCCTTCTGCATTTATCCCGTAGTTATTTTCTGGAAACTCGATGCTTTTCTGATTGTGAGGTAAATATGTAGAACGGGATCTTGCTTTAAGCGTAACTTTTTGTATTTGAGAATCATACCAACCATATAAGTTGCACTTGGAGCATCTGCGAGAATAAAAAGGTTCCAGAATGTTCAGAATGCATGTTGGATTTGAATTCTCATGGTTCACAATTTCTTGAATGCAGGAGAAAATAGCCATGCTTCAGGAGAATGAATCATTGAAAAAGGAGATTGAGAGGCTAAATAAAGAAAAAGATGGACTACTTAAGAGCAAAGAAAAATTTGAAGAGCAAATCAGTGCTTTTAACAAGTCTACGGAATCACTTCAGAAGGATCTCAAGGACAGAGAAAAGCAGGTAGTCTTTTCTTATTGACTGCTTTGTCAAAGAAACTTGCATTTTCATATCTGGAAATGTAAATACCTGAAATGACACTGATAGTTTTCAGGTTCAAAGTTTGAAGCAATCATCAGAGCATCAGAGGAGGAACCTCAATGACTGTAGAGCTGAGATCACTTCTCTTAAAATGCATATTGAAGGATCTCGTGCTGGTCAATATGTGTCAGCTAATGAAGGTGATCGTGTACAATTGCAATCCGTGGAAAATGTCGACGAACAGATAAGCTCTCTGCCAGAGAAAGTTGAGAAACCAATAGTCAAAAAGGATGGTGGTTTGATTTCTGAAAGTTCTATATCTCCTGAGAAGGGGCATATTCAAACAGAAGACGATCTGGTTGTGGAAGAGGTCAAGAATATAATTGCTGATCAAAGAGAGGTGGCAGCAGAGGCCAACAATGTATCTTATAAAACCTTGAACTTGGAGAACCAGAAAGAAGTCGCGAACTATTTGTTAAGTCCTTCAAATGGTAATTCTTCACCCAGAGACCTTGGAAGCATCTTGAAAGTGGATTCTGGAATTGGTCGTGGTTCTAATTCAAAATCGGAAAATGCAAATGGTGAAGCTGCTGCTGAGGAAATGGCAAGTCTTAATCATGCTTTGGAGTACTTCCTCTTATATCATGAATACTCTTGTCATTTTCACCTTTTTCTTATTGATATAGAATACTTTTAAAGCGTGCATGTCTTGTCATCAGCAAAATTGGTAGCGGTCAATGTTGCCATCTGCTACACTGTGCAAATGCTAATGTTGTGTTAACAAAATGTAATATGGGCTGTTTGACTATTCGTTTCTCTATTCCTTTACAGGGTTTAGGAACGATTCAGATACTGGCAGATGCTTTGCCGAAGATTGTGCCATATGTTCTGATAAACCATCGAGAGGTTTGAGCTCTTTCTCAATTTTATCATTCAATACAGTGGATGGAATTTTAATAATCTAGTTTCTTTTGACCAATAGGAACTCCTCCCACTGATGATGTGTGCAATTGAGCGGCATCCAGTTAGCAATACAAGAGACTCCTTGACTCATACACTGTTCAACCTGATCAAACGTCCAGATGAACAGCAGAGGCGGATTATTATGGATGTAAGTCACTGTATTAACTTAAAACCTTTCATTGTGTATCTCAGGTAAGGTTTTGAGCTTTTGAACCTTTTACTGTTTATCTCAGGCATGTGTTAGCCTATCAAGGAATGTTGGGGACATGAGAACAGAAACAGAATTGCTTCCACAGTGCTGGGAACAGGTGAATGCTACTCTTGCTTTTACAAGTTGTCTGCTTCTGCTTTGAACATTTTTGTTATTTTCTTGATATGAGTGATTGCATGCATATTATGTCTATATCAGATAAATCATACATATGAAGAACGCAGGCTGCTAGTTGCTCAATCATGTGGGGAGCTTGCAGAATATGTCCGCCCTGAGATACGCGACTCTCTTATTTTGTCTATTATACAACAACTTATAGAAGATTCTGCCACTGTTGTTCGAGAGGCTGCCGCTCATAATCTGTCGTTACTGCTTCCACTATTTCCGAACACAGACAAATATTTTAAGGTCAGCCTCAATAAAATTTGCAGCTCTAAAACTGGCTGATTACAAAATTTCTAGGATAAGGGGATGTCTTTGGCATGAGACAATAGTGTAGAAGTTCGGTTAATATTAATAAAACCAAAATGCTAAAACACCAGCCTTTTCTGCTGTTTATTAGGTCGAGGAGATGATGTTTCAGCTGATTTGCGATCCATCTGGCCTGGTGGTTGAAACGACATTGAAAGAACTACTTCCTGCAGTGATAAAGTGGGGTAACAGGCTGGATCATATCTTGAGGGTTCTTCTCTCTCACGCATTGAGCTCTGCTCAGGTATATACTCGATACATCACCCATTTTAAGATTGTAACTGAGAGTGGTTGTTTGGAATAGCTCTTTTAAATTCATTTTCATTTGCAGCACTGCCCACCCCTTTCTGGAGTTGAAGGGTCATTGGAGTCTCATTTACGAGTCTTAGGTGAACGGGAGCGATGGAACATTGATGTCCTACTAAGAATGCTCATGGAATTGCTTCCAGCTATACACCAGAAGGCAATGGCAACATGTCCTTTTTCTTCTATCTTAAAGTCAGAGGAATCTGCATTCTCTGTCTCCTTGCTTGAGACCTATGCCGAGTAAGCTTCTTCACCCCCTCAATAACTCTTGACCTCAAAATGTTCTTCTAGTTGCTGACATATTCTTGTATATAATGCTACTACGTGTTATCTGACTGGAATTTCTGAACAGGGGGCGTTCTGAGTGGCCTATGTTTGAATGGATGCATGTCGATTGCTTTGCTAACTTGTTACAACTGGCATGCATGTTGCCCCAGAAGGAAGACCATTTGCGAAATCGGATAACAAAGGTCTGCATTGTATTGGTTCCTTTTCTCTTATCTGCTGTAGATCTTAAGAGTAATAGCACTAAATTTTTAAAATCTCTGCACTGGTTTGCAGTTTCTCTTGGCTGTATCTGAGCGTTTTGGAAGTTCCTACCTAACCCATATTGAGTTACCCGTGTTCTTGGTGGCCGTCGGAGATGATGAGGCTGATCTTCGTTTCTTACCTTCTGCAATCCATCCAAGGATAAAAGGTTACCTATTTGCTGGATATATATAGCTACACAGAAATCCCAATAATTGGATATGACCTAGATTCTTGTTTCCTTTCTTCAGGCCTGAAACCAAGAACTGCTGTAGCCAATAGACTTGCCACTCTTTGTATTCTACCACTTCTTTTGGCAGGAGTTCTTGGTGCACCAAGTAAACGCGAAGAATTAACAAACTTCTTACGACAACTCTTAGTCGAGAGCAGAACAAAGGAAAACCAGCCATCAAAGCACGATAATGAGGTTTTGGATGCAGTTCGCTTCCTTTGGTGCGTTTTCTTAAGCTTCCTCTGTTTATTATGGTTTCCTGGAGCTGCTTCTTCTTACCAATGAACTCCTCAAACATTACAGCACATTTGAGGAACACCATAACATGATATTCGGCATTTTGTGGGAAATGGTTGTTGATTCCACTGCAGAACTCAAAATCAACGCTGCTAAATTGTTGAAGACTATCGTAAGCTTCTCAACAACACACACACACTTTCACATTTATCTCAAGTTTTTGAAACAGAAGCTTTGTTATTTGCTTGCGCAACAGGTTCCTTATATCGATGCAAAAGGTGCATCTGCCAATGTTTTGCCAGCCTTGATCACTCTTGGCTCAGACCAGAACCTGAATGTGAAGTACGCAAGCATAGATGTATTTGGATCTGTAGCACAGCATTTCAAAGTCGACATGGTAATAATTCATAATACACTCTCGAATTACCTAAAGGTCTATTCTTTTATGCGCTAATCGAATTATATATGATGCAGATTGTTGATAAAATCCTAGTCCAGATGGATGCTTTTCTCGAAGATGGTTCTCATGAGGCTATAATAGCAGTTGTTCGTGCACTCCTAGTTGCTATTCCACACACAACAGAGCGGCTTCGAGATTATCTTTTGTCCAAGATTTTACAACTTTCAGCAAGTCCAAGCTCTATAACAGATGTGATCCGTCGCCGAGAAAGAGCCAATGCTTTCTGTGAAGCCATTCGTGCACTAGATGCAACCGGTAAGAAATATCAAATTCAAAACTTTCTTCTTCTTACATGTTTCAATGTTCCAAGATTAACTCGTTTTTGTTTTGAATTATGTTTCTAAAGATCTGTCTCAAACAAGTGTCCGAGAATACCTCCTTCCAGCGATTCAAAACCTACTGAAAGATCCAGACGCGCTTGATCCAGCTCACAAGGAAGCGTTAGAGATCATAATGAAGGAGAGATCAGGTGGGACATTAGAGGCAATCGGTAAAGCCATGGGTGCACACTTGGGGATTGCATCATCTGTCACAAGCTTGTTTGGCGAAGGTGGCTTATTGGGGAAGAAAGAAGCAACGGAAACCACGGCGGTTGCACCGTCATCACCGACACTTCAGGGACCTGAGTCACCAAAGGTGGTGGCTGCAGCGACTGAAGACACCAGATTCAGACGTATCATGAGAGGCAACTTCACTGAGATGCTAAGGAGTAAAGCCAAGAACCAGGATGAGACACAGCCACAAAGTCACTAAACCATAATATAAACCAGGTTTTTATTCATTTAATATTTTACTCAATATATACTTGATACACATATAAATCATGATCTTTCGTTATTTGGCTTGCTGAATTTTTTAAAACTGTATTCTTTCTATTAGCTATTTTGTTTTACGTAGGAAGAAGATCACTTGAGAAATTTTATGGTTTTTATTAATAGCTAGAGCTAGGGCAATTTTGTTCTATCTCCTTTCCCCTTAGTAAACTGTAAACTGTCTATATATAATCCCTTTTGTACGGAATGCAATGCAGTGTTATTCTCAAGGCTGGTGAAGCATATGAATACTGTATATAACTTGTTCCCATTTAAATTTTATTGCGAAATACAGTAGTGAAATTCGTAGTGCGGTGAATATATTTTGCTTCAAAACATTTTTTGGGTCAATGTTATTCAACTATTTTTGATAAACTGTGTAATGAGACGATTAAAAACCTTGGGAATTATTCGATTTTACCAAGCGTGACAAGTATAGCATGTTTTAATTTGTTCCCATGGTTGGGACCATCTCTTGTCCTTTATTCGAGTTGTGTAAGTAGTAATCTTCCATAAAATAGATTCTTCAAAACTACCTATACCAAGGAGTTCCCGGTCTCTAGTATGTCTCTGACAGGACCGGTTCTATGGGGGAGCGAGGGGAATAATTGCTCGGTCCCAAAATTTTTGGATCATTTTTAATATTAAAATTAAAAAATTTAAGACCCAAAAAAAATAATAGAAGAAAAAGCTCAATTTTTATTATTGGCATAGGACCTCTAAATTTATTGGACTGCTTCTAGTAGATAAGAGTGTCTCTAGATGGTAAATAAAACAGATTCTACATGCACATTTACAACAAACTCAATGAGCTGAAAGAAAAAAAAAATGGATTCGGAGAAAAGTACCTGCAGCACAAGCACAAGGACCAGAACAATCATTAAGGCTTTTCTGGGTCATCTTATTTAATCGGAGATAATCTTGAAATCATGTTATTCACATATGAATTTACATGATGATACACGTACTAAAGAAAATTCAATAGCTATGAGCTCGTTTCAACTTTCAACAAAATTACTGATCCTTTGGCATAAGCCATAAGGTAATTTTCCTTTTTCTCTGGTTTTGAAAACATCAAAATGCACCTTTTATTATTACTGCTAGTTACAATCACCAAATAATAATTATTAGTAACTATATAATTTTTAAACACAAAAAAAATTACCAATTTTCTATTATTAGTAACTATATAATTTTCTAACACAAATTTTTTTTAACTAATTTGTATTTGTATTTTTATTGTTAAAAATTTGTATTTATATAGTTAAAAATTTGTATTTGTAATTTTCTAACACAAAAAAAAAATTTCAACCTCAATAAAAATAATTATTAGTAACTATATAATTTTTAAACACAAAAAAATTCTATTATTTCCATATACCTATAGATAAATTGACATTAAATTGGTTTCTTAATAACTAAAGAAAAAAAAATGATTTGGAATTATGAAATATAGCAAGAAGATGAATCACTTATTGATTTTTAATGATATATTTTAAGTGATACAAAATAAATTGATATGCACGTTAAAAAAAGTGTTGATGTGTCAAACTCTTGAAGAGTGATTTCCTCCTTTATATTATAAATTTTTTGGTTAAAACAATGTACATAACATTCACTTAACTATTTTTTATTCATTTCTTTTTGAATTGGATTGTTTTGATTGACAGTTGGCTTAGATGTATGCTCTTTGGGATATTGAATCCTTAACACCTTTTACTGTTTACGACATCAATCTCTTTCTGCTAAAGATAATAGAGTTGGTACATTCACTTGGTTATGTTGGAACATTTGAGATTCAAGCTATAGTGGACAAGGTGACTCATGATATGATTACATGGAAGCTACTGAATGCGATACAAGAAAATGGTGTTCAGTTTAAAAATATGAATTAAGGTGAGTTGATTTTCTGTAATATTACATCACAGTTCTTTATTTTTATCATTGAGAGTTTGGTTAGTTCCTTATTTTTTTCATTGACAGTTTGGTTAGTTCCTTATTTCTTCTTTTTCTTCTTGTATATAGAATATAAAAGTATTCTGTGATGCTAGAATTTTTTTTGATTGGGGTCATTAAATATTGAATATACTTTACTAAAGCTGAAATTTTTTTTATAGAATTAGATCCATTTCTATAGTTCAACATAAAAAATGTAAATGAAATTAAAGAAAAAAAATTTAGCAAATGAGGCATACAAATATCTAATTTACAAAACAAACCGTAATTTATAGGTAAGTGCAAGTCATATAGTCTCTAATCTAACCCAAAAAGTCTAAAAACTAAACAAATATATCAACATAAAATCAAAAACAAATATATCTTTACCTAATAATCAACCCAGAGTTGATATTTTATTGGTTATAAGTTTTGAAAGAAGAAGAGTGCATTTTTTGTGTCTGTGGATATTTGTTTGTACTTAACTGATTATTAAAATAAAATTGGGTTTAAAATCTTAACGAGGGCCATCTTCAAAATATTTGAACTCCCTTTTTCCATATGTATGGGGTTTTTTATTTCATATATTTAAATTAACTTTCTATTGGGGTCAAGAATACTTTTAGGTTGGAGTCAATATAATAATTTTTCAAAGACTTATAATATATATATTTCAAAATTTATAGGGGTCAACTGAGGAATCAATGAGTTGTCTCTGCCCCTGGCTAGAGCTAGGGCAATTTTGTTCTATCTCTTTTCCTCTTCGTAAACTATAAAGTGTAAACTGTCTATAAATAATCTCTTTAATTTGTACGTAATGCAGTGTTATTCTCAAGACTAGTGACGCATACGAATATTGTATATACAACTTGTTGCGATTTAAATTTCATTGCAAAATACAGTAGTGAAATTCGTAGTGCGGTGAATATATTTTTCTTGAAAACAGTTTTGGGGTCAATGTTATTCAAATATTTTTGAAAAACTGTGTAAATGAGACGATTAATGCACTCTAAAAACGCGTCAGGTCTCAAAATGGATCACAGATTTTGGGCTTTTTCGTGTAAATAATAATTGAGTGGGCCACGTACGCGTGGTTAGGCTTTCGCAAGGGTTACAGAGAGGCTAACTAATCCGGTGGAGATTACGTAACCTTCACGTCCTCAAAATGAAAACTCTATACCAATAACCGGTTTATGTAATTAGACTAAACCCGGTGGAGATTATGGCTTATGCACACGTCTTACGTGTCAGTGTCAGTATCAGTGTCAGGTGTGTTTTCAAACAATTTTTTTTTTAATAAACAACTGATATTATCAATCTGATGACAAAAAAAAAAAGAGGTATATATATATCAATCAACTAGCAAGCAGCGACTAATAACTATTTTTAAAGTTCACCATCGAACTACGAATAAAAAGTATAATTTTATTCTTTTTTTTTTATATAATTTGGTGATTTTTTTTAACGGTTTACCAAATAATTACATATAAATCTATTACGTATTATTTTAAAATGATTATATAAATAGTTCACCGTTACTGAGTTTGCTAACTTCTCACATCTTCTATAAATGTGGTAGGAAAAAAAAGTAAAGCGAACAAAGAGCGATCGTCTCGATACACCGCTGGATCTCACCATGTCATTCTCCGGTCTTCACAAATTCAAGCTTTTCGCGGCACATCGTAGCTTGGAGGCATCCGCCGCCGGGAACCCCGCAATGAGTCCGACGAAGAGTCCTGTATTTAATCTCCGGCGACGTAAAACCCTGCGAATGTTGTTTGAAAAGAGCTCCGACAATCGCCGACGAAATCTCCGTCAGATCCTTGAGGATTCGCCGGAATCGGAAGTGAATTCCGGGAAAAATAAGAGAGGAAACCACCGTGCTAGGCGTAAACTGAAAGAGCTCTTGGTCACATCGCCGTCGCCACCGTTCAAGGGTAGAGAAGAATCAGACGGCGGTGGAGAAGAGGGAAGCGAAATTTCGTCGGTAGCCGCCGGTTCAATTAATCCTAATGGTGACGGCAGAGAGTTAACAGCTCGACGATTGGGTTCTTCCGGTTCGGTTCAATCATTTCGGTTGAGGATTTTGAGAAAACCATGGCGACCAGTCCTGCTTTCTATTCCTGAACAATAAATAAACCTTTTTGTTCTTTTGTTTATTTTTCTTTTCTTTTTACAACTAGATTAAAATGTTTATGAGATCTTATTATAGTTCTAAAGAATTCATATTTTCAATGGCCGTTTTTTTTTTGTTTTTACTGGTAGACAGACTATAATCTTTACTATCTAGGATTTAATTATTTTAATCAGAGATTATGAATACGAGTGAAACAAAACAAATGTTCGAGTTACATTATTTAAATAAAAATAAAAAACAATCATTGGATCTAGTGAATCTTTTTGAATAGAAAACATGACAAACTTTTTTTTTTCCCCTAACATCCATAGAACCAGTACCACATGGAGTAATTTCTTTGGCGTGTAACATATTTATTAAAGGAAATTTTGAAACTTTCGCAACGGCTCTTTATAGAGTTATTAGAGTCAACAAAATGATTTGGGATTTAGCATGTGGAGGGCAAAATGATAAAATAGGTGGCCATGCCCATGAGGAGGAGGAACACACAAAATTGCTTCTTCGTAAAGTTTGTCTTTTTTTCCCCTGTCAAATTATAATTATATCATACTATGCGATTATCTTTTTAGTATGGATGATTCAGAAAATGTGAAAGTGAGTCATAATATTTCCTAATTTGAAAGTCGCTCTATAAAATACATATAGCTTTGCAATTCCTAAAAGGCATGTGTTAATGGGCCTTAGTTGTGTTGATGAAAACATAGGCCAGTGCAGAGCTCGGTTAAATACATTCAGGCCGGGCTGACCCGGGTTTACATATCTCAACCGCGCGTGAATTACACCGCACATGCTATATAGTTGACATTCTCCACTTGCTTATGAAAGGGACAAAAGTCAAGTGGGACATTTTCTTGTAGTGCACGAATTTTGGATTTTTAAAAATGGAACATAGAAGTTTGTACCTTTTTTTCTGGATCGTTGTTGTCTTTTATATGTCAGTAGTACTATTTTAATGTTGCTAATTTACAATTGGTCTACCAAAAACTAGTTGCAATTACTATATAACAAGGAGACGACTCAATGCAAGACAACATTGAAGGATAATCTCTCAAGACTCAAATCAGTCAGTCACTGTGCTTTTAGTTTGAGTTGAGACATGAAAAGCATGTTTCCGCTCATACTATTTGACTCTTTGCTACGAAACAACTAGGAAATTACGGTTGCCATTTAAATTTAAGAGACGGATCATTAAGTGTTGTTCTTCTCAAAATTATAGTATTATTTCAATTCAAACTGATTATATCGAGGTTATAATTACCATTAATTACCATTAATTCAAACTGGTTTCCGTAAGCACAAAAGCAACAAGTGATTATGGTCCTCTCAAACGGAATTCAAACTAAATTATCTATGTAACACATCCTTTGGTTGGATAAAACTTAGGTACGCTATTAAATTACCACGCACTTGATTAACATACCATGTAAATATCCAAAACCTATATCATTACAGCTAATAACATGCGTAAAACTATCACGTGAAAATCATGAATACACGACCTTTATCAAAAAATAGAAAATCATGAATAGAAATAGCGATACTTAGTTAAGACACTGTTTGGTCTTTTTCTCATTTTGTTGTTCCCACTAGCTATGATAATGTCCAAAATCTGGTCCACATAATACGGTAAAACGACGACGAATCAAAATACAATATATAGTATTACTTAAAGGAAAGATAAAATACTTAATTCAACGAAAAAAGAAGAAGAGAATCTCTGTAAAGTCAGTCACTTATCGACAAAAACAAAATAAACCCATTTCTAAATTGTCTCGTCTTCTACACAGTTTTCTACCTCTCTCCCAATTCTGAGAAGAATGGTTAACATTGGTTTGCGAGAGATTGAGGATATGCAGCTGCGACTTTGGAAAAGCTTCAAGCATATAATGGTGTGAAGAGTATATATGATGATAAGCATGGGAACTATGTGGTGGAGACAAATGAGAAGTCTACTTATAGTTCCAATGTTCAAGTGTTTGGTGGCTATGTGTTTGGTCATCTCACTCTTAGTTTTCATAGAAAGTGTATATATGAACATTGTAGTAATCTACGTCAAGTTGTTTAAACGCAAACCAGAAAAGATCTACAAATGGGAGGCAATGGAAGAGGACATGGAGCTCGGTGATCAACACTATCCCATGGTTCTTGTCCAAATCCCAATGTACAATGAACGAGAGGTATTGTATACTATAGATTTACGAATTGTTCGATTATTTAATGATGATGAAGCCTTTAAACTTCTAGTATTAATTTTGGATCCATAGGTCTTTCAATTATCCATAGGTGCTGCTTGCAAACTCATTTGGCCTGTGGATCGACTAATCGTTCAAGTTTTAGATGATTCCACTGATCCCTCCATTATGGTCCGTATATTTAATTACTAATCAGAATGTTTTATCTACATTTTTTTCATTTTCTAAATTAATTAACTGTAAATACAAATGCGAAACAAAACAAAAAATTTCTTTTTGTTTCCATTTCGCCCTCACAATTTCCTAATACCATTTATTAAAAACACTTAAAATGCAGTGTTTTTTTTTTGTTTGTTGATACAAAAAATGATGTGTTTTTCTTATAACCACAATGATTAAATATTATGTATCATCATGAAGCGTTAAATGTGTAAAATGCAGGAAATGGTGAACATGGAGTGTGGAAAATGGGCAAGCAAAGGAATAAACATAAAATGTGAAAGGAGAGACAACAGAAATGGGTATAAAGCTGGAGCTCTTAAACAAGGTATGAGGCATAGCTACGTCAAACAATGCAACTTCATTGCCATCTTCGATGCCGATTTCCAACCAGAGCCTGATTACCTCCAACGAGCTGTTCCATTTCTCATCCACAATTCTGAACTCGCTCTTGTTCAAGCTCGATGGATATTTGGTATACGTCTACAAATAATTCACATTTTAAAAACACCATTAAATTATTGTCAATTGGTGTTATAAAAGTTAAAAGTATATATATATGCACTTACTCATAGTGACAATAGTTAATTGAAATTGTTCATTGGTGCAGTGAACGCAAACAAGTGCTTGATGACTAGGATGCAAGAGATGTCCCTCAACTATCATTTCATGGCTGAGCAAGAATCTGGTTCCACTAGACATGCCTTCTTTGGCTTCAATGGTACATCTTTATCAACATTTATTTTAATACTTTATCCTTTGGTCGGAACACTAAATATTTCCTTGGATCCTCCTCTCTATAGTTTCATTGTTTTCGAATTCTAACTAATAATCACTAAAACAGCCTACATTTATTTGTGTGCATATATATTATTTGTTTAATATTTTTTAAATTTTTTTACTAAATAGTTAATGAATATACACAAATATTGGTGTTTTTAATATATATATATATATATATATATTCAAATCGATCTCGTAGTCTAAAAAATCTCTCAATGTAATTTGTTTATGTTGTGTTACTCCAATATAGTTTTTAAACAATATAATTGGATATTTGTACGTAGGAACTGCGGGTGTATGGAGAATGGCGGCCATGGAAGAAGCAGGAGGATGGAAAGATCGGACGACAGTAGAAGACATGGACTTGGCCGTTCGTGTTGGTCTACACGGCTGGAAATTTGTCTTCGTCAACGACATTGCGGTATTTTCAATATTTCCAAACCTATTTGTCGTTTAAGTGAAATCTCACCTCGTATAGAGCACTCCATATCTTAATTAATATTTGTCACATGTCTTGTTGCTTTGTACACACTTTATGGACAGTTTGCACATGATTTAAATCCACATTATGTATATGCAATAATATTATAATATGTATTTACGTGTGGTGGATATCAAATTATAAGCTTTTAATCGTTTAAAAATATATATATACAATTGGCAATTGCGGTTGTAGGTGAAAAGTGAGCTACCAAGCCAGTTCAAGGCTTTCAGATTCCAGCAACATCGATGGTCTTGCGGTCCAGCTAATCTCTTCAGAAAAATGACTATGGAAATTATTCACAATAAGGTACTATTATTCTCTCTTACCAAAAAAGGTACTTTACATTATTCCTTTTTAAATGTATAATTATTTCATTTTGATAAACACACGTGCCCATAAAATTTTGGTAGCACCATTATACATTTTTGTTTGGTCAAATTATGTATGAGAGACAGACATCCAATGTGTAGCATGCCAATTTAATTAACTTTCTTAATGGTTTTACTCTTGAACTAATAACATTTTGATAATGAATTTGATCTTGATAATTTGAACAGAGAGTGACGATTTGGAAGAAATTATATGTGATCTACAGTTTCTTCTTTGTACGAAAGGTCATAGTCCATTTCTTCACGTTCTTCTTCTATTGCGTCGTTCTTCCTACGAGCGTATTCTTTTCCGAAGTCTACATTCCGACTTGGTCAACTGTTTACGTTCCTTTTATGATCACTCTCTTCAACGCCATTGCCACACCAAGGTTAGTGTTATTTTCTATAACCACAAAAATTAATAATTGTTCAATTATTCATAGATGTATCAATAAACAACTTAATTATATATACAACTTATTATGAGATATTTATATGCATGCAGATCATTCTACCTCGTGATTTTTTGGGTCTTGTTCGAGAATGTAATGGCTATGCATCGTACCAAAGGTACTTTCATCGGTTTACTCGAAGGAGGAAGAGTGAACGAATGGGTCGTCACCGAGAAATTAGGAGATGCTCTTGAGACTAAGTTACTTCCCCAAGTTAAAAAACCTCGCAATGGGGTTCTCGAAAGGTAAATAACAATCAATCTAGGATTCATTCATCTTTAAAAATGTATATATATAGCTTGGTACTAATAAGAAAACTAAGAGTTTGTTTTATTGCAGAATAAACTCAAAGGAGATGATGGTGGGGATATACATATTGTGTTGTGCCTCTTATGACCTTGCCTTCGGCAATACATTGTTATATATTTATCTTTTCATGCAGGCTCTTGCATTTATTATTTCCGGAGTTGGTTTTGTAGGAACTTAAATGTCTTATTTAGACATTTTGAGTTTCTATGAATATATATACTTAGTAAATTGTATCCATTATAAGAAATTCTTCTTCATTTTTTTTCAGATTTCATAATTAGTTTAGATTTCGTTATAGAATTATCTTTTTATTAAAAAATAAACTAATTAGTCATTTTTCATGTAAAGTATTGTGAAACATATACTTTTTGTATAATGTTAGCTCTCAGGTTTAGTGTGCATAAGATTATGTACAGTGTAATTGGTTGTACATACATTAATTAGTTTCTTCCTCTTCTTTTATGTCCATTAACATTTCCATTGATTCAAAGAAGTGAAAAAAAAATAGTAAAAAGGAAGAGCAACGAGCAAAATATTCAGCATGTGACAAGAATCTTTTAGACAGCAAAAGTTAGGGTAGCTTCAGAATCTTTTGAAAAGTATGGGAAATTTTGGATCGTTGACTAAAAATCCAAAAGTAAATGACTAGAAGATTGATGTGGGTGCCTTAAATTAACACCAATCAAACAACTCACGGGTCTCTGTTTTACTGCAATAAAATTTAAGAGAGAAAATTGTAACACATAAGATCTTGAAATTCTATCATTGCCAAATCTAATAAATTTAGTAATTTTTATATATACCGAAGTTGCATTTACAAGGGTTTGTATATTCAGAAAATGTGACACTACATGATCTATATACGCATGATAATAAAGCACTCAATTACACAATTCCTCAGTAAAATATTTGAATAATTTACTCAGTAAATGAAAAAATAATATGTGATCCAACAAGTGAACATATCTCTGCCTTGTTTATTTTTTTCCCAGCTCTTGCTTGCAAATCATTTTGCATCAACCTAACTCAGAAGCACAGTCTTGAAGATTTACCAATCTCACCTTCAAATCTTCTATTGCTTTCTCTCTCTGGTAAGCAAAGAACTTCAATGACTGCAACAATGTAAAAGAAATAACAGAGAAAACATTCATTCAAATAAGGTTAATAACATTCTCTCAGTCAAAAAAACAACAGAAAGATTTTTCATTCATTTCACTTACGCCGAGTCGCTGCATTGCAACAGATCTTTGTAACGCTTTTCTTTTCGTCAAAAGATTCTGTGCCATCAGTTTCGATGAAGGACGTGTGTAGTTCTTGCCGCGGTATATGAGTATAGCGTGTCCTTCTTTAAGTTTTTCAATTGAGATTAGTACTCCACTGCTCTCTGCTTCAAGAGCTTTTGCTGTGTAAACAACTCTCGAGAAAATCTTCTGCATGGTGATCACTTTTGCTACCTCCCTGTGCTTCCAATGCTGATGTAGACCTTCCATTACACCATCAAAGACTCCTCTTCTACCTAAAAATGAATGTGAATCAAACTCATAACCATTGGAATTGGAATAAGAAGAAGCCAAGAATGGATCCAGTGACTCCTACCAAGAACCAAGATGCTGTTCATCTTCAGCCCTATTCTTCTCAAGCATTCTCTTTCTTCATTAGTCAATATCTCAATGTCATCATCTTGCTCAGATGGTTTCCACAAAGAATTCAATTTAAACAACTCCATTGTTGATTTCTCTATCTTTGATTTTAGCTGCAAAAAAATGGAAGTTATATTATAATAAGATAAACTACACAGATGCAATTTCTGAAGTTAAAAGGCTTACAATGGAAAGCTTGTGTTCTTGGCTTTTGAGTTCTTTTTCTAGTCTTGCTTTCTCAGCTTCAGTCTCTAGGTTTCTTGTCTTCATTTCTCCGAATTTTCTTTGAAGTTCTTGAAACTCTAATAAAGTTCCAGTTTTGCTTGTTTCCTCCAACTGCTTACCATTTGTTCCCACCTCCAAGATTTCTATTTCGCTCTCGCGTTTGGTTTCTTCAAAATGTTGATATCTTCTGAGTAATTTCTCTCTGTCATCAACCAAGTCCGCAACTTCATCAGAAAGGAAGTCCTTGCCTCTGTAAAGTATTATCAAGTATCTGTTGCGTAGTATCAGAACTCCTCCAGTGAGATGCTGAAAAAAAATTACACAGCCCAAAAAATTCTCATCAGCACATCGATTTCAAATATATATTTAGAAACTGGACCAAAGAGAAAAAGAAATTGCCTTCAATTCATCAGCCATTTCTTCATTGTTTGTATTGAGAGCTCCCCATTTGATTGCAATCTTTGCAATAATACATTTCTTCCATAGTTTTACAATAGCAGAAGCTAATCCTTGAAGCCCTTGGTTCCTACCTGTACAAATTAAGAAGAAGAAAAAAGACTGTTGAGAACTCGAGGAAGAAAACCGCAAACAAATGCAAAGACAGCAGCGCTTAGCTACCAACGCACAGAGAATGATGATAAGTAGTATACGCAAATGAAAAGAACAAAGACTGAGAACTTAACCATTTCTTGATCTATCTCTTCTCAAATATCTTAATCTACATAAGAATTGGTTCCATTTTTTTCTGTGAAAAAGATCTAGCTTGAGCACGTTCCACATTCTTTCATGATTTCTTCAGGAAACATGTGAATAACTATCCCTGAAGCTTAACTCTATATCACACATGCACACATACACAAAGTGAGGAAGACAACTAAAAAGTAGCGAAGGAAACTTACCAAGGACGAAATGAAATGGTAAAGCTTGAGCAATGTTTCTCAAGTAGGTAAGCTCTTCATCACTTAGCTTTGCTCTAGTATTAGGTGGACAACGTCTAGATGGAGTTCTATATCCATTAACCACTTGAGGAAGCAAGTCAGCATCAACTGGAAACGGTCTTCTCATCCACCAATCCATATATCGAGGTCCCAAACCATCCAACAACCTATCAGCTTCTCTCTCGTACAATGATGAGCTAATCTCATCTTGTCCCGAATTGGTTTTCTCTGCTGAATAACTTGGTCCTCCTCGATAAATAACGAGAAACTCCTTCTTGCTTAACACAACCAAACCTCCAGTCTTCATCTATTCTTGAAAAAACGAAGAAATTATTTCAGAGGAACATCAAGATTTTTAACAAGTTTTCAGCAGTTAAAACTAACCGAACCTCTATGATCTCTTGAGCTCGTTCCATGTTTCGACAAAGAGGAACATCAAATCTCACCATAGCAAGCTCATTCGATTTCCAAATCGATCTAATCTCATTCACAACTGTCTCTGTAACTCCTGCTTTTCTCACAGTCACCCATTTTCTCATCTTCCAAGCTTCACTTCTCAGTCTATTCAACAATTCTTTGTCCAGGATAAGCTCAGCTGTAGTTGGAACTCTCTCCTTCTTTGTCCTCCTCAATATAAACCTCTCTTCTTCTCTATCCCAAGGCATTTTCCCGCCAAATCTCTTCCCTGAAGACTCGGTTTTCTCCGCAATTCGACCTAAATACTCGAATTCGCTCAATTCCTCCACCTGGGTTTCTTCGGAATCGCTAATTTCGTGGAGCTTTTCAACGTTACGGACGATTTTCTTCATCGCTTTTCTTCCCCTGACACCACTCTCTCTACGGTTCAACGCCTTAAACGTCTTCTCTTCACCATTACGCGATTTTATCCTCTTATTAGTGTCGAGAATCTCATCGGGTCGAAGCAAGAGAGGACCTTTCATCCATGGAGCAGTCGGAACCTTAATCGCAGCATCAGAGAGTTCTCGATTTCCATTAAATTGATCAAATTGAGGGGTTTTGGCGACATAAGAAGGGTTTTGATTAGGGTTTAAGGAAGAGTTAGTGATCAAATATGGGTAAGCTCTCGCCGAGAGGAAGAACGAAGTTAGCATGAGTAAAGTCTGCAACTTTGAGTTTTCAACAAACAGAGCTTGGATAAGATAAAATTATAACTTTATTATTACCATAATATGAACTAATTAAAAAATTTCTCATAATTTTGGAATATTTACGGACCAAACCCAAGAACTAAAGGCGAAATTCTCAGCAAAGGCTCTAAAGTCTCAGCTGTAAATTTCCTAGCAAAAAAAAAACATTTAGAAGTTACACTCTTTTCGGCATCACCATGACCATAATACACACACTCTTCCGTAAACCGGATCCGGTTAAGAAACTCATCGTTCACATCAGGCCAAATGAATCGGCCAGGATGTGGACCACCTCTCGACCAATCAACCCATGTCAAGGTCCGGTTCGAACTCATCTCACTATGTAACATGTGAACGAGAGTTGGGATATAATGCTCGTCCATGTAACAAGGCGCTTTACAATATTGATCGAAGATCTTGTAATACTTTGTGTCTGCGATGATATGTAGAGCCAGTTCTCGAGTTGTTTCAAACCATTGTGATCCTTTTCGCCAATGCGTGACATTGATTTGTGGATACATTTTGGGGTTGTAGCGACCTCGACCGGATTTTCTTGGATCGTCGAATGAGCCGATAAAGCTGAGATTGGTACCGGTTAAGTAGTTGTAGATGGTTGTGAAATTGAAAAGTGGAATGCAAGAATCAGACAATAGGACGAATCTTTGGTTCGATTTGTCAAGGAGAGCATTGGCTAAGAGTCTTTTTTCTGCGTCTACCATTGATGATGTTCCCCAATACACTGCCTGTTTAACAAAGTTAACATGATCTAAAATATTTAGTATGAATTCAAGCTTTATAAGTTTAACATGTGAATTCATAAAAACATACAAAAAGTATATAAATATAAAGTTAAAAAAAACAGAGGTAATATTCATAGACTAATCTAAATATGTTGTCACTTGTCAGTTTTACGTTTTTAACTTGAAAAAGAATTAGCAAAAAGCTTCAATTAATATATACAATCGGTTTTATTTAACTTATATATATGTATATATCTTTAGAACTTCTATATATGTCGAGTTATGCAATTTTTCACTAACATGATTCAAGAAATTATCTATTTTAGGAGTTTATTAACATGAATAAGAAATGTATCTATGTTAGAAAGGAGTTCATGGACCATTATGCCGATGGTCGGATCAAGATGCATACACGTGCCACGTGAAAAAAACAACCTGTCAAATCCGAGAGATACATATCTTTGCTAAACTAGTGATCTGTGTACTAATCATATATAGAGGTAACTAACTATTAGGAGAGTAATTAATCAAGAAAAGAGAAAGAGATAATTAACTAACAAAAGCTGTTAATTATCACCTGGCTTGGGATTCTTCTTGAATAGAAGACGGAAGTTTCTGGGTAAGAATCTTGAAAAGATGGATTAGTATGAACATATATGGAATAAAACCCTTCATGTCCTTCAAAGAACTTCTCCCACAAGCCAGCCAATGGGAGCCTGCCACCTGTCAAGAACATGAAAGCCACCTTCACAACCATCTTCTCATCATTATTATGTCTCCTCCCAAACCATGATGAGGATGATGGTGAAGATGATGATGACGAGACCTTGGTGAAGAGTTCTTGATCACTCATGTTGTGTTGAAGTACTTGTAGTTGTAACTCTTGTTTGATCTCCACCATTCTTGTGTGGTTGAATAGTAATGTGGACCAGAAGGGTTGATGTTGTATCGTCGTCGTCGACATGTGGAAAGCTTTCAGTTGCAAAAAAAGGAAGAGACCAATTGAGAAACCGGTGATAAAGAAGAATGAGCCTAAGACATAGCTACCCTTTTGTAAGAGAATCGATCTCAACGGCTTTGAGATCATAGGGTACTTTTCCTCTTCTTTCTTGCTGTTATGATCAGGAATGCCCATAGTAGAGAGAGAAAGAAAGACAGAGAGAGAGAAAGAGATATGATCGTTAAGGATTTTGCAACCAAAATAGTTATAAATGTGTAATTACAAGTTGTAACAAGGTATTTGTAGGGTATTAGACAAAGTCAGAGAAGAGTTTGCCTTTAGAATGAAGACTTGACCTGTTGACTTTTTAAAATTGGTTCTCAAGTTAATATATAAAGATCATGCGTCAAATACAAAACTTAGGTTTTTAGATCTTAACATTCATACGATTTGACGAAGTTTTATTTCCTCATAGGACGGAGAAAAGAGGTACAGAAGATTGCATTTTAAAGTAAGGGTGGTAATGTGATATATTGGAAAAAATAAAATTAAGCATGATATATTGTTAAAATAAGCTAAGGCTAACTCCCAAGGGTGATGAATCCACGTTAAAACGTCAAAACAATGAAAAAAAGAAGAAGTCAAATATGGGGATTTGAATCGAACCCAATCTTAAATTAACTGAGTCAAAATTGAACACATTGCTGAGTGGAAGATAGACTCTATATTCTAACCTATATGTTAATTATTGGCCAAGTTATCTACCTGTGTTTGGGTTATGCAACTTCTGTATGAAGTTTTCTTTTTCTAGTTGATAAACCCAAACATAATAATTTCTGACTCAGTAACTACAAATTAAAATAAATCAAATCAGATATTGTGAAGAAAACAAACAAATTTAAACAAAGATGTTAATTCATACTAAAAAGGTAAAAATTAAAAACTGAAATCGAGCTAGACTTTATTAGCTAAAACTTAAAAGTTAAAAAAACGAGCATGCAAAATGTTCGGTACTGACCCATGAAACCAATGAACAAGATTTCATTGTTTCACGCCTAACTTTAGGTGCACCACTTAATAATGACATTTGCGAACTGGCCAGAAATTTCCCTGTGTTTTTTTTGGCTAGATAATCAAAATACTACGAGTACGAATTTAAATGAATTTTTGTTTTGACATCGTGATTGGCGTAATAGATTAGTGGATAAAAAAATCTTAAGATCTAATGACTTTCCTTTAGTCAAGGCACAAAAGTAATTAAAGACCAAGCTTGAGATATTTACTTTCACTCAAAGCTGTTAGAGTCGGATCATTAGTTTTCTGCACGATAAACGAAACAATAATTAGAAAAAAAAATCATGAATTATTAATATGAGTCATATGACTAAGGAATACAATCTCTCAATGCCAAAAATTCAGAAAATGGGTATAATTAATAATTCCGGAAAGTGTTAGGTTAATTATGCATTAATTCAAAACAGTGGATTAGTTAGATAGACATGCGTATTATTTGGAGGGTAAATTCAGTATTTTCCCCAAAAATATTAAAGCAAAACTGAGCCGACGTCGTTCTAAGGATACTCGGAGAACCAGCGATGGACGCCGACGGGGACAAGAGAGGAGATTGACAGAGAAGCAGAGGAGAATCGAAAAGAAGCTCTATTAGCTTCAGCACTATCTCTTCAACCTAATTTCAATCGATCCCACGTCACCCAGAAACAAGTTTCCAGATTACAGGTCGGATTTTCTGATTCTTCGCATCGACTTTTAAAATTTTTCATTCCTCATGTTCTATGCGATTTTGCAGATTTTTTTTTTTTCATTATTTAGTTTTGATTAGGATTTGCAATATTTCATATGATGATTACAGGAACTACACAAGAGACGTATGCAAATAAAAGCCAATTTAAAGATTCATAAGAAACCTAAAGGTAAAGGTCTTTTTCTGAGTCTGCTGTTCATATCATATCCAGTCAAGACTTAAAAGCTCTAAACTGAAAATGCAGCGAGCAAAAAGTCTCAAAATATAGCAATTGAAGATGGGGAAAGCTCTAAGAAATTGAAAGAATCAACTTCAGCTTCTTCTTCAACCTTAGAAGAGCATCATAATAAGACACTAGTCACAGCACCAAAGAAGCCACAAAAGCTGTTTTGGGGGTGAGCTTTCGTTTTCTTTTTTGCTGATTTTCAAAAAAATTCTACTGCGCTAATGCTCTGTGTTTATGCGGATTTGAAACAGGCTAGATACAAGGGAAAGGTGGGAGAGGAAAGCGAACATGTAGTGATGAATCGATTTCTCGTTATTGATAATTACTTAGTTCATTGTACAAGTTATTGAAGAGTGACAAAGAGTAGAGCATACAGAAAGACTCACAAGACCAATGATGAAAACAGAGTGGTTTTTGTTTTGTTGATTTCTTTGCCTTTAATTTCAAGCTCCAGAAGTTAGAGCAAGCTCTATTTCCTCGAGTGATCGTCCTTTTGTCTCGACTACGTTTCCTGCTATGTAGATGACGGCTAGCACGCACACTCCGGCGAAGCCCAAGTAGACACTGCTGATACCGAATTTAGTCACCACGCTTAAGAAGTAGAGTCCAATCACAAAGTTTGAGATCTGTCAGGGCAAAACAGAGATTAAAATTAGAAACGGAGAGAATAAACTTTGTTCTGAACCATAGAACCTATAAAAATATATATACATACCCAGTGCATGCCGAGAGAAAGAGCGACGGCTTTTGCTCTGATTCGGGATGCGAATATCTCTGGAAGAAGAAGAGCTGGTACCGGGCCAGCACCAAGTGAGAATGACAGGACATATCTGGTTAAACAAGCCAGCATATGAGTCGGTCAACTCCCATACATAGAGACTAAAACGAAGTTTTATAAGGAGATTGACTTACAGAACAGTTCCAACAACGGCAAGGGTTCCAGAATATGCAGCAAGAGCCTTCCATGTGAAGGACAAGGAGAGCAACAGCATGGACAGGGCCTTTTCAATACAAAATCACAAGTCTAAGTTAGCCTGGTTATGGTAATGCGGTTTGAGATTTTCGAATATGGCTAAGAATGATAATAAAACTTTTACCATTCCAACAAAGCTTATGAGTAGAAGACTTTTCCTTCCCATTCTGTCCATCAAGGACGAAGCAACAGCAGTGCCTGTGACCAAATATTTATCAAGTTATTTATTCGGTTATGTTGGAACTCAATGGGAACATAAAAGAGAACACGAACCAAAGACGTTTGATGCTCCAACGAGAGCACTGGCTGCAACATCAGATTGGATACCAGCGCTACGGAACACTGATGTAGAGTAGTACACAACTGCGTTTATCCCGGCTAACTGCTGAAACAAGAAGAGAGCTGCACCTACGCTGACAACTACAACAAGAACAGACAAGCAACTAAGTAAATTGATCAATACGATATGAGGTTCGAGAGGAACATCCTGGCTAAATCCGTCAGCTTTTATTATAAGCGGGAAAATGTATCTCCAGCATGTCTCGCAGTACCTTTCCAATAGCGGCTGCTGAATAGATCAAACCATCCTGCCTCTGGCTCAGAAGAACCTTGGCTAGAGGTTGATAAGTCACGAACTAGTTCCACCACTCTTTCTTTACCATACAGAGTTTTGATCGCCTTTTCAGCTTGAGAGACTTTTCCTTGCTGCAAATTGATGTCCGTGACTTGTCAAAATTGATCTCAGTTAAATATGAGTTGCGTCCCTAGAGATTAGTACCTGAACGAGCCACCTTGGGCTTTCTGGAGAAAAAGTCATTCCTATGGCCAATAGAACGGAAGGGATAACAGCAACACCAAACATCGTCCTCCACCTATAAAATCAAGAAAACGAGACTAACATAAACACGACATGCATCAGAAAAAAAAGAATGAATATTGTTCGGATGAATTCAAAAAGGGTTCACATACCACAGAGGGTTTGCTGCAAGAGGTAATCCAGCTATCAAGGCTGCAAGTATTCCTATACATATGAACAACTGGTTCACAGATCCGAGTGCTCCTCGGATTTCAGTTGGTGATATCTGACACGCATCAGCACACGCTTCAGCAACGTAACATATAAAATATATATAACATCTTATGCTGAGTGTGCAAAAATTATGAAAAACTCTGTGTTAAAACAACCTCGGATATGTAAAGTGGTACAATCGCTGATGAGATTCCGATTCCAATTCCTGCGAGTAGACGTCCCACAATCATAGTCTGCACACTCTGAGCTGTTGCACTAATGAATCAAAAGAGAACTAAGCCGTTAAAAATCACATAACTTCTTAACAATAGGTATGACTTAGTACTTGAAAAAAATACCATAAGAAAGCTCCAATGGCAAGTGGGATAGCATCCAACTGAAACGTTCTTGTTCGTCCAAATTTATCAGCTAATGCACCTCCAGTGAATGAACCGACCGTTGCACCAGCAAGCAGCGCACTAACAATCCATCCTGCTCCGAAGCAATCACAGATAACACAAATAAAAATGCTGCCACGCCACAGTTCAGTTGAATAACTCTTAATATGTTATATGCAAAGGAGGAGTAAAGAGAAGTGGATCATATACTTGCCTTGCAAAACAGTATTATCGGCAATCCCAAGATCCTTAGCAAGGTACTCAAGAGCACCATTAACCACCCTGATTCAATCCATAAGGAACATCATCATCATCATCATCATCATCATCATCATCATCATCTATATCCATCAACATCCATAGATTCAAGTATAGTTTCACTCATACCCAAGATGATAACCAAACAATATAGCACCAAGACAAGCAACACCAACAAATGGCAAAACAGTCCCAGAGCTTTTTACTTCAGATCTCAAAGGTAGAGCTTCTTCTGCATCTCCACCTACATTTTTTCAATCCTCAAATCATTAAAATTATTACTCCAAACTCAACAAACATAGTAACTTTGAAGAAAAAACATTCCCAAATGAAAGAATCGAAGACTAACCAGAGGAGGCATGAGCTCTGACCGATCGAGCTTTGACCGAAGATAAACTCATAACATTCAGGATCCCATTTTCGGCGCGAGCAAGCTTAGCTCCCATAGCTTTCAAACCAGAACTGCAGAGTGGTCCAGTGGCTATGCTCTTACCGACGAAGCGAATTCCGGTAGCCGATTCGTTCTGGAGGCTAGAAGAGAAGTTCCATTTCCGTAACGCAAACGCGGCGTTTCCTTTAACCGCAAACGTTGACGACTGCATTTTTTTTTCTTTTTTCTTTTATAACCAACCGTAAATGCGAGGAAAAAGAGAGAGCAATTAGTCAAAACAAAAACGAGAAAATATCGCATTAAATCCAGCCGAACTCTAAAAACGAAAAGTAAAACGCTACATCATGAAATTGGCAAATCTATACACATTAATGGCGAAAGAGAACGAAAGCGATAGAGAAGAAACACTCTCGAGATCGCGACTCATTAACAAAAATCGAAACTCAGATTTGAAAAAAATTGAATAGCAGAGACCAAGGAGAAAGGAGAAACAATACCAGAGAAACTTCGGAGACTCCGCGATTAGAGAAGAGAGAGACAGAGGATAGTGAGAGCTTATAGCAGAGTTTGTGATTACAGAGAGGAACTATTTACTTCAGAGCTTATTGTCGTTATAAAAAGAAAAAGTATTTAAAACGCCAAAAATAATAAAGCAAATTTTGTTTCCTTATTATTTTTGGATTTTTGTATAATAGTTCATATTTATCCATTACCATAAGGAAAATCCAATAGTTTGTTTTTCTTCATTTCTTATTTTATAAAGATCACGAATTTAATGCATGTAATGTATCTTTCAATTTTGATTGGCAATACAGATACTTCTAAAATTATATCTAATCAAATGCCAGAATTATTGAGGAAAATTTGAATGAATAAGTTTCAAAAAAAAAATGAATGAATTTTGAATAATACAGTATATATTTCTATGTTTCTATTACCATAAAACTTGTGAAAACGTAAAAATCTGCAGAGTCATACTATATTTATCCAACAAATTATCAATCAAAATTGCTATTTATATTCACTATCATGGTATATTAAAACAATGACCAAAATTGCTCACCTGGAAAAAAAAAATATAATTTCCGTGCTATGTACTCGAGATGAATGGTACAGAAATGTATATTAACAGAATGTAAGGGTAAAAAATGTAAAATGATAAAAAGAACAAAAGAAGTAAAGGAGCCGCAGGATTGGCGATTTGGCAACGGTGGATTTTCTGGATTAGATTTTGGATGACGTAGCCCACACGTGTAATACCAGACTACTCACGTGCCGTCATTGACAATAATAATATGGTGACGTATAAAATCCATTTATCACAATAACATGAGCTTCTATTACTTGACCCCTTAATCTTCTTATGGGCTACTATATAAAGGCCCATTAACCCAAAATGGGAGCAAATTCTAAAGATCTTCGTGTCCCCCTCTCACAAACTCAGTTCATCGTTCTATCTCATTCCAACGACTTCGCGACACCTAAATTATTCGAAATCTTTATAAGAAGAGGTCAGCGACTTTATTTTCTAGTTTATAATGGTCTTAGTTAATTATTAATTTCTGATTCTCCATAAAATCTGCTGTGTCTTCTGTTCGATTACACTAAATTTGTTTGGCTCTGCGTTGTCTCTCTGTTAATTGGTTTCATTAAGCTTTGGTTGTCAATGTTATATGATTTTGAATTTCACTAAGATTGTGAAAAGATGTTTGATGATATATGAAGAAATACGTAACGATTTTAGAGTTTCACTTTCAATAGTTCGTTCAAGAAATGTTTATAATTTCGGTATATAATCAGGATTTTTGTAATTGATTCCACTTGTTTGAATCAACAGTTCGATGTTCTGCTCAACGTATACACCAAGTATTTACCATTTACACGCTGAAAAGCCCGTTTTTCGGAAGCCGAGGTTTCGGGTTTGTTCATCTACTTCTAGTGAGAATGACAGATTCAAAGTAGAGTACACTCCTTGGCTTATCGTTGGATTAGGAAATCCAGGAAACAAGTATCATGGAACAAGGCACAATGTAATGGAAACCAATCATTTCTCTAGTTACATTGATTGTGAAATGTTTGGGTTTGATATCTGCAATGCTAAATGTTTCTGTTGTTTTCAGGTTGGTTTCGAGATGATCGATGTTTTGGCTAGAAAAGAAAGGGTTTTGATGAATACAATACAGTCGAAAGCTCTAATCGGAATAGGTTTTACTTCTCTGGCTTTCAGTTTTATTTTCCCTCTCCTTTCGGTTCTTTGGTTTGAAGCATAAGAATACTGATGGCTTTATGGTTCTATGTATGATCAGTACAGGTGCTATCGAAGAGGTGCCTATCTTGTTGGCTAAACCTCAGACTTATATGAACTTCAGCGGCGAATCGGTTTGTATTTTTTTTATCATCAAACTCTTGTATCATAAATTTGCAAAGATCAGTCAGCTGCGTGATCAAATCCTCATATCTGAAACTGTTCTGTTCTTGTTTATAGGTTGGATCTTTAGCTTCACACTATCGAGTACCATTGCGTCACATTTTACTGGTAAAGTTTCTAACTTCAGCATCCCTAGCAATCAGAACACATTGTTTGGAATGAACCCTTTTGTTGAACCTTGATGTGGTTTTAGATTTACGATGAGATGGCTTTACCAAATGGGGTTTTGAGACTTCAACCTAAAGGAGGTCAAGGCTATCACAACGGGTATGTATTTATGTATGAGTGTGCCTCTTGAACATCCAAGTGTGTTCTCTGCTCTATTAACTGATGTTACCTAGTACACTTGGTACAGAGTGAAGAGTGTAATGGGGCATTTGGATGGTCGTCGAAACTTTCCTCGTCTAAGCATAGGCATGGTTTTGGTTCTGGTTTAAACCCAAGACTATCCTTAAGTTTCTTTGTCTTAAGCTTTTTGTTTTGTTGATTTTTGTCAGGCGTTGGTAATCCTCCTGGAAACATGGATATGAAAGCTTTTCTTCTTCAGAAGTTTAGTCCATTGGAACGGAAACAGATCGATGAAGCACTTGAGCAAGGAAGTGAAGCAGTGAAGACTCTTGTCCTCCATGGATTCAATCAAGGAATTTCAAGATTTAATCTTGTGCAGAAGTATAAATTCCATAAAGTATAAAATGAGCTTACAGTGAAATTTAACAGATGAATATTTTTTCTTTGATTTTTCAAAGAGACACCAAAAAGGAGTATAAGAGATTCAGATTCGTCGAGCATTTTCATTTTTTTTTGTTTTAAAACAATAAACCAGAAGCATCTCTCTAACATCTTATCATCAAGTTCTCAATTTTACGGTAACAAACGATAATCAATCACCTATTTCACCGTCTCGCCAACATAAATTCTCTTCTCAATGTGTTGCTATGTAAAATTGGATATTAATCTGAAATTTCATAAAAGGTTTTCAAAATTGAAAAGCACAAAAAAAGTAGTCATTGTAAAATAGGACATTAAAGATTGTGAATAAGGAACTGAATCAAGAGAGTTTCCATCATCCTAAATACCACAAAACATAACCAAAATTTAGGAACAGCTTAAACAAGTCAAAGTTTCCAGTGAGTTCCAAAACGAAGCTGAAGGCTATTTGGATAAACACAGAATCTCAAAGATTTCTAATAAATGAGTAAAATATATAAACATAGCTGTTATACTCAGTTATGCTCTGGAAACTAGTTTTAAATTCTTAAATCAAAATTGCTTGGTGAACGAACTACAGAAGCTTAAACTAAACCAGAGTAACTACCAAAAAAAAAAAAAAACTAAACCAGAGTATCCTTGTCCTAAACACCAAAAGCCTCATCATTTACACCAATCATAAGATGTTGGTTGACTCAAAACTGGTTAAACAATGACAAAACGTATTGCTACAACAAGTCCGTTCAGTTTGGCTAGGATGCTTAATTACCTTCTGTTCATGTTTTTGAGAGAGATGGGTGATGAAATTTTCAAAGCCTTTGCCATCAATATCATGGCATACTGAGCAAACCCAGGAGGCATCTTCACCTGATTCACTGCACTTATCCTCCTCAAGTGTCCCTGAATCTGTGGAACAAAAATAAAATAGCTAGTTCAGCAACAGATTTGCTGGATATTTCAACAACACTGTGAGAGAAGACAAACACACATCTTGCAGAAGAAATCTTCTCCAGCGATCTGAATCAGGACAATCATATGTAAACGCCTCAATAACGTTGTATCCCCAACTTCGTAGATCGCCAACAACTTGGGCTAAGGCTTTCGAATAGGGGCATATGACCAATATATTAGCTGGAGGTTGAATCATACTGGCCCACAGATACATATAGTGCAAAATGTTTCCGGAATCTGTTTCAGAAACAAAAGACTTGACTCTTTATTCATCAAGGAAGGAATATATACGTTACTGTAGAAAGGCAAAAGGATGAGAAGGTACTAACCGGAGTCGTAGTGATTAAGAACGATTCCAGTTGATGAGACCGCTCGCAGGACTTCATCAGGGACGTCTGTTAGTTTGTCCATGATGGCATTGATGGTGAGAGGACCAGAAAAGCATAAATCCTCCAAATACTGTTTAATACAAGGAGCTACCCGACGAGCATCATAGTCAGGGGGAACAGGACACCTCTTGATGTCCCAAAAGACTGATGTTACAGGCACGGTATCCTCGGCCCCCTGAGTGACCTGCATCATTCAAGATAACATGGGGTCAAATTTAGGCAAACAAAACTACAAGTGAGAAAGCGAAAGTACATGTGCTAAGAGGATGTTTGACTAAAAACTGATTAGACAATGACAAAACGTATTGATACAACAAGTCCGTCCGGTTTGGATATGATGCTAAATGGCCTGTTCATGTTCTTGACTAGAGAGATGGGTGGTGAAATTTTCGAAGCCTTGGCAAAGAGAATCATAGCATGGTGAGCAAAGCCAGTAGGCAGATTCACCCGTTCCACTGCACTTATCCTCCTTAGGTGCACCTGGAAAAAAGAGATATGCTGGTTATTTCAACAAGAGGACAAACACAGACCTTGGAGAAAAAAGTATGACCAGAGGTCAGGAGAAACAATTGGCGGGATAATATTGTATTCCCAAAATTGTCGAATTTGAGGGAAGATTGAGGGATTGGAGGATATGAGCATCATATTAGCTGGAGGTGGATAACTATTGATCCAGTCAAGTATAGTTCCCAAAATGCCTATGGAAAACAAGACGACGTGATTAAGAACGATTCCAGTGGAAGAGAGCGCTCGCAGGACGTCATGAGGGATATCTGTTAGTTGGCCAACGGCATAGATGGTGAGAGGACCAGAGTAGCCTAAATCCTCCAAATATTGTTTAATACACTGACCGACCAGACGAGCATCAGGCTCTGGGGGAACCGGAAACGTCTTGATATCCCAAAACACCGATGTTATAGCCAATGCCTGCTGCTCCGTCGGCTTCATCATTCAAGACTTTAAACCTTAGCAAAATCAAATTCAAAATTGGCAAAGTCTTTAATCTACAACAGAAATCAAAAACATCAGATAAGCGTGAGGAAAGATGGATTGACACGGTTAAAGCACCGATCGAGAGGGGAACCCGGCCGTATAATCGTTTCGATCGCAAATATAACTTATAGGGTTCTATACTTCTATACATGAATTTTCCAAGAAACTGATACAAGGAGCGAGAAATTTACTTGAGAGATACGTAGAGTTTGTTGGATCTCGATATCGACTAGGGATTCGAAATCCTTGGCGTTATCTATATAGATACGGTCTAGAATGGGCTTCGTTTTAATGGGCTTACAGTTTGTATGAATCGGCTTTTTGCACCAATCTCTCTCCAAGTTTTTTTTATATACAGTAGTAACTCTATAAATTAATAAATTTTTTCGATCCTTAGTTAATATAATATTTTAACATAATTCAATAAAATAATAAAATAATATATATTTTGAAAATTTTATGTAATTATATAGTCTCATCAACATTATAAATTAATAATTATATAAAATTATACAATATAACTAAAATAATTTAGTAAAATATAACTCTAATATTATTTATTTATTTATTTTTGTATAATGCATCTATAATTTTATCATATTACATCAAAAACATATGATATTATCTTTTTAAATTACATTAACAGTTTATTAAAAATTATATGATAATTATTTCCTAACATTTAATTACCCAAAAAAAAATTAAAATATTATTTTTAGTTTTTTACTTTAGATATGAATTGCATTTTCAAAATATGCAAATCTCTCTATTAATTAGTAATTATTAATTTATTAGTAAATTAATAAAATCTACTCAAATTTAATAAAATGCTTTCGGTCCCAAGAGTATGTTATTTCTACCGCTACAGTATTAAACTATGATCGATAACCTAATTCAGCGTCTTGCAAACAGAAATTCTCTTCTCAATGTGTTGCTATATAAAATTGGATAATAATCTGAAATTTCATAAAAGATTTTCAAAATTGAAAAGCATAAAAAAATTCATTGTAAAATAGGACAATAAAAATTGTGAACAAGGAACTGAATCAAGAGAGTTTCCTTCATCCTAAATACCACAAAACATAACCATAAGCTCTCTTTCTCTATCCTGATGATTCATCATCATCTTCAAGCTTCAATCGAGTACTCAAATACGACATCTTTGCCAGTAAGTTTACGGTACACACCCACCATTGTGTCAAGTTTGTACTCAGTGTCGTTCTTTTCCTTGGCATTCAAAAACACCTGCGTCAAAACAGAGTGTAAAGACATGCCCAAAATCATTCAGAGAAAGATCAGACTACATTCTCATATAGATGATATGATTACCTTCATGACCTTGGAACCATCAAGACGGTAGCGAGTACGCTTTCCGACAATCTCAGCAGGGAAGGCAACATCTTCAAGCATTGCTTCATGAACAGAGGTCAGAGTTCTGTTACGTGGCCTCTGAACAGCAGCACCCTTCTTGGGAGGACGCATGATCCTTCTAGTGGTAACAAAGATAACATCCTGTGAAAACAAATACAAAAAATTAAGAGAATGTACAACTATTTATTTAGGCATTTGCTAACGAGAGGATTTTATAATATCACCTTTCCACTGAACTTCTTCTCAAGCTCTCTGACAAGACGGGGATGAATCTTGCGGAAAGCTTTCCTCAATCTGAATGGAACGTAAATCACAACAGCTTTGCGGTTTCCGGAGATATCCATGTTACTGTGACCAAAACAAAATCAAATAGGTTTCCTAAGATAAAGGCTAATGCAACAATGGAATGAAAAAGGGGAAGAGAGAAAAAGACAGCAACATACACAGCTTGGTTAATGTAGAGATCTTTTAACTCGCTTTTCAACTCCGGGTTAGTGTTCTCCAAATCAAACAAAGCCTGGGAAAGAAAAGCAACATGTTCACGATGAATATAATTCACACAAGATTAATTTACAGACAAAGACATAAAAAGAGTTATTAGTACCTGAGCAACTTGCTCATCGACTTCTGTTGGGTCGGCGCCCTTGTCCTTCTTGATCTTGTTCTGAGCGGAGAACATATTCGCAGACCTTGAAATGTAAAGACACAAAACAAGAAAAGGTGATGACTTAGTCTCAGGATTACTACAGAATATCAAGCTGAAGGCTATCTGGATAAACACAGAATCTCAAAGTTTTATAATTAATGAATAAAATATATAAACATAGCTGTTATACTCAGTCATGCTCTGGAACTAGTTTTAAATTCTTAAATCGACATTCCCTGGTGAACGAACTACAGAAGCTTGAACTAAACCAGAGTAAACCTTGTCCTAAACACCAAAGCCTCATCATTTACACCAATCACAAAAGCTGAAATCTTAGAGTAATCTACACTATTAGGTTTTAGGGAAAACATCAGCATTGCCACTCTAGAAAAACAGAACTAAATCCATTCAATAAAATTCGAAATAAACGAAGGAATATAGAGGAAGCTCAAGAGAAATCCAATTCGCCTCACCGAATAGCCAAAAACTGAGGCGAAATCTGCAGGAGACCTTAGACTGAGAAAAAAAAGGTTGCGGCTTCTCCTTGGCAGCTCAATTTCTGTAAAATGAGGTTTTAATGTTTGATGATTAGGGTTTCAAGGAAGTCTCTGTTCATATGGGCCGTTAAATTGTTTTTTAAAGCCTATGGGCCCGTTCATACAAACTCGTCTCTTGTATATCCCTAACACCCAAACAAATCTTTCAAACTTTTAGTTTGGTATAAATACTAAATATCAAATGTATACCAAATTTTAATTTAGCTTAAATCACCCGATTCATGTTGTAAATAAATTTTTTTACTCTCATTTCTATTTTCATTGAATTCAAAAAAAAAAAATTACCATCAATTTATACATGCATGATGCATCTATAAAACTTGAATTTGGATATAAATGATAGGCGTCTGACAAAAGCAAAACAGCCCAAGATGACATAAAATTAGTTAACTTTTGCAAAAGAAAATAAAATTCATTGACTCAAAAATACATCCTAGTTGCAGATTGTAATTGCAAAGCTGAATTATTCTTTACTCCCTTACAAGAAGTGTAAACTTTATTGCAAATAGTGACCATTTATGGTAAAATACTCATCATCACTAGGTAAATGAAAACAAATGAATCGCACCTATAATATAACGAAACAAATGTTCATAATCTACGCAGTAGCAGTAACTAATGATCCCTCAGCTTGCAAGCTATGGTCGTCAAGCCACGAGATAATATCGGACAAGACACGAAGAATCATTTCGTCTGGTTCGCCTTCGAGCAGAGAATGATAAGCATCTTCATACAAAATTATCTTCTTGTCTGCACTTTTAGCTTTCTCATAAAGCTCTCTGCTCACTGAAGGATCCGTCACTGTATCAGCTTCTCCATGTAGAATCAGTATCGGCAAAGACACCTTGCAAAGATTGAATCAAGAAAATCCCTATTATTATTCTGATGCTGCTTTTCAAGTTTTGAGTTTATCTCATACTTCTTATTGAGATTACCTTTTGCAATTGTTGTTCAATCTCTTGAGTTGTTCGAAGCATTTCTACTGCAGACCGTAACCGAGGTTTACCGCTGTAACAAACGATGTTGTATTGTGTCTGCAGATTTTTAAAACAAGAAGAAGGGTTTAGTAAACAAATCTATATGCGGAAAAAAAATCTGTAATTCATGTTCTCACCATATCCCTCTTCCTGATATCTCTAAACGCTGCTTCTGCTAAATCCTTTTGTGGTACCAACTTGTGTTTTGGTAGAACATTTGCAAGACCGATCAAAATTTGTTTTAATACCGGTGGTGGAACCAAATCATCTGCAATCTAGATTGGATATATTATAGTTCATGTTAATGTTAAGATTAGTAACCCAAAAGATATGCTTAATAAGAAAATCAAATATTTACTTTGCACATCGGTGCTACCAAGACTGCGCCGGTCCACGCATTTGGTTGATTGAGATGTATTTTGAGCGATACAGCTCCACCCATTGACTGTCCAAAGAGAAAGCTCGGTAGAGAACTAAACTCAGGATTCTCTGCAACCAAAAGATTCAAAATCTATTGGTACCTAAAACATGAAGTACCCTTTCAGTCACTCAATGTGATTCAAATTTTTTACCTTTTATGTTGGAGTAATGCTCAATGACATCCTTAACGAGAAGATCAAAGCTAGGGATATAACCGTGCAAGCCTTCTGATAAGCCAAATCCGGGATAATCCATAGCGAAAACTCCGTATCCAGACAATGCCAATCTCCTTGCAATTCCTGCAACAAAACCAAGCTAGTGAGCAATCAAACAAGCTTCATTTTCATAACAAAAACCTTTTGATATTTATAAAAGAAAAGAACTAAACATGCCTTCAAAGAAAAACGTGCAAGTATCTCCATAACCATGGCAGAAACAAACCAAAGCTCTGAGCTTAGAAGCTTCAGGAAGCCAGCTTTTGGAGAAGATCTCAATTCCTCTCGAATTCACCTCATAAGACTACACATTGATCATACATCATCACAACAGTTGCTTCAATCTATATAAACTAACTTTGGTTCATGATAATCTGAATTAAAAAAACAAAATCTAATCTCTTTTACCTCTTTTGTCTTAATTCCATTTCCTGGTGTCTGCAACATCACGAAAACCCAACACATTCAATAAAAAAAAAAACATAAACATCTCATAACCAAACTGAATCAGATTGATCTAAAGTCTCAAGCTTTCTTAAACCCACTTTAATTGGAAATGACGAACAAAACAAGACCTTAAGAAATTCACTGATTCAGGCAAATAGATTCAAGTTTATTACCTTGAAGAGGATATGATCGAGATTAAGCTGGATATCTTTCAAGGAATCGCGAACATGACGACGCGCAGGAGCTTCATCAATATCAACCTCCTTCAGTCGCCGGAGCTCCTCATTGTCTACCTTCGATGTCGGAGCCATTGATCTTCTCCTTCGACACACCGATCTTCTTCCTTTATCTAAAAACCCTAAGATAAAAAAATTGTGCCTTTTGCAGAATCAATCAAATTAATCCACGCAACTCTAAAATTCTATCTTCTGAAAAATCTTAACTGCCAAAATACCCACCACCAAGTAAACAAAAAAAAAATCTAATATATTTTATTGTTGAAGATAAAAGCTTTTATTTTTCCACGGGAAAATAAATCTGAAGCTTGAAATTCAAATTGAATGGATAATTATGAATCACATTAGTGATTAATGCTACCGTGTAAAGGACTGAAAAGCGATAGCTTTGCTGATCTCAGAGCCATAAATCAATTTCTTAAAGAAAGAAAAAAAAAACATCGTCTTTCAGAGTTCTGTATTTAAATTTTTATTAATAAATAAATTTAAATGCGCAATAAAACTGTTATTTTCCAACTTATTTCTTTTTTTAACGATAAGATAATACGAAAGTGAGGAAAATAAATTAGAAATAGAAATCATCAGAATTACGCAATTATGAATCCATCAATGAGTTTCTACGGTTCTTGTCTTCTCTTTGTCTGTAGTAATGCTTTCCATTTCATCGTGTGAACAATGCTGTCGGGACTATTGGTTTTGTGTTAAGTATGAGATTTGGATACTCTAAAGATTCTGTGACGATATGCTAACGGGTCTGTGTCGTTAAATAGACGATAATCCATTAATGCGATGCCACGTGTACATGATGAGTCACGTCACGTGCATTTAGGTGAGGAGTTGGCATAATTTCGACATAAGAGTTGGAAGGAAACCTCCTTTGATCTTCTTCTTCTTTTTTTTTTGATCAACTTATTTCTTTTTTATATGGCTAACGGAAGTCTCGTGCAATTATGACAAAAATAATGCAAACAAACATCATGTTATATTGAGAATTCAACGGCAGAATTTAAGTTATATATTTTATGAATTCTATATCGAAATTATCAAAAAATGATGGGAGATAGTGTTATATAAAAAAAAAATTAATGTTTATTGGAACTTCATTAATCTTGACAAAATAATGATCGTATGTTAAAAAATAATCTCGAATATGAAGAAGGGTTTACTTATTTTGTTATAAAACTAAAAAAATCCTTAAAAGCTACTATGGATGTTCCTATGCAGAACCGAGTTCATCTATATGGCCTAGATACATCAGAACGTAATTAAAGATAGAAGCTTGTGGGTAATCAAGCCTCGATAAATTAATACTTGGCTCATGAATCATCTATTAAAACTAAGACCTCTAATTATAAAATAGTTCACAATCAAACCAGGTAATGGGTTCACCTGTAACTTCTGGGCTGATCCTTGGACACCATTCGATCCTCTTATCAAATTCATCGGTGCTCAAGGTCCTCGACAAACATGCATCCCATTAACCTCCACTGTAGCTTCCAGATGGCGCATAGATTCTTGGAACCTCCCAGCTGCAAGATGTGTGGAAATGGAATAGCTTTTATGTCATCTCACGATTATCTCACTCACCAACACTCCAGACAAGGCATAATGGAGAATTGGATGAGTGCTGCATACTAGCTTCTGCTCCAACTTGATCTACAAAGACATTACAGAGACAAAGCCACCAGTAGCTTCGCACCCGATTGTTTGGTTCAAAAGAGGGATACCAAAACATAAATTTCTTATTTGGATGTTTACTCTTAATAGGTGTGACTAGAGATCGCCTCTTGGAGTGAGAATCTCAACCGATCACTGATGCCTCTTGTGTAGCAGAGACGCAGAGAGCATGGATCATCTTTTCTTCAATTGTCCTTAATCCTATCGGGTCTGGTCTTCCATCACCTCAAAGCTGCAAATCAAGATGGCGAATCCAGATTGACAAATTAATGTCGACACTCTCCTTCATCTCTCAGGTAATAAATCACGGAAATATCTATCTCTTCTTGCTTGGCAAGCCACTATCTTTGAAGTCTGGTATGAACGGAACAACCGTATGCACCGTCACAAATTCATCTCCTCTAAAGCTCTTCTCCAAAGCATTGACAGAACAGTGAGAAATAAAATTTTCTCTTACAGACCACAAAATCCATCTGTAGCAAGGAATGTTACCAATTTTGGATTTCATCACTCATCTAGTTTCATCACGCGATCTTGTTCTCAATTATTAGGGTTTGTCGTTACATCCTAACTAAATCGACGTCATCTCTATTCTATACTTACAGCTTATGAGTTTGGGTTTAATTCACGTTCACTAGTTCACTTTGAGTTTTTAATTAAATCAAGAGTTACGTTTTATTTTTTAACTACTATATTAAAGTTTATTGGGGCGCTTCCACTAAAATAAAGTACTTTTGCTATATTTATTTTAATATAATGAAATTTTTTGAAAATAAATAAATACTGATTAGTTTATTTTTATAATATAACCCCACCACACGGTATATGTCATTGTCTTTATCTCTGGAAAAGGAAGTTTAATCAAATTACTACTATATAGTATAAATTAAAATAATTCTATTGGCTTTATTCTTCCTTTGTTCAATGCGTAAATGGCTCGCATGTCTCTCTTCCCACTGTCCGTTCTTTTTCTAAAACATATATACAAAACACAGCTATTTCTCTCTCCACAATTATATAGCTTCTTCAAATTTTCAACATTTTCTCCACAATTAATTATAGTTTTTCTTGGTTCTTTATTCGTTTGGAATTATATTAGTCGTGACTTGTTTACTTTACTTGTTTCTTTATTGGTTTTCTTTTATACGTCTTTCTCATTAGACATCTATACGGAAAACGTTAGATAGTAGAATATGATGTGGTATCTAATGGAGGGCAAAGTTCTTTTACGATTGATACACAAACATGTGGATGTCGGGTAATAGAACCTTAAGTGTTTTATATATAAAAAGTTTTAACACTTATTTCACTATTATGTATACCATAAAATTCGATCAAAAATATAAAAAATTTAGAATTTTATTCTGAGTAAAAGAAAAGAGATTCACAACGTATGCCACTTCAGAGCTTAGATAACTGAGAGAGAGAGACGCAAGTGTTTTGAGGGAAAAAAAATGAAAGAGACTAGATTCCACCTAACTAAAAAAGTGAGATATGTGTAAAATCGGGTTCAAGATCATTTCTAATAAGAAAAAATATTGAGTTTTGTAGAGAATTAGAATATATGGCATAGACGAGTATAACAAGCCAAAAAGTCAAATCATATGAGATTACTATATAGCCTTAATTCATATTATTTGAAACCTTAAATGGAAGATGACGCTTTCCATCAAATGACTCAAATTCTTTTTATTTCGAAACACATATAACATCGGTCCAGAGAATCTATAATTAAGACTTTGCTCTTTACTATTCGTTAAAGTTAACCTACATATGATGTTACGATATTTTATTTTAATAAATTAATTAAATGTGGCGTTAAGTGGTCTGCTCAAAAAACGACGATAAAATATCCAAAAAGAGACGATGAGTTTGGTAATCAAATGGTAATAAAAAAAATGGTTAACATGTTTATTCGATATTCATATCATTTGAAATTTAATTATGATTCCCATGATTATCTTTAAAACACATTTATAAAAAGGTCTAATTTTCTAAATTTTTGCTTCAAGTGTTGTTTGAAATATATATAGCTTTAGCCAAAAATCCAAATCTTTAATATTATCCCCTTGTAAGTTAGCATTCAATCCAGACCAGTGATGAATTTTTTTTTTTTTTTTGGTCACTCAATGAATTGTTAATTCAATATAAGCATCTCATTCCCATGGCATAAAAGAAATAAAGAAAAAAAAATACTGGTCAACTGTGATAGTATGACTGTCTGCTGACGCGAACACGTTTCTTATGGGAAGCCAGCAATTTTTTTTTTAATAAGTTAAATGAATAAAAGAAACATCCGACCCGATTACAGTTTCTGGTCAAAATGTCAAACTTCACAATTGATAGCGTTTTTAACATACCTTTAACAAATAAAAGACAAAAGCAAAAAGTAATAAAGTAAACTCTAGGTGCCCATTTGATCGTAGCTTTGTTAAACTATAGAAATATATATAATAGGGGATGGTAATATAACATATATGTCCTGTTTGTTACATTACAATTTAATGTTTCCATTGATCCGATCAAAACTATAGAAAATTAACTTTTGAAATATATGCTTTATCATTAATCAAAATACAACTAAAAAATATTTTGGAAATATTTGCATCACTTCATCATCTACAAAATATGTAATACCGTATATAAAGTATTTCATAATTTTTTGGATGTAATTTAAAAAGATAATAATAATTAGTAATGCTTAGGATACAGATAGAACAAATTAGAGATAATTTCTAATAAAAATATAAATTTATGAGTAAACAAATAACATTAGAATCATACTTTACTAAAATATTTTATTTATATATTATATAATTTGAAAATTATTATTTATAATATTAATAAAACTATATATTTACATTGAATTTTGAAAAAATATATTATCTTATTAATTAATTGAATTATGTTAATTACTATATTAGTTCACTCGGGACCAATTTATTTTATTAATTTATAGAATTTCTATTGTACAGAATAAAACTATAAAATTAGAGTTATACAATACTTATTCTGAACAAGTTTTATTCGCTAACAATATACAATATTTTTTTTTGTTATAACAATATATAATTTTCCAGCGTAAAAAACAAACTTTAAAACTAAGAAAGTTGTTAGCCGAGAATATTTAAAAAATAAAAGTAATATACGGTAATAAAAAGAGGAAACAAAATCATTATCTATGTTGACGAATAAAAAGAATTAGTTACATAATTATAGATGCATAGAAATTGTAATATTAAGCTGTCCACAAATATCACTATTACGACGGCGATAAAAAGCAAATTTCCAGTTTGATGTTAAAAAAAAAAAAAAAAAAAAAAAAAATTACTAAAAACACAAAAACGTCATCGTTTCATGTTGTCTTCAACCTCACCCACACTTTGTTCTCTCATCCTTTTATAAAATCCCTATTTCCCCAGACGATTTTTCGCCTCTCTCTCCTTTTCTCCTATCTTCTCCGCCCCCGTGCCCTCTCTCTCTCTCTCCTTTCCCGGGGATTTTACTCAGGTATCTCTCTCCCTCTATCGTCTCCTTCTTCCTCTGTTCTCAATGGTCTTTTCATGGCGGATTTTACAGTCGCTTTTATTTTGCCTTTGTTTTCATTCTCAACAATTTTGCTATAGAGAATAGATCTGTGTTTTTTTCTGTTTTAATTTCCGTCGTTTTCATTTTTTAGTCTTGGATTTTAGGTTAAATTCGAGTCAAAACTTCTGGGTTCTTCTTTGATTGTTGATAAAAAAAATTTCTGGTGAATTTTGATTATTATTTTTCGGATCTGGGTTTTCTTCTTAGCTATTTGGTCAAACATCATCGTTGGCTTTATCCGAAATTGGTTTCTGTTTTTTTCAAAAAGTCCTTTTTGTAGCCCATCTCTTTGAATTTTCAATCATCTATTTTTCTTCACCCTAAAGCGTTTTGTTTGATCTGTTTAATAAATTAAACAAAAGCTCTGATTCATAGATCCGTTGTTCTGTTCTCAGATCTTTCAAAGTAGAAACCTTTGGTTTGTTTGTGTTCCCATCTTTCGATTTCGTAGCATCCTGAGTGTTGTGATAGATCTGATCTGATCTGATCTGATCTGATCTGATTTGATTATAGGCGTTCTTCTGTGGATCAAGGTGGTTTCTTTGTGGAAAAGATGAATCATTGCAACCTTCAGCAGAACGCCTTCATGTCTCGTGAGGAAATGATGGGATTTGATCCAAAGGATCTTGTCGTTTGTCCTAAGCCCCGTCGTGTTGGTTTACTCGCCAACAACGTCATTCGTCCTCTCAGATTACACATGAGGTAATTAATCAAAGCTTCCTCCTTTTGTATTCCTTGTATTAGAAACAATCAATTACCAAAACTGTTTTCGTGATTTTTGTAGTCAAGCTGCGGCTGATTTGTGTGATTCTAAAGCTGGTGCAGAGCTTTTGGACATTATTCGTAGAAAGGTATGCTTCTGATTCTGATCTGCCTCAAAAAGGTTTCTCTTGAATCATTAAAAGTTGGTTCAAGTTAGGATCTTTAATTGAAAATGTTACAAGATTCTGATTCATACTCTCTCGCAGGAGGATAATGGAACAATAGGGCAGATACTGTCATCATCTGTATCTTCATCGCCACCATATTTTCCCGGTTCACCACCGAGCAGAGCAGCAAACCCATTAGCTAAAGATGCTCGCTTTCGAGATGAGAAACTCAACACAATCTCACCAAACTCTCCTTTCCTTCAGCCCAATTCTGAAACCGGTTTTCCAACTCCATCTCCATCGTCTTCGTCATCTCGCGGTTGTGTTAGAATGAAATTCGGACTTAAACCGCCCGCAGTTAGAGTAGAAGGATTTGATTGTTTGAACCGTGATCGCCAAAACTCGAGCATCCCTGCCATGGCTTAGTAGACAACCGAAGAACCAAGTGTACATAGAGATTCCGGAAATCGTTCACCAATGCCTAACAGAGGAGGATTTGATTACAAGTGCTGCTTCAACTACTATTACTAGTACTACCATTTTTGAAGTAAATGAAAATGTTTTTGTTATTCATCTTTTCATGAGAGAGAGAAGAGGAGAAGTAAGGAGGAAGATGAAGATCAGTTACCGTCGCCGGTCACCGTTTTTTTTAACTGTTTTATTCAGGTTAGTGTTTGTATATAAAATATGCAGTATTTAAGAAAAATGAGTCGAATCTTTGTATTCGTTTGGTGTTTTTTCTGGGTCGGGCGGATCTTTATTAATGTTTATATATAACCCTTAAGGAGAAGATTAGAAGTAATATGTAAAATTTTCTCGGGAGATAAACTCTGGTTTTCTATCTTCTCTTTCTGGGTTTCCTTGTAATATATAGTTATAATCAATTTGGATTTTTTCTTTCTGTGAATATCACCATTGGTGATTCTTAAGTTGTCTTTCACCTTTGTATATGTGTTTGGTGACGTTAAATATGTATATTAATGCTTCTTATATCAATGCTTCTTCTTACTGTTTAATAAATTAAAACTCTGTTTCTTGCATATATTTATTTTGGACAAAATTTTGAACTCCACTTGCGTATTTCACTCATGACATAACTCGTCACAAGAAAAATGTTCAAGCTTTAAGAGGAATGTTTAATGTCGAGAGGCTCTGCTATTTCCATGTGGTCGCTGGAATTCCTCTTGTAAATACGAATGAAAGGACTGAATAATTCTCTCTTTATCTTCCGGAGTTGAGTTGCTGCTTAGTGCTAAAGCTAGACTATTGCAATGCCTCCTTATTTTAGAATCGCATTATGAGATTGAACGTTCAGTGCATGTGTTGGAAGATTTCTTGACAAGCTCCCATGGAGGAAACAACTGATAATGGTTTCTTCAGTAGAATGAGATGCTATAGCTGCAAATCGGCCACCTATAGCTGCTTCTTCGTGGTTCATCACAAGTATGGTTTTCATCTGTTATCAACATCTTCAAGGACTGAATCAAAAACCATTTCTTCAAATGTCATAACCACATCAAACACCAGCACTATCTTCTCACCTTTGGGGATAAATTCCTCTTAAGCCTCTGCGCAATACCATTCCGCTTGTAGAGTTTTTCAGGATCCTTGCGCCTGAGTTCATCCAACATTTGCTTGTACCAAGCATCATCGAGACCTTTATTATAGCATCAACATTTATGTTGTACTATAATTCTATCTTTTTCTTGTTTACTTTAAAAAAATATCAAGGAAAATTAAAAAAAAATGTAATAACGAGACAGTTATTGTACGCGCCAAGACAATTAACCGAACAGACGCATCTATTGAATCAAAAATAAATAACTTACTTCAACGACAATTAACCGCCATTTCTCTCTTCTCTCTCTCACTTGTCTCTCTCAATTACAAAAAGCTTTCTGTGATCCCCACGAAAAAACTCTTTTTCCTCACTCCTTGGTTCTTCAACTCTCAAGCATCATACGGTGCTCGAGAGAGATTTTTCTCTTTTGTTTTCGGTTTTACCCTAAAAACAAGTGAGAAAGCAATAAGAAGAAGAGTGAAAAAGCAAAGATGGCGGATGATGATTCAAAAAAATCATCCGCTCTTGAAGACGACGATCATGAAGGTGATCTATTCTCTGATCCACTCGATGAGTTCGCGTTAACGGAAGAAGATCTCCGAAATGTTATGTCAAGCCCTAATCCTACTCTCATGGACTTAAATCTCCCTCCTCTTGATCCTTCTACTACACCATATATGGAGATTAACGAAACTCAGTTGATGCATGAACTTTCACTTTCAATTACTGATTGCGACATCAACGATGATTTTTTAATATCTTGGGACATGGATGAACCATCAAATTATGATCTCGACAACATCATAGACCTTAATGTCCCAGAAGAGATTGGTAATGATACTAGTGGTATTACCATTGTTGGTTGTGAATCTACAACAAGTCTTGAAGTGAGTACTCGAGTTTTTGGGAATACTAATTGTCCCAACTTTGAAATCGGTGGTCCATCAACAATGGCTGTTCCGGTTACATCGACAATCTCTGATGGAAGTTTCGTATGCACTTGTTGCTCACTTCTACGAGAACTAGTCCATACTAATGGTAAATATACGTTACTGTTTACGTTTATCGAATGCTTTTGGTTGCAATATTGATTGGTTATATTCTATGATTTATATGTAGGTCTGAATGTGAACAGACTCACTATTTATGGTGGGATAGGTTTCTTCTGCCATGCAATTCTCGAGACTCAACGAGATGTTGGTTATACGATAGAACGTCGATATCAAACATTTCATTTGAAGGATTTAAAGATGGAGGCTGTTAAGAAGTTTATTGAAGATTATTGCTTTCAGATACAAAGCGACGGGTTATCACTTGTGGAAGATAGTAATTCTGCTTTCTATCAAGCAATGATTGCTAACTCCGTCTCTAACCAGTCGCTTATGGTGCCAATCCCTTCGCGTAATGATGTTCCAATGTCTTTGCCTACTCCAGATGAAGTGCTCAATGTTCCTCCACCTGTGCCGCCACAAGATGAACCCACTACCAGTTCAAAGAAAGGAAAGGGAAAGGGAAAGGCAAAGGCAAAGAGAAAAACGGCTCTGGCTTTACAGGTTTGTCTCATATTTCTCAATTTATACTCAGTTTTAACACCATATGATCATTTAGGGTAACTTTCTTTTATTATGTAGGATTAAGTACAAATAGATTTTAGGATGAAAACATGTTAATTGCGCTATAAGAAAGCTATTTGGTAAGCTGATTGTATATAGATGAGTGACTGAACTTATAGTTAGTCTTTCCGTAGCAAAAGAGGACAAAGAATTTGTATTATGTTTATAGTGCTACAAGAAAACTAGCTTATTTCATTGAGTTTAGTAAAGACGAGAAAATTTACTGATCTTCGGTTTTGTGATTCATCTTCTATGTGCCGAGGACAAGAACAGAGGGAAAGAACTGGAAAAATGACATTGAAGGATATCAACATGCATTTCCATCTTCCAATCGAACAAGCTGCTCGAATACTGAGACTTTGTCCCACAGTTTTGAAGAAGATCTGCAGGAAAGGAGGGTTAATGCGATGGCCACATCGCAAAGTAATTGAATCTAACCACTTAAATTAACACAAATTTTAAAATTGTCTTAAGGTTTTTTTTTTTTTTTTTAACAATTTATCTGTTAAACTGTTTTGTAGATAAGATGTATGGAGGATAAAGTAGAGAGATTGGAGAACGTGGTACGCACGGCAAAGAATGATGTCGTTAGGGCTCGTGCTCAACAGGAGATTGAAAATCTACGGAAGAAAATTGCCGAGATTTGTAGTAACATACTCAAGAACTATTAAGTAATTTGTTTTTCACTAAAAGTTTGGGATTTTTTTTATTTTCAGATATTTTTAAGAATTTTGGTTAATAATTAGCTGCCTTGCATTGGTAGTTGGTTGATTGTAATGTGACAAATTGTCACAAACATTTACGAATCAATGAAGAAAATACTTTAAGACAATTTTATCGTTATTACGGGGTTTTTTTGTTTTCGATAATTTATTACGTTTTGTTACGTAATTAGATGACTTAAATTAAGATAAAACTAGGTGAGTTTTCCGCGCTACGTGCGGCATGTGAATTATTTCTATTTGTTTTTTCTACTTTCATGAGAGAAAACTGTTAAATTTTAGTATAAGTTTAACAAAGTGATTTTGAAATTTTGTATTTATGTGACAATAATTTAAACAGAAACCATAATTTTTACAATATATTGCAATTATATGTATAATGAATTTGGATATGAATTGCATTGTGGCATAATATCATTTTAATGCTTGTAAATTTTGAACTATTGTATATACGGAGAAAACAGAAGACTTAAACATATACTCTTAATTAATTTTTTCTTGTCATTCATTAGACCATCTCCAATTGTTAGTTCTATTTTTTCCTATAAAAATAGAGATCTTAAAAATAGATGAGAGATTTGCTCTAATGGTTACCTCTGTTTTCATTTTTAAAATAGTATTTAATATATATAATATTGTTATTTTATTAACTAATTTATACTAAAATCTTTTACTTTTCAATTTTACAAATTTGACCCACTCATATTGTTTTACTTGTGTTTTTTTTAATTTATCATCTTTTATGTAATTTGTATTTCTAATTTCATATAAGTTTTTGCTGCATGTTATAATAATTAGATAACCAAATTTTATAATATAGTTGTATATAACCACATAAATGAACATATAATTTTGTTTAAGTATTTTTTCCATAAAACAATATAAAATCGATCAATTAAACTTAAAATGTCAATTTACAGTAGGTTTTCTAATATAATTCTGTAGGACCTAATACTTCAATTGTTATAAACTCTTCCCTCTAGAATCAATCAAATGTTTTACTTTTTATCCCATGAAACCTCACTTTCTGCTTGTTTTTATGTACATAATTTTCACTGTAATACACTAATACGGAAACATGACAGTATTTTTAAAAAACACACTCAAATGAATTAAAAGTTTTACTGAATCTATCACACATTCGCAACACAACTTTGTTTGTTTTATTGCATTCTCCCTTCTATTTATCATTTAAACATGCTAGTATCATATATTCGTAGAGTGAACATGATTTGGCCGCGCTTTCATAGACACCATGGGAATGTGGCCCACTCTTCTCGAGCGACTGAGCACTTAGAGTAAGGACTGAGAAAACCAACGTTTGTAACGAACTTCTCTGAAAGACCAGCATACGTGACCATAATTATTTTGGAAGTCAATAACTAACGTCGTTGTAGCTGTGACCGGTCACATCAAACTCCCATTCCCATGGTTAGTTATGTCATATGAGCTAAGGCAAAGTATGTAGATTCTTCCCCTTTTTCCATTTTGTGGACCTAATGATGAAATGGAAAACAAATGACAACCATGGAAATGGAAAAGAAAATATGGTACGAAACATAAATGCAAAAGCTAACTCTTTTAAACATCAAAGTACAAAGTCGAAAACAAATATCATAATTTAAATTTGCTAAAAGGGAGGGTGATTAGAAGGAAAACCAAAGGAAGATACTTGTGTTTTGTCTTAGAAATCATCAATGAAAAAGGAGCGTAAGAATAAATTTAAAAGGAAAAATAGGAAGATAAGAACAAAACAAATGATAGACGTCAATAATGTAGAAACTCCAAACCGAGACCTTTCTTAAAGAACATCTTGAAAATCGGATCACGTAATTTTTGTGCTATATACGTATGCATATTTTTGTTGAATCAAGCAAATAGTATTCAAACCCTCACCTTACATGTCACTTTGTAAAATGATGCTTCCCCACGTGCCTTTAAAACCTTTGAGACTCCATGGTCTTTGTTTTTCTTTGCTGATGCCAAACTTGTGGCTTGCATCTCACTTGCACAAGCCTCCTTTGCTAACCTTTTTTACATAGTAAGTAAAAACTACAAAAATTAGGAAAAAAACTAATCCATGAATGGGTACTGACAATCTAAAAGATTGCAAAACAGGGAAACTTCCTGAACATTAAAAAAAGAAGCTGATTAAAAGCACAAGGATTTTACCAGAAATCTCTTAAAATAATAAGAAAATGAGAGTAATAAACACAGAATGTACACACCTCACGGGCTTTCTCTATCTCATATTCATTATACACGTGTCTCGATCGATAAGACCAATCATGGAATTAAACTTAGATTTTACAATCTCTCCGCTTCAAAAGAAACACAAGACAGTCAATGAATATACATATGGGAAGAAAAGTTGGTGAAGAAGAACCAATAAAATTTTGATTCACGAAACACCTACACTATCTCCTACCAGAAGTAACATAATCTAATTAGCATGTGTTTCATCTCAAAGAAACGTACAATGTTACTTCAACCTAAGGGAGCTCTCAAACTGTAGTAGAAACCGACTTCCCTGGCAGAAATCCCCAATTCAATAACCCAATTTTTAAACCATTGAAATTTTGCCAGGAAAAAATGCTACCTAGTTGAATTACACAAACTTAAAAGATCCATCGTTTTATTTGAAAACCAACAAATCGGGACTCACATTATCAAATCCAGCAATGTTTTTGTTCTCTGAGGAAAACGCAGGTGGAATTCCAGTAAATTTCACGAATTAAAATAGCATCAATGCAGTTCAATATCACCAGGAATACTCAATTAAGCTCGAAAGATTGAAGAAATCTCCATTACTTTCATCGAGAATCTGGAACGTCAATGCCTGCTGAGAAGCGTGTTGAGATTCCGTCGCGAAGCTTTGGTTTTAGAGAGTGATTGCAGTGTTTACGTTTGGCAGTAGACTATGCGGTGGGGGTTTTATACAGAGAGATTCCGAAGGAGGTATGTGTATGTCAAAAGTGGCGATTAATTTCTTTCAATTGGAAGGAATAATGGTGATTAAACATAACGAAGTGGGTAGGTTAAGAGAGTGGATCTTATTGCGGTGGCGTTTCGTTTGTTAGGGAGCCGAATCGAATTTCAACGACAGAGCCTATTCTCAACGTCGGTGAAGAGTCCGGCGTGTCAAACAATGAGATATGGCTATTTCCGATTGTTTAGGTTCATTGGGCTGTGATATGGGCCATAACTCATGTACTGACTAAAATGAGATTCTATGTACTTGGGTCAATCTATTGAATTTACGAAAGTGGCAGCGTTTTGTTTTTTTTTTTCCAAACCGATCTGACTTGGCATTGTTTAGTAGCGTTTCTTTTGTAGATCTGACGTGTCACATTTTTGAAAGTAGTTTTAAAGGTTGATGTGGACACAAGGAGAAGCCCCAAAATCCTTCTTTTATATATATATATATAAGAGATTATGCATTAAATTTTTAAAAACCGTTGGCGAACAGAGCCGCCCACAGTACAAGACAGATTAAAAACCAAAAAACCAGAAACCAGAAATTGTTTTGGATGTGAACATAGATAAACTGAGTTAAATACTTTCTCAAAAAAAACAGGAGTTTCTATATTTGTTTAGAAATGTTATTATTTACATATTTAAAAAATGACTAATGACGAATGAATGATTAATGAAAACTAATAAACCGGAAAATAATGGGCGGTTTCATACACACCTGCCTATAATGCGGCGAGTCGTCCAAATGGCCACTCGCGTGAAAATCACGTACCTAAAAAACAAATTATTGTGAGAAGATTAAAGTAAAGTACAAAACCACTCTTCTCTTGAATATACATTTGTTTCTGTAATAATTCTTCTTTATGCTTCCCTCTGTTTTTAACTCTGCGTCCCAAAAATCCAGGGGCTTCCTCTGTCACGCATGCAAAATCTCCAACCCGTAATTAAAAAAAAAAAGCGTCTAACCTTTTAGTTAATTATATAAATTACTCAATTTCCATTATTAAGTTCGCTTACAAAACCTTTCGCCTAATTTTTTTATTTGTTTTGAAGTCAATCAATTGAAACGAAACAAGATGAGAATGAGTTGTAATGGATGCAGAGTTTTGAGAAAAGGGTGTTGCGAGAACTGTAGTATAAGGACAAGTTTGGCTTGGATCGAATCTCCTGAGTCTCAGGCTAACGCAACCGTGTTTCTCGCTAAGTTCTATGGTCGTACCGGTCTCATCAACCTCATCAACGCTGGTCCGAATCATCTACGTCCTGGTTAGTTCTATTAAATGATGTCTTTTACAATGAATTTTGTGTAATATCTAATTGATGTATGTGAAAAAACTCTTGTAGCGATATTCAGATCACTGTTGCACGAAGCATGTGGGAGAGTTGTGAATCCGATCTACGGTTCGGTTGGTTTGTTGTGGTCGGGAAGTTGGCAGCTTTGTCAATCTGCTGTTGATGCGGTTTTAAAAGGTGAAGCTATCACGCCAATCACTACTGACACTGCGGCGAACGGCAAAGGTCCGCCGATTAAAGTTTATGACATCCGTCATATCTCAAAGGAAGAGAATACCGCCGCGAATGGCTCGAGCCATCGGAAACGATACAAGACTCGAAGGGATAAACGTAAACCAGCCTGTTTGATGGAACCGGAGGAGGAGAAATCTAATGAGGTAAGTCATGAATCGTCGTTGAGCCATCAGTCTGAAGGGGAGAGCGATGGAAAAGAGATGGCGAATTTCCCGGTCGAGCTGGAATTGAAGCTGGGAATTGAACCGGTGTTGTCACGTGCGAATTACGTTGTTGTACCGGTTAAGAAGAGGAAGATGGGTAAGTTTCGCACATGTCAGGTGGAGAAGGATACGTGTAAAGAAGAAGATTGAGAGTTTATGCGCTATGAGAGTTTATTGAGCCATTGGCATCTTTTTGAGTTTTAACTTTTTTGAATTTTGGTAATCTAAAAATATCTGACGAGAGCAGTGTATGTAGAAACTTATTTACATGAAAATCATTAATAGAAGAGCTGTTAACTCTTACATGTTAAAGAGTACAAAATTTCACAAATTAAAGAGTACAACAAACACACAAAGAAACATAAAAAAAGGGCAGGCCCACCACAGAAATAGACCAGAAAATTATTAAGAAGGGAACGGTATCATGGGCTTAACATAATGGATCTGGAGGCCCAATACTCAGAGAAATTAAGAGGGTGTTATTGGTTATGTGATTTTTAAAGAGGTGTAAGTTTTTAAGGGATTATTGGCTCATATGTCCTTCAAGTCAATCATTTTTTTTTATGTCCCTCTTTAATCCTTATCTCCTTCGTTAAATTGAAAATCCAAAAATACCATTCTTCTCTTTTAAAATTAAAATTGTTTTAAACTGATCGGTACTCTGGATCCAACTGTGTACAATAATATATCTTGTGTGACACACAGTTGTACTTCCAATTATATCCGCCTTAGGTATAACTTAAATCTCGCATGACACACAGTTGTACTTCCACTTGTACCCCAGTTATATCCGTATTTTACGAGTTATACCACATATAACATATTCGAACTCTAGTCACGCGAGCGCACATTAAAAGTCCAAACCATTGTGTTGCCGTGTTTTTGTTGATATTATTTACAATTCTATCTATATAACTTTATTTGCCCGAATTTCTAGTTTATTAAGGGTAAAATCGTCTTTTGGATTTAAAAATAAATGTAAAACAAATTAAAAAATAAATCAGGGATATATCAGTCAAATATGAGAAAAATTTCTATTTTTAAGATTTTGGTGTTATTCAATCTTGAATTACAAACTCTATTAAAGTTATGTATTATTAGTTCAATATTTATAAAAAAAATTGTTAAAAATCATGCGTTATTAATTTAATAAATTTTTTAATTAACTTTCAATTTATACATAAGTTTATTAAAATTTAATATTATTGATTGATTGATTTTTTAAAAAAAATTGTTCATCTAAAAAATTTTTCAAAAACTTTCAAAATATTATATGTTAAGGTGATATTCTCAGCAACTTTTGGTGAGAACATGTGAAATGTGCAATCCTAAAAATCATTACAATTATACATAAATCTCAAATTAATAACACCCCTAAGCTTTCTTTTGGTCAACTTATTTGAACTTTTTGATATATGAAACACACTGGCAAAGCCTGAGGACTTGTTGCAATTCAAAGTCACAGGCTGTGGATGCTGAAGCAATCAAACGGGTTTCATTTATTCTTAAAAAGCTTTAAACTGCTGCAAACTATCTTCTCGACCACATCAACGAGTTTCAATAAAAATATCGCTCAACCAAACTTGATTTTTTTTCTTTGAGGGGGTTATAAAGTGGTTTACATCTATGTTTCCAATCGAGAATCAAATGTCTGGTTGTGGTTACTTTTTGCTGTTTTACACAGTTGGGGTGATTGATGTGTACCTACCTTTCGTTACAATAAAATGAGTATGTAAACTCACTATAATCATTTTCACAAACACTACGAATTTAATATTTTTTGTCTGATGCTTGCAGCTTTCATATGAACAATTGCTTTGTTAAGATTTTTTTCTCGAACAATAAAGCAATATAATTTTTTTAATTAAAACCAAATAAATAAAAAATGTTTAATTTGTTTGGCTATACGAACAAAGCATTTTTTTCTACGAAACAACGTCTGTGTTAATCTACAGTTCTACACGCCTTTTATGTGTTTATTAATTGGGAAACTTCTTCTCTACCACGGTTAAGAACTTAAGACAGGGGGGAAGAATAAGAGAAGTAAATATTCTTTGATATCGAATTTAAATTCCATTTGGTGCCTTCAAAGAGAATATAAGAAAAGCTCGAATATTACGAAGATAAACTATATATATGTATAGACAAAAGTCACAGAACCACTTCTCAAAAATATTTTTTACATGGTTAATTTACGCCTTTAGTAAGGGAAAACAAGCTAAAAGTTAAAAAGGCAATACTCATTTTACATTTGAGTTGTATACGCAAATATTACTTATATGTTACGTATTAGAAAAATTATGAGGATAAGTGAATGAATATATAGTATATAGCAGCAATATCACTTATCGTAAGTTCGTAACTCGTAAGTTGTAAAACATTAACAACTCACAATGAGAAAATAAAAACAATTAGAAAAATGTAATAGAATATTCGAGCGGGAATATATCATAAGAATTTTAGAAGATCTGTGAATCGTACTTGCCCATAAGAATCTTTGCCGACTTTATGTTCTTTTGACTGCTCTTCTGTTATTTTGCCTGCCTAAAATTTTATATTTCAAATTTTTATTAGTATATAAAGGATGAGCCGAAGATTTTTTTAATTTCTCCGTGGCTTCTGAAAGCTTTTTTGTGTGGTTATAACTTATTAACAAAACTATGCATCACCAAATAGTCAAAAGCGATCATTATTTGCCCTCTAGAAAACTTAACATTTGATATCACTTATTTATAAATTATCGTTTAAAATGGAAATGTTAGAATAAAACCATTTAGTTGACAGAAAGGAAAAAAGAAAATTTAGTTTTGTAATGATAAATTTCTGTTCTACACCCATATGTCTTTTGGTATTGGATAATTATGTAGTAAAATCCAAAAAAACGGTGCTGTTCAATAATAATCCACTTTGTAATGATACAAATAAGAAGTGATGGAACAACTCGAAATGCTTGGGATCAAATCAACTGAAACTCAACTTACAATCATTTAACTATTCATAATACCACGACTGCCAATAATATTATTCTTTTAGGATAACTCTTCTTGTGTTTTCATGTTAGCATAATTTCCCCACGTAAATTTTGAAAATGTCAGTCTTATTTTTTTGGGGGGTCTTCGTCTTTTAAGATATACTCCGTATTCAACCGTAGAAACTTTTATAGTGTATATTCAATGGCTACGTTTCTAAGTTTCTAACACAAATGGAGCTTTATTTGAAATTTTCAAATATAGGGTCTAAATGATGAAATCGAAATATGGCTGGCGGAATCGCAGATTTTTTTTGAATTTTTTGTAATTTTTTTGTAGAATCTAGCGGAATAATTCAAATGGTAACAGTTAGATCTAGCTGGCGGAAACTGACAGAATTTTTTTTAATAAATTAATTAAATAAATTTATGAAAATATTAATTAAACAGTTTTAATTTTCATCAATATTAATTAAAAAATATTAAATATTAAAAATTTAATTTGATATTTTAAATAATTTTATTAAAATGCATGAACTTTTTGGATACCCAAAAATGTATTAACTATTTTATTTTCCGTTGAAATACACAAATTTTAAATTGCATATATTTTACATACATGAATTAACATATGTTGACAAAAAATTTGTGTTAGGCCTGTGTAAAACACCCGAAATGGTTATAAACACCTATATCCGAATAAGCAAAACCGAATCCAGACCAAACAAAGAACCGAATAAATACTCAAAATACAATTATATGTTCAAAATATTAATTATATTTAGACTTGATATAACTAAATTCCAAAATTATAACTATAAAGCTGAAAATATCAATTATTTTTAGACCAAAATAACTGAAATTATTTTGTTATATTTGTGAAAATTAATCAAAATTTATTCAATATTTACCAGTTTTTTTGTTGTTTTAACGATATTTTTGATATTTGAATCTGACAGAAACTCGGATGGAACAGAACCGAATATGAACCAAAATTTATAAATATCCAAATATGTTTTAGATCTTTGAACCCAAAATTCTAATCAAATCAAAAGATCTGAACCGAATTCAAATGTATTCAAACGATCGTGTTTAGTTTGTTTATTATAACCAAAACATAATTAATACATATTTTTTTAATTGATGAATTTGACAGAATTTGATTAAATAACAAATGATAACGGTTGAATGGTTAAAGACTGCGGAATTCAGCTAAATATTTTTTTTATGTTACCAGTGAGGGCCATACTTTTACTCTGTATTCATAATAAATAATTTCATTCTGATATCAATATAATATAGTACATTCTTAGAAGAAGAATAAAACTTTAACAAAAGAGTCGTGGTTGACCCAAAAAAAAAAAAAACTAGAGAGTCGTGATGTATTATGACAGATTTGGAGTGGTGAAGATTCACCCACTTGATAGATCATGGATCTTATATTCTCATCTATGCTATAGATTCTATATATGACAATAAAATCCGGTATTTTTACAAGTACTATATGATTAGTTTGGATTTCCAATCAAAATTCCATGATAATTTATATTTAAATGTTACTTTTTTTTTTTTTCTATTTTCCCAAATGGAAGTATCTTACACAAAAATACAAACTTCTCTATATAAAGAACTTGAATAAACCTCACATCTCACAACAAACACTACACTTCATCATTAACAAGAAAGAAAAAATAAACAGAAACCCAAATGGCAACCATTTCCTTCTCTCACAACCACCAATCCTCCAACAGCCGCCGCAGTGGATCCCACCACCACCGTTACGGCCCCGTCGTGGAAGAAATCGATGGACTCATCAAAGTTTTCAACGACGGCTGCGTCGAAAGACCTCCCATAGTCCCCACCGTCTCACCCACTCTTCATCCATCTACTAAAGGCACAGCCTTTGACATCAAACTATCCAATGACACGTCGACACGTGTTTACATCCCCGACGCCGCAGCTTCAGCGTCCGTTACCCTCCCTCTCCTCGTTTACTTCCATGGCGGTGGATTCTGCGTTGGCTCCGCCGCTTGGAGTTGTTACCACGACTTCTTGACCAGCCTCGCCATTGAAGCTCGTTGCATCGTCGTTTCGGTTAACTACCGATTAGCCCCTGAACACCGTCTCCCGGCGGCGTACGACGACGGTGTTAACGTCGTCTCGTGGTTAGTGAAGCAACAAATATCTAACGGAGGATATTCTTGGGTGAGCAAATGTAACCTCTCGAACGTTTTCTTGGCCGGAGATAGCGCCGGAGCCAACATAGCTTACCAAGTCGCCGTAAGAATCACTGGAAGTGGCAAGTTCGTAAATACGTTAAACCTCAAGGGCCTTATTCTGATCCACCCTTTCTTCGGCGGCGAATCAAGAACGTCCTCGGAGAAACAACAGCATCATTCCAAGTCTTCCTCGGCTTTGACTCTTTCTGCTTCCGACACGTATTGGCGCCTTGCTCTGCCACGTGGCGCGAATAGAGACCATCCTTGGTGTAACCCTCTGGCCAGCTCGACGGGTTTGCTCCGGGAAGCGAAGTTACCGACGACGATGGTGTTTATGGCTGAGTTTGATATATTAAAAGATAGAAACTTGGAGATGTGTAAAGTGATGAGAAGCCATGGGAAGAGAGTTGAAGGTATTGTTCATGGAAGTGTTGGTCACGCTTTTCATATTCTCGACAATTCGTCGGTGTCACGTGATCGAATCCATGACATGATGTGTCGTCTTCACAACTTCATACATCCATTATAATTCTCTTAAGACTTTTTTTGCAACGTTTAAATAAAATTTTATACGTTGGAAGTCAATATAATAATATTTTTAAAGGTATTATGAATTATTATTAAGTAAGACATAAATTAAAGTAAGTTGCTTTTGTAGTGTTTTTTCAATGGATGTGATTATTAAATTAGTACGCTTCCTCTTGTTGTATTTGGATAAATTATGCAATTGATGTTATGTAATGATATAAGCATTTGTTTTGTGTCATAATTGATTGGGACTTGTATTTTTAAGTTAAGTATCCAATGTTTGAATCATTTTTGCTGTTAAGATATCAGGAATTTGCAGGTTAATTATTGTAGTTTTTTTTCTAATTTATTTATGAGGAAAGGGAGATTTTTTTCTAAAAATTTATTGTTTTGCTAAAAAAAAAGAAGAAACAAAAAATGAGAGAGTTAGAATCTACCTTTTGTTTTCTAGCACTTCGATAATTTTCCTTGTAGTTGACTTTGACAACATTACCTCCGTGACACAGACCCATACAACGATAAATGTTGTAGTGGATACAAGAATTCTACTATTTCACTACATTTTAAAAACAATAAAGGTAAAACAGTAAATTCCTAAATAATGTACTATATAGTCTATAAACTCACTCTTTTACTTTATAATCTTAGAGTGCTAGCTATATATCTTTCATTAAATTAGTTACATATAAGTAGATATATTTCTGTTAAAGATATGTGTAATTATTGTGTAAATTGAATCTAGGTAACACGAGATAGGAGTATCTTTATTCTACTATTTCACTACATTTTTAAAACAATAAAGGTAAATCATTAAATTCCTAAATAATGTATTATAGTCTATAAACTCACTCTTTTACTTTACAATCTTAGAGTGTTACCTATCTTTCATTGAATTAGTTATATATAAGTAGATTTTTTTTTGTTTTGTTAAAGATATGTGTAGATATTGTGTAAATTGAATACAGGTCACACGAGATAGTATCTTTATCCACCAAGGTTAGGTTTATGTAAATTTCACAGGAACACATTGGAATCGAGTCCAAAAAATCAGTTGACTCAATTAATGTATGGTCCAAATGAATAAAAGAAGATGATACTTATTCTTTTTTTTTTTCCTTCGCTTTTTGACTTGTTCGTATGGACTATGAAGTGTTCGCTGTTTGGTACGAATTACTATTTGATAAAAAGAAAAAGTTAGGTATCAAGATCAGAAACTTAAATTTGATATCTGTAACATCTCAATCCATGAATTTTAAATACATATATATATATTGTGTGAGTTTTTAAATAATGGAGTAACTTATACAAAAATTTCTACATGTGGAAAATCTTGAGAATTGCCTTTTTTTTTTATAACATATTTATTTATTTTAAGAGAATCAAGGAATATTTGGCTAAAAGCGCAAAACATATGATAATGTGGGTAAACTTTGTAATTTACTCTATTTCAAAGTCTCTCCGTCAGCTAGAGACTCTCTTACAATAGTTTCTCTTTCCTCATTGTCTCTTCACTAAAATTTTAAAACTCAGAAAGCCCTAAAAACTCTCTTGCTCTCTCTGCTCTCAAGCTCACTCTCCAGTTCTCTTCTTGCGTTTTCTGCATCTGTATTCCAAGGTTATCGAAAATGTCTGTGCGAGTTCTGAATCCTAATGCCGAGGTTCTCAACAAATCGGCGGCACTTCATATGACCATCAACGCCGCCAAGGGTTTGCAGGATGTACTCAAGTCCAATCTCGGTCCTAAGGGAACAATCAAGATGTATAAGACTCTATTGATTTAACCTGATATATGCGTATACTGTTCATTTCCCCGATGTTGTTTGTTTACTCTCCGATTTGTTTGCTCACTCGATGTAGGCTTGTTGGTGGTTCTGGGGATATTAAGCTTACTAAGGATGGGAACACGCTATTGAAGGAAATGGTGAGTCTCACTTAAGAAAATCTTGATCATGTTGATCTTTAAGAATCGAGACCAAGTATGATTTGGTCGAGTAAGTCATCTTTCAGCAGGATGAATTAGGTTGAAAAAAATTGAAGTTTTAGTGTTGTTCACATGATCAATGTAGGTTTCTGATTAGCTAAAATTGTTTGTCAGCATTGTGATAGAGAAGAAAGATGAAAGTCTTAAGATACTGTAATGCTGTTGATTTGGGTTATTGGTATTGCTTTTTGACAAGTTCTCTTGATTTGATGATGCTAACACGCTTACTGCCATTTTTGCAGCAAATTCAGAATCCAACAGCCATTATGATTGCGAGGACAGCTGTTGCACAGGATGACATTAGTGGTGACGGTACTACTTCCACTGTCATCTTCATTGGTGAGCTTATGAAACAGTCCGAACGTTGCATTGATGAAGGTAAGTCGCTATGCTAGCTGAAACTATGTAGCTTATCTTATGTTAATTTGTATGAGTTCATTAGTTTTATGCTTCTCTATGCTTGTTTTTTTTATAAAAAAATTCTCAATATATGTGTTATGGTTAACAGATAAGTGTGCACCAACAATTTTTCTTCAGCAACATTGATTTGCCAAGTTTTGTTTGAATTGAATACAGAACATTCACAATATAAACTGGTACCTATTTTGTAGCCAGAATCCTAATGAAGGTTTATACATGTAACAGGAATGCATCCACGTGTCCTAGTTGATGGTTTTGAGATCGCTAAGAGAGCCACTCTTCAATTTCTTGAGAACTTCAAGACCCCTGTTGTTATGGGTGATGAAGCTGATAAAGAGATCCTAAAAATGGTTGCAAGAACGACGCTAAGAACAAAGGTATTCTTCATTTTATGTATCTCTTTTTTTTTTTTGGATCATTTGTTTCACTTTCTAATTTTGATGTACTCTTGTGGCTTGTGTAGTTGTACGAAGGCTTGGCTGATCAACTGACTGACATTGTCGTTAATTCAGTGAGTAAACCGATATCTTATTTATGCTTTTCAAAATTTTCTCACACAGCTGACTCATCTACGCGCCACTATTGATTTTCAAGCTTGTTTGCCTTATAATTATCTACTTTCTTCACATAACAGGTTCTCTGTATCCGAAAGCCTGAGGAAGGTATTGATCTGTTTATGGTGGAGATAATGCACATGCGTCACAAATTCGATGTCGACACACGATTGGTATGTCTTGACTTGTGGGTTTTTGTAAAATTGTTCCCTCGAAGCCTTATAGGTTTACATTTGAAATACTTGCGTGTATGGAATAAAGTATATTTGCTGGTTATGATTAAAGGCTTCATAGTTTTGGACCTGTTGCAAATATTGATTCATTCCTGATTCCTGAATTAGGTCGAGGGGCTTGTTCTGGATCATGGTTCAAGACACCCTGACATGAAACGACGTGCAGAAAATTGCCACATCCTAACTTGCAATGTGTCACTGGAGTATGAGAAGAGGTGTGTAAATTCATTCTTTGGCCAATTCGGTGAAGAGAAGATAATAACCTATATGGTTCTGGTGATGTAGACTAATATTTCTTTTTATCTATCAGTGAAATTAATGCAGGTTTTTTCTACTCTAATGCGGAGCAGAGGGAAGCCATGGTTACTGCCGAGAGGCGGTCTGTTGATGAAAGAGTTAAGAAAATTATTGACCTGAAGAACAAGGTGGGACTGAGACCACTTCTCCCAGCTGTAGTTTGAAATTCTGTGAAAAATATTAATACATGTTTTATTTCTTGTGCAGGTGTGTGCTGGTAATGATAACAGTTTTGTTATCATAAATCAAAAGGGTATTGACCCACCATCATTGGATCTACTTGCTAGAGAAGGGGTAAGCTACTTTTGTTATTTCTTACATCCACACTATGTTATAAATAGCTGAAACTGTTTTCATCCTATGTTTAAGAAAAAAATAACAAAGATGCTAAGGAAGATTATGTTATTATCTGAATTGAAATTGACAATAAAAGTTAAAAAGACTAGTAATGGTTTTAGTTCTGGGCCTTCGACTGAGCTTGTCTCTTCCTTCACCTAATTTCTCTTGTCCTGAGGCTGTTAAATTTTATTACTTTTCCTCATGTCTCCAGATTATTGCCCTTAGAAGAGCAAAGAGGAGGAACATGGAGCGTTTAGTTTTGGCCTGTGGTGGAGAAGCTGTTAATTCTGTTGACGACTTGACCCCTGAGTCTCTTGGGTGGGCTGGACTTGTCTATGAGCACGTTCTTGGGGAGGAAAAGTATACCTTTGTTGAGCAAGTGAAGAATCCTTATTCATGTACCATCCTCATAAAAGGTATCAGGCCAGCATCTATGTCTTAATTAAGTTTTGAAGGTTCATTTATTCCTGTACTTACTTTGGTGATCATTCATGATTTCTTGATTTTCTAGGGCCTAATGACCACACCATTGCTCAAATTAAGGACGCTGTTCGTGATGGTCTAAGATCGGTCAAGAACACCATAGAAGACGAGTGTGTTGTATTAGTAAGTGCCTTACTATCTCTTGAAGTATTTTGTGAACCTTGCTTTCTGTTTCTCTGCAATGTCAAAAAGATTGTTAATTCGTGATTACAATCATGTGTAAAGTTAGCATATAGACTTTTTGTATATTTTGTGAATTATGCTGATTGCTGTTGTTTCTTTATGTAGGGAGCAGGAGCTTTTGAAGTTGCAGCAAGACAACACTTACTCAGTGAAGTCAAGAAAACTGTTCAAGGGGTACACTGATATCACTCATACTCTAATTCTTGCAACATTAGTAAATGCATCTCAAATATTTTAGATCACTCATACTCTAATTTTTGCAACATTATTAAATGCATCTCAAATATTTTAGATCACTAATACTATCATAAACGTTGCAGCGTGCTCAACTTGGTGTTGAAGCTTTTGCTAATGCCCTTCTCGTGGTGCCTAAGACACTTGCAGAAAATGCAGGTCTTGATACCCAAGATGTTATCATTTCTCTTACGGTATGCACTCATCTCTCTTATCATTTTCTGCAAACTGAAATCAATTGTGGAAAGAACAAAAGATTTAATTGCTCTTTGTGATGTGCTTATGCAGAGCGAGCATGACAGAGGAAACGTCGTGGGACTAAACCTTCAGGACGGTGAACCAATTGACCCGCAACTTGCTGGTATTTTCGACAATTACTCAGTGAAACGCCAACTTATCAATTCAGGGTAATGTTGGAACCAAACAGCCAAATTTAACTGCAGTTGCAGGTTTTGGTTCAATCCTTTTAGTAACGGCTATTTATTTGTGTTGCAGACCTGTAATTGCCTCGCAGTTGCTTTTGGTGGACGAAGTGATTCGTGCAGGAAGAAACATGAGGAAGCCTACTGCTTGAAGTCCCTCTGCTTTTTTGCTTGCTTTTTTGTTTTAGCATCTCAAGTTTTTGATTTTTGATTTAATCAATTCGGCTTCATCATATAGATAGATACTCCTGAAAGTTTTGTGTGAAATCTTTGTTTTTGTGAAATCTTTGAATCTTTCTCTATATTGTGTTGACAAGTTATTGAATTACACAATCTATTTTACTTATTGAAGAAAGGCCAAAGTTGGTTATAAAAGGATCTAATTGTTCTCAAGGAACATGAAACAAAGCGACAACTTTTATATTGGTGGGATTCAAATCTTTTGTCCAACAAAAATTTATATGGCCGACGCTGAGACTTTACCCTCTTCTTGAATCATGTAGTCTCTTTTCATTTGCTCCAAGACAGTGTCATTGGTGCTGCAGAATCAACAAAAAAATTTCCATGATTAGAAGACATATAACTTGAGATTCTCATCAGGGAGTCGCAAAGAAAGAACTTGTGCACCAAGAACAAACTCGATATTGACTGTGCTTACACCATTAACAAACATAAAATTTTCCATCTCTTTTCTAATTCCAAACACGAATACAGTCATTGCAGTTACATAGAATCAATCATCCCTTTCTATATTTGCTTTACAGATATACTAGCAATGGTACTTCACTACCACATTATGCATCTCCTAAACCAAAAACTATCTCATTTCATCATACCGGTGAAGGGCATTAAGAATAAGGAAAAACAAATATCAAAATCTGATGCTCCATACGAGTTAAGGCTTAGTGAGTCACAAAAGGAGTATTAAGAGAGTGAACTTACAATTGATGGAGGCAAGTGTTGAGCTCTTTAGCTTGCTTACGACATGTCCATACCACAGAAAACGTTCTTCCTGTAGCGCATTGAGCATACTTTGAGACGTACTGATCACATTCCATTAATGCCTTTGCCTTCATCTTGCTACGCAGTGCTATTAACAACAAGTACATAACCAATCAAAACAACATCTAACAAAAACCATTACCATTGAACTTGAACAAAACCGTTAAGCTCAATTTAAGAGATAAACATAGAAGCTATGAGAGCTGCTAGATCAAACCAGTTCATCAGATGCAAAATCGGGGTTAATTCAAAATGGATTAAGTAAGATGCATTAATCTAAACATCCATAAATTTTTGAGGATAGTGAGGTCAATTCAAGCTTGAAGAGTGTCGATCAGTTTTTAATGGTTTATCCCATTTCCGAGGCAATTAAAGACTATTTAGGGGTTTAGGGTTTAGAACATAACAGTATGAAGAAGACGCGAGATTGTTTAATTTACCTTCTTCGACCTTCTTCTTCACGTGATTCTCACGAGCTTTCTCCACATAGCTTCCCCCCATTGACGGACCTTCGAGCTTTTCCGGCCTTCTCCGATCAAGCGGGTAAAGAAAGTACTAAATAAGTTCAGGGAAAGGGTAAATCCGTCAATTACGAGATCAAACTTACCACTTATTAACATTTTGCCCCCTTGTATTACGATATATTTTATAAATAACCTTTTGTTTATACTTTATGCACCTGACCTTATGATTCCTTAAATTCACCCACATAAATTAAAACAATTACGAAAGAAAAAAGTCATTTGACGGTCAACAGGTAACACGTGTCATACTTTCAGTGGGCAATATCTCTGTGTCTCTTTTTACTCTCTTCCAATTTAATACACACATTTCTCTCACTCCCCTCATTTCGCGTCTCTCTCACTTTGAATTTCAAAATCCCTAAACCCGAAAGGTACGGATCCGATCTCTCTTCCTCATACTTCGCCCATGTTTCTTCCTCTTTCAATCATCGATTTTTGTTTTTGTTTTTACATATCTTCTCATAATCTGTGTTTCCTGTGTTTATCTTCATCTTCGCGTTTTGGTTGTACACTTAAGATCTGTTGAATGAATCTATGGAGTGTTTATAGATCTAGAAGTCTAAATCGTTTGTTAGAAACGCAAGAATGTTGCAGCGTTAATGAGTTTGGGATTTGAAACAGGTTTTTTCTAAAAGAATATTGCAAAGATGTCTTCTGAATCGTCCCGGGATGAGAATGTGTACATGGCTAAGTTAGCCGAGCAAGCTGAGCGTTATGAGGAAATGGTTGAGTTCATGGAGAAAGTTGCAAAGACTGTTGACAATGAGGAGCTTACTGTTGAAGAGAGGAATCTCTTGTCTGTTGCTTACAAGAATGTGATTGGTGCTAGGAGGGCTTCTTGGAGGATTATCTCTTCCATTGAGCAGAAGGAAGAAAGCAGGGGAAACAGTGATCATGTTTCGATTATTAGAGATTACAGAGCCAAGATTGAAACTGAGCTCAGCAAGATTTGCGATGGCATTTTGAACCTTCTTGAGGCTCATCTCGTTCCTGCTGCTTCTTTGGCTGAGTCGAAAGTTTTCTACCTCAAAATGAAGGGAGATTATCATCGGTACCTTGCGGAATTCAAGACTGGTGCTGAGAGGAAAGAAGCTGCTGAGAGTACTCTTTTGGCATACAAGTCTGCTCAGGTTATTACCATTTCGTTTAGTATAGAGTTGTGAGAAACAATGTTGACTCTCTTGCTTCTGGTGTTTGACCTTTTTTTTTTGTGTGTGTAGGATATTGCTCTTGCTGATTTGGCTCCCACTCACCCAATCAGGCTCGGGCTTGCTCTTAACTTTTCTGTTTTCTACTATGAGATTCTCAACTCATCTGATCGTGCCTGTAATCTCGCAAAGCAGGTCTGTGTTACTTGCTCATTTGGTATATTGGTTTATGCTGTGCTTTTGTTTTATATTATTTGGTTAACTTGTTACACTGACCGATAGGATTTTAGGTTATTATGATACTTGGGAAAGTAGAGCCAGCTAGTGTTCTCATACTCTATTGAAATTTGAACACCCTTCACATTCTATAGTTTGATTCAAGTTACAAATATGATTTGTTATGATGGTAGGCTTTTGATGAGGCAATCTCTGAACTAGACACATTGGGAGAGGAATCATACAAGGACAGTACATTGATCATGCAACTTCTCCGTGACAATCTCACCCTCTGGACTTCTGACCTCAATGTACTTGTCTCTCCTTACACTCTTGATTGTTACCAATCTTTTTTAATGATTGCATCAAGCAATTAAGATTGTTGTTGATGTTTTTTGCATAACACTTGTGTCTTATCTCTTATCTGCAGGATGAAGCTGGTGATGATATCAAGGAAGCCCCTAAAGAGGTGCAGAAAGATGAGGAACAAGCCCAACCACCGCCACAGTGATGAAACAAGGTCCATGGAATGATTTACAAAAGAAATGTATGGGTTGGTTCTGTGTTCTTCACATGAAGAGTTAAAAAAACAAATATTGTAGTTTCCTTAAACATGGGTTTGTACTTTGTAGTAGTAGTAGCTGCAGGATTTAATTCCATCCATGGAAACTCTTGTTTGATTCTCGCTTCCTTTTGTTATTGTTGCGCGTTTCACTATTAGACTGCCACAAAAAAAAAAAAAAAAAAACCCTTAGGAGCCCTCTTCTCTGATCTCTCATTGGATTTAACTTGTCTTTTGGTTTATGCTTCTTTCAGCCTTCTTTTTTTCATGAGTTGATAAGATTTAAGTGGGGTTATTGATAATTAACTACTAGCTTCTGTATATACAATTTCAGCTAAATGGTAGTTATGAAACGAAAGATAAGTGTAATCAGCAATTCAGCATGAACGTAATTTCACAACTTTAAACGGAAGATTAATGTAATGGCCTCACGATTTAGAACACCTAATGTTGTCAATTTTGCACCCCCTTAAAGTTGTGTAGGTACAAAAAAATGGAGTTACAAAATTATAGATTCCCCATAACCTAAAAAGTTGGATTATTTGAAGAGATAATGTATTTTTAATTAGATGGCGGCAGGTCCCAAATAAATAATTAATTACCTAATGACACATCCCTGAAATTGAATCCCACCTCCAAGTGCACAGCTTTTCGTTGTCTTTCCACTCACTTTCTTCTTTAATATATCTCTCTCTTTGCTCTCATTGTCTAGCTCGCTTTCGTCTCCATGGCTTCAGCTACTTCCGTCATAGCCTGGTCCTTACTCTTTCTCTTACCTTCTTTTACCTCTCTGTTTTCTCCATTACTTTTTCTCACTTGTGCTCTCTCTCTCTATTGCTCTGTTGTTTGATAGGGGCTCTGGAGAAGATGGGCAACTAGGACTTGGAACCGATGAAGAAAAGGAATTGGCTTGCGTCGTCGAAGCTCTTGAGCCTTTCACTGTTCGCTCCGTTGTCGGAGGTAGCCGTAATTCACTCGCCATTTGCGATGATGGCAAGGTAACTAATCGATTCACTTTCTTTTCCTTGTGGTTCTTGTTTGGTGGATTTTGTTTAGAACATCCTAAAGTTTAATGCTTTTGGTTTGATTTGCGATTTGATTCTAAGTTGGCTTTGGCGATGATGTTATTGGAGATTTTTCTTAGGTAGTTTACAAAGGGTTTTTGAGATCTGAATGACCAATCAAAGAAGGTTTAAAGTTCGTATTTTGTATGGTTCTGAAATCCAAACCAAGATGTTTGAGTAGCTCTTGAACTGATCATTAGACTCTGGTTCTGTATCCATGGAGTAGTTTATGACTGGTTTGGATTCTTATGTCACTAGCATATTGAAACAAGATGATCTTCTTTTGCATGTCAATCTCTGAAAGATTTTTGATTTTTGATCCTCATTTTAGTTTTGAGCCCTAACCTGAGATAACGGCTTTTTGAAGGAGAAGCTTACGTTTTTGCAATCTCTTAAATGGTTTTGCAGCTGTTTACATGGGGTTGGAATCAAAGGGGTACATTAGGACACCCACCAGAGACAAAAACAGAAAGCATCCCTAGTCTTGTTAAGTCTCTTGCCAATGCCAAGATTGTTCAGGTAACAAAGATTCCAATTAGTAAGTTTTTAGTTTTTTTTCTTTCTTTAATCCTACTTCCTCCTTGTGATTTACTCTGAATGCGGTTTCTACAACGAATCATAGGCAGCTATTGGTGGTTGGCATTGTTTAGCTGTTGACGATCAAGGCCGAGCATATGCTTGGGGTATGCATTTTTCTCTCAGCTTCTATCTATTGAATTATGACCTTAAACATCTTAAAAGTGAAAGCTATGTACCTTTTTGTTATGGAACCTACTTAGGAGGAAATGAATATGGACAGTGTGGTGAAGAGCCTTCCAAAGATGAGACAGGTAGGCCTGTTCGGAGGGATATTGTAATCCCTAAGCGTTGTGCCCCACAACTTACAGTCCGACAGGTAAATTTGCAGTTAATCTCTCTGCATTTACCTCAAGTTATCATGCTTTTTTTTCTGTCTAAACTATCTTTTCTCGGGTTTCTGTTATTGAAATAACAGGTAGCTGCAGGAGGTACTCACTCTGTGGTTCTAACTCGTGAAGGTTATGTATGGACTTGGGGTCAACCGTGGCCTCCTGGTGACATGTATTAAACTAATTTTTGCTTTCATTTATGGATATGACATTTTCATTTTCTTGCCTCGTGTTAGTAAATGTGTGCTTTCCTGTAATTCGTTCAATCGCAGAAAACAGATATCTGTTCCTGTAAGAGTTCAGGGTCTTGAAAATGTTCGCTTGATTTCTGTTGGAGCATTTCATAATTTGGCTCTAAAAGAAGATGGGACTCTGTGGGCTTGGGGTAATAATGAATATGGACAACTTGGAACCGGAGATACCCAACCAAGATCTCAACCTATTCCAGTCCAAGGCCTCGATGATCTCACTTTGGTATGTGCACTAAAATTTCTGGTTTTAAGCCTTCATATGGAAATCCATGCCTTCTGATGATAAAGGCCTCCGTTAAAGCTGCGTGTCTATGATAGAAGCTTAATTTCTCCCTTGTTCAATACATGTGTTAGGTTGATATCGCTGCTGGTGGATGGCATTCAACAGCTTTAACCGATAAAGGAGAGGTATTAGAACTCCTATATCACTTTATATTGAGCTGGTTCTTGGTCAGCCATTGCTGGGTTTTTTCTAAGCTTAATGTAGATCTTAACGGTATTTTCTGTGACTTGGTTTTGATTATATCCAATATTAGGTGTATGGTTGGGGAAGAGGAGAACATGGAAGGCTCGGTTTTGGTGACAATGACAAGAGCAGTAAAATGCTTCCACAGAAAGTTAATCTCTTAGCTGGAGAAGACATCATTCAGGTAAAATTAAAACCACCGGTTGCTCTACTCTTCTCATAAATTGAAAGCTCTGATTGATATTTTCTTCTCAGGTCTCTTGTGGTGGAACTCATTCAGTCGCTTTGACAAGAGACGGTAGGATCTTCTCGGTAAGTTTTCTTACAAAGAAATACATTGTTGGGTTATAAACCAAATATTGATCTCTAAACCTGTCTTTTACATTGATTTGTGTGGTCAGTTTGGTCGGGGAGACCACGGTAGACTCGGGAATGGAAGAAAAGCGACTACAGGACAACCATTGGAGCTTCCTATAAACATTACTCCACCAGAAGGACCGTTTAACCACACCGATGAAGAAGAAGATGGAAAATGGATAGCTAAGTTTGTGGCTTGTGGTGGCCGACACACTCTAGCTATTGTGGAATGGAAGTTTGATCAGGAGGAAACAGAGTAACTTATGAAGAAGAAAGAGAAAGCAAAAGAACCAAAAACATCAGAGGAACTGTAAAGAGAAGCCTTTGGTATAGAGAAAAGGGGAGCAAAAGAATGGTTAAGCTTTTGACATTCCCATGAATGATGCATCGATATGAAGAGGAAAAACTAATATATATATATGATTTTATAATGATTTTGTTTTTGATTAATATAAAAAGAGGTAGACAAAACAGAAAACAAAATAAGAAAAAGGAGAATCTTGCAAACACTTTTTGGTCTTTCTTGTTGTGTGCTTGATTCACTTGGTTTTTAAGGTTTTTCAACAACCTTTGACAAGATGAGGAACACAAATAGGGAAGATGTACTTTGATTTTCTTGCTTGTCTTTGTCTTGATCTCACCCATGAGAAGCATCCTATTCCTCTCTTCTTCTTCTTCTTCTTCTTCGTCTCAATCTTCTTCTCTTCTTCCTCACCTTCTTCTTCACTCATCTCTTGACTCTCTTCTTCTTCTTCTTCACTCTTCTCTTGCTTCTCTTCTTCTTTCTCTTTCTCTTCTAACTTCTCATCCTTCATTATCCAAATAACTCTTCATTAACATACAGTCATACACTAGATTATCTTAATAAAAACTAGACTTTATATTTTTAATTTGGACCTAAATTGACGTATTTTTTCTTACAGTTCAGAAGTTACTGATCTTTTGGACAATGATTTACACTTTCAGGTCAAAACGTTTTCATTTTTGAAAATGTAAAAGAAAATGAAAACTCGAGGATTGATGAAATAAAAATACTTATATACAAACTTTTATCAAATAATTATTAGACTATAGATGTATAGATTCATATGTGTACAGTGTACAACGTGTAAACCTGCACGCATGGATGGTAGTCACGTGAGTTGGGGACAAAATCAGGAAATAGGATCTAATGAAAGATTTTTCAAGAAATAGCAAAAGCATATGATTATAAGGTTTTGTGTTTCTATGATTAATACCCTCACATATAGATAGATGGTCCATGGGTGATATGTATGATGTGTACTACGTTTCATATATTATAAAAAAGAATCTTAATCTTAAAATGAATCATGTAACACATATACAAAAACAATAATAGAAGAGTTTTATCATTGTCTCTTTCTATGAAAACATTTGGTACTAGTACTATCATTTGTTTGGTGCTTTTCTTATCTTGCGAAAGAATCTAATTCTTGATGCACGAACTTTTCAAAATTTTATGCAATTATTAAGTTTCCGTACCTTTACATGGACCTCATGCTAGCGATTAAATAGTTCTATTATTTTAGCAGATTTTCCTTTTAAAGTTTATTTGTAATAACTTTACAAATTAATATGACTTTAGCTAGTTTCAATTTTATGCAGTTTCGGATCAACTAGTTTGGAATATGCACTTCTACTAAGTGGTTCTGTTTCAAACATTCAATTTTATAAAATATAAATATGTCCCATCTTATTTTTTTCCTAAATTGCAAACATGAGTCAGATTCAAGGATTTCAATTTATAATATGTTTTTTTCTTAACCCATCATAGTGTTTTTCAAGATTAATGAGTAAAATCTTGGATTAGAGGAAAATTTGGTTAAGACCGTTTTGAACATATACGTACCTCTCGTTGACCTTCCAAATTGAGATTGAAATCCACTGGCGAATCGTTAGCATCCACGTGTCGTTTCAACGACCGTTCCATTATCGGAGGCGTCTCTGCCGGACTAGGGCTACCGGAGCTAAGATCCACCGTACTCTGAATCCCCACATCTCGCTTCAGCCCCACAACTTTCTTCTCTGCTAAAAAACACCCCCAAAATTCTCTTTTTTCAGAAAAGCCCAATCAAGAAAACCAAAAAAAAACTTCAAGAAACTTAGTTAACTAACACCAAAAAAGAAGGGAGGAGATTTAAAATCAATTACCTGGAAGAAGAAGAGGATCAGGAGCGTAAAGATCCTCGTGAATGACTCTAACATTAGGATTATTATTATTGTGTTTGTTTTGACCAATATTCATCAATGGAGTGGAATTAGGGAAGTGAAGAGGAGCAGACATGGTTGTCAAGTTTCTGAAGGATCTTGCACTTAATGTTTTAGAAGACAAACACTCCATTGGAACTTCTCCAGACAATGGATTACAGATATACTTCTCTGCTTCGTTCCACTTCGAATTCAACGCAAACCCTTCTTGTGCTAACCATTCTCTGTTGTTATTGTACATTGTCTTTGCTTGTAATGCTGCTACAAACAAAAGAAACAAGACACAACACAAGTTAAACACTCCTTTTGTTCTTTTCCTTAGATTTGAGAGAAGTTTCGAGCTTTTCTTATGGTGAAAAGTGAAAACTTACCTTTAAGTGCATTGGTGAAGGAATATGTTGATGGGTCAATCTCTTCTGTTATAAAATATTTGAAATTTTGTTGAGAAGAAGCAACTATCATAAACTTATAAAGATAAAGAATGGTAAAGTTTGAACCTTTGAGAGTGTAGCCAGGAGAAGAGGCAGTGCTAGAGATGTTATTGAAGTTTGTTTTATAAGAAGTTTTGTGATGATCTTCTCGGAAGCTTCCAATGTATGAAGCAGAGAACCTTCTAGAAGTGGGGTTTTCGCGGATTAATCGAGCTCTTCGATCCCAGTCTCTTAGGTTCATAATCTCAGGCTCATCTCCGCGCAAAGCCATGGAAACGAAATGTTTCTTCTTTTTTTTTTTTGAAAAAGTAAAAACTTTTGAGCTAGAGAGGGAGAATGAAAGCAATCATGCAGCACCTATAAAAAAAGATTGTTCTTTTTTCTTCTGAATAAATGAATTATTTTAGTACCTTATCTTTAAAATAAACTAAAATCATATTGGGTAATAATATTTAAATTATTTTGTTACTCTTGACAGATTGAAAATATTAAAAAGTATAATACATATAGAGAGATGTGTAGGAGGTTGTTGTTAATCAAATTGAGTGCTTGCCCTGTATTTTTAAAAATACAGTATAGCAGTTTTGTTTTTTTCTTGGGTGTAATCCATTTATAGGATTTAAACTCATTTGGACTTTTCTGCTAGTTTGTAGTAGTTTTCAAAAATATGGTCCTTCTTTCTTTTCAAATGTTTGAGTTCAATTTCTTTCTTTTTTATAATTCTACTTTTCATTGCTGCCAGTAAATTTGGTAAGCTTAAAACAAATTATTTAGCTTGCAAAAGTATTGAATTACTTTCCTAATGATAGTCACCATTCACCAAATGCAAAAATAATTGAACGAACTGTCAAACATTTGCCATTATCATCTACTCATTTAGTCAATTAGGAATTTATGGTTGTTCGGAATATGTGTTTCCATTAATTATGTAATTTAGCTTGTTATAGTTAGAAATATATATATGGGTTTCAGGTGATAGTAGTATTACTGGTACACACTATTCATAAGTTGAAAAAAATGGCACAGATTTTGGAAAGGTGGACACACTATTTATGAGTGGTTGGTTAATAACCACATGCTATTTCACCAAATATAATAATGTTCACATCAAGCGAAATGTTGAAATTATGAGTGACTAGTAAGATTTAAATAATCTCATATGATTATTTCTTCCAATCAAAATTTCTTACGATTCAATCTTCTTTCGTGAATTTAGTATCGCATTTAGACTATTTTATATGAGTTTCGGCTCATTAATTTTTTTGTTGTTGGTGGGTTAACAAAAATTATGGACGATCAGAAGTTACAATAATCCTTGCTAGCCTCTAATAGCACTATAACCCACAAGAAAATGTTTTACATGTCAAGTAGTTGTAAACTATAACTGTTTTGTTCTTTCTATTGAAGTGAATTAAAATTTTATAACAATATACATGTTTACAAGGTACTACAACTAATATGCACTACTCCCATAATAACAACTAATCATTAGTGCTGCTGTTTGCAAATAATGAAAATTTTCAGAATGGACCAACGAAAAATGTTGTTGGCCAACGTCCGAAATTGAGATGGACCATGATGGCACATGGTAAAGGAGTTGGCAGAATGTGAAGAATGGATAGGATGATATGGAGTTATATATAATGTGATGTATTTTGATTTTAGAATATGTAAAATGGTGTATATATATAGAGTACAGTTGTTTTCAATAACATGGTCTTCTTTTGTTTGGTAATAGGGAGGCAAATTGATTTGAGGTGTGAGCGAGTGGACTCTATATAAAGAGAATCTATATATAGTGGTTTTGTGGTGTACTACGCATGTCAATATCCATATCCATGTGAATGTCACATTCATCATTTTTTGTAGATGTGGTGAAGATGACTAACTATGCAAATTATCTACCATTCTCTTTTGAAAATAAGTGATTTTCCTCAATTCTAGAAGTGTGGATGTTTAACAATCTAACTCGAATTAGTTTTAATCTAAGATCATTTCTTAAAACGTAATTCGTTTAGTTATATGTATAAATGATTTGTCATTTTGAAACGAGCTTTTTTGTCATCACTTACAAACTGAAAACATAGTTATGCTTCCTAATTTAAGTCTCTTTTAAGGATGAATTACATTTTTCCAGAAAGAATAATCTAAAGACTCCGAACCTAGAAAACTAGGGGCTAAGATTTTTAACTTTCTAAAAAATATATTGTTCGACAAAGAAAAAAACAGATACCTAACCTGTAATTCATCAAATAAATTCAAGCGAAAACCAATAAAAACTTGGATATATTAGGCCAAATATGAGAAAGAAGATAAAACTCAGATTTAGCATTCTGATTAAAGATATCAAACGTTCCAAGACATTGGCATATTGCAGATATATCAATCCGTGGTTGATATATAGTTCAAACTTGTGGTTTAAGGAATATAAGAAGCCGGATAAATCATAAATGTATTCGTCTTGAACCGGTTAAGCAACTCAAGCGTGGGACCTACAATAGAAACTAATGATTGTGGTGGGAGCAGCAGAGGCATGCAAATGTAAGCATCACTTGTGACAGGTGAACTAAGGAAAATGATTCATTCTAATCTTTGTCTCTCATTTTTTTCTCCTTCTTGCAGATTTTTTCTCTCCTTTTATCATCTATTTTTCTTATTAGTTTTGTCGAAATTTCTTCCTATTATAATATTATTATTTAATATTCTCCATTCTTGTCTTTTCTTTTCTCTCTATGATTTTGTTCATCTGTAAACAAATTTTACCCACGAAATTCAAATTTGAGCCAATTCTTTCTCTTTTTGGGGGTATTCAGTACCAATCATGACAATTTCTCTTTTTACATCTATAGAGTAAGGTATTTATGAACCGCTTTTCCAATGTGATCAATCTTTATTGCATGAGGTAGTAAGTACATACATACCCATGTGAAGATATTTTTTTCCTTACTAAAACTAAATACTTATAAAGTAATGAATTTGTACTTTGTCTAAAATTATTATGTTTATTGTATTTTACTATATCTAATAGTGGTGAAATTTTAAAATAAAATAAATTATAAGATTTACACTATTTAATGAAAAATTCAAGTGAAACACACACAAAGGAAACTACATAATTCTTTTTAATATCCCATTAATTACGTGGCGAAAACACTTAACTTTCTTTTCATATAACCAGAAATCTCAAATGGAAATTTAGAATTATATCCAAAATCTGTGGAGCATTGAGTATTTTTGCTATTTAGAACATTCAAAAAAAAAAAAAAAAAAACATTCACCATGACCAACTGTGACTGTCAAAATTTGTAGTTTGCAATCACGTTATCGTATTATAATCACACTTCAAGTCCTGCCACATGGGCTAAGATGTATTGAGCCCAATAAAGTAAGAGTTGAATAACCCATGTAGATGCCTAATTGGGAGATTAGACTTTGACTATAAATAATGACTAGGGAAACCAATGGGCCAATGGCTCAACATATTACATACATATATTTTGTGAATTAATTTCTCTATTTATGTGTGAAATTATTCGCAACGTTGGAAGCTTTAAACGACAGTAGTTTTCTGAAGAGCCCTTGAAAAATAGAAAGAAGATATTACTAGTATGTGGATGAAAAAAAAAGATCCTAAGCAAAAGCTTCTCTGTAAAATTTCATATAAAATTGTAAATAAATCTCTCTAAACTGATTTTACTTGAAAGTCCTATAATGAAATATATTAAATTTATATGTATCAATATTCTATATTGGAGGTGGGGCCCAAATTAAAAGAACTAATTCCAAGATATCGGATGCTTCATGGAACAGAAACTAATCAACCTACTATAAAGTCTATAATCAATGATTAGTTAAGCAAACTACTACTATTACAAAGCCGAAACTAGTACTTGATGCGTTGAACCGTACAGTACTGTTTATAACTACGGACACAATCTTTGATTAATCCAAGGCCAAGATACGGCCTAATGGTACTTAAATGATGATCAAGTTCACTGTTACTACATCTTAGTCAATAACTATTGAGCAACAAAAAAAAATCAATAAGAATAGTATATCACATCACATCAATATTAGTGAGGGGACAAGATAAACAAGGTTGTCTGGATTATGCCAAACAGTAAGCATCTGTAGTCACGCGCGGCTTCTTCATTTGCTACTGCTTTTTTTTTTTTTTAATAACCACAAGAATTTTGAAATTTGGAAATTATAAGTGGATTGGAAAATGAGGGAACATGAACTTTGGAGACAACACCATGTTCAAGACTTGTTTTTGGTTAATTACTTTGTTTGTTCGCTTATTGCCTTAATAGTTAATTCCAGCATTAACAAAAATAATATATTATTATTAGTAACTTATTACTAGTATTATTTTCGACACATCTAGTAACTTATTGGAATTAAACTTTTTGTTTACCCTGACGATTCAAGACTCTTGAACAAGACGCTTGCTTAGGGTATTTGAACGTAAAGTAGATTAATCCATTGAATACGAAAATCTTTGAGATAAAAAGCTTATATAAAAAAAAATCTTTGGGATATATTCTTTAACAAAAATCTCGAAAAAGAAACGACCCCGCGACGTAACAAGTAGTTGAGATATGTCCACATAATTTTGACGTACGTATATATTAAAAGAAAATATATCTGGCAATCGTGTATTTTTACGAATATTAAATGCTATATGTTTTAAATTATTTTCCGTCCGTAAATAATAAAGTTCTGTATTAAAACATGACATAGGGAAATAGAGCTAGTGTGGTGACCACTGATGAAACAGTTCCCCGTATTCTATGCTTTGGTATTAGAAATGTGATTAACTAAATTAATTAACAAACACATACGTATCGTATAAAAAATTAGAGAGGTTAAGTTGTATGCTTTAGTGGAGATTTTGAAGCAAGGCCAGGTTCAAGTTATGTTTGATTGCATGGTGGAACACGAGAAAAGACATGTGGGATTGTGTTTTATATGCACTTAGTTTGATAATTATATAGTTTGACAACTTTGTTTTGATAACCAAGTGGTATCACAGTGGTTTGGAATTAGATATATACCTGCTTTAAAATCCGGGTTCGATTTCACTTGACCACCCAATCCACAGCAAAACTGTGCGAAAAAGAAACTATGCCTAAAAGAGATTAGTTTGGTCCGAAAACCCGGATGAACTTCTAAATCACAACAAAAAAAAAGAGAAAAAACAAAACTTTGTTTTGATTGACAAACATAATAATCACTAATTTTTCCAAGTTCCAATTTTGTTTGGTTTGATGAAGCCATTGATATATATATATACTATCCATTTTATTACAAGTGTCATTTTTAATGTTTTTACATATTACAAAAATTAATTAAAACTTTTATTATATATTAATACACTATATTCCTGTCTTATTAATAAGATAAATAGAGAAATAAAACTATAATTTAATTTTTAAATGGCATAAAGTGAAATAGTTTTTTTTGCTATAATCATATACAGTATAGTTTGTCACAGTCTCATAATTATTCATATCATTTATAGCTCTATATAGTGAATGCAAATATACACCTTCTCTAGCTATGTAGGCATTCGTATTGTATTTTAGGTGATGGATATATACTTAATATTTAATTGATATATAATGTAACCATGCATGCCAGGTCTCTATATAAACACACTTCCACAAGTTACAGTCTCCTTCAAATCATTTCTCTTCTATCCAAAGCTTATTTTTCTCTGTCAAAAACTACCAAAACAGTTCTGCTTTTAGCTTACTGTAAAAAATACGGAAATAAGTCTCTCTTTTCACATAAATCGAAACTTTCTCATCTGCTAGTTCTGCTTAACCCTTGTTATATCAAATTGGTTGCTGAAGCTTGAAAATGGAAATGGAAAGGATCATGATGAGTTCAGAGAGATCAAAGCAGAAAAAGAGATCAATTAGTAGAAGATTGGGGAAGTACATGAAGGAACAAAAGGGAAGGATCTACATCATCAGAAGATGTGTGGTCATGCTCCTTTGTTGGCATGATTGATTAAAAAACAAGTTTTAACCGTACCAAGTCCAAATGTATGTACGCTTACAGTATACATATACGTGTGTGTGTGTGTTTGCATATGGTTAATTAAGTGAGGGACTTCAAGAGTAGTGCTAGCTAGGGGCAAAATCTGGTTTTATTTTGTGATCTTCTACCGAATTGTATGTATAATGACCACAACGATCGATGGTTGTTTTTTTAAAACTAATATTACTCTTATCCTATGATTTAATATTGATTCACCAATGTTTAAGAGAGTTATAAACGTATTAATCACAGCTATGATCGTACACCAGATTATCTAGAGGTGTTAAATAATCAAGTAGATATGAATTCAAGTTTCATTGATCATTACAACTTACATTTACAAGGTATATTATAAATCCTAAAAGATAAATGTCAAATGGTTCCAAAACTACCAGTTGTATAAAAAAGTGATAACATACAATTTTACAAATGTAGTTCACTTTATGTTTTTATTTGTTGGTACGTACAGCAAGATTCTTTGAAGTTTAAATCTAGATTCGTCGATAGTTTTGAGGTTTTTTTTTTTTTTTTCATTGGTACTCCTTAAAGATATAATATATAACTACAAATATACCCAACACAAATTTTCAATCCTTTACTTAGTCCCTACATATATTTTGTTAAAAATGTAACTACAAATATCTATATGCGCAATAACAATTTTCAATCTATGAATCGATTAAGATATAACTACAAATATGTTTTTGTTAAAGATTTAACTACAAGTATACACAATACAAATTTTTTTAATCCCTTAACTAGTCATCAAAGATAACGATCTCTTCTTCAAATATATGCTTCTTCTACTGCTTCCAATACCGCATGATTCATCATCATCACTGTAAGAACCCTCCGAATGAGGAAGTATCTTTCCCTTTTGCTTGGGGTCCAACTCATCTTCATCATGTTCATCATCGACAACACTATCATCATCATCATAATGTTGGTTCCTATAGCTCTCTTCTGAGGATGACTCACCGCGTGGTGTTTGAAAAATCGTGATACTCTCGTTCTCCCTACTCCGGAAAGAGAAACTTCTTGAACCTCCTCCATACAAAGGAAGAACAGAATCTTTTGACTTTGATTTTGACGCATCTATGTCCCTTCCAAGACTATAGGTCGAAGAGAGTTTCCTCTTCACGTTTTCCCTCTCTTGAACCAAATCACCGATTTCATCAACCGTGAATTCATCGGCTGTTGATTCATTTTGAAGTTTTGTTATCGTTCTATCGATTTCTCTTCTCTTCCTGTGCAGCAGACGCTGGAAACAAAACAATTACTGTAAAATACTGGAAAACAGAGGATTCTTGAGATGCAAGTAACAAAATGAAGTTAGGGTTTCTTACTCGCTTGTCCAAGAAAGCACTGAAGGGACGACCCTGTAGCTTTTTTTTCTTCCAGAATATAAAACAGAACCTCACAAGAGCCGCAAAGAGGATCATGACCACAAACTCGAACAGTAAAAACCAAATTAACGCTCTTTCGTTACCTAAACGAAACAAATATAGAGTTTCATGAGATGTATATTTTCAAGAAAATATTTGAAAGAAATTGGAATGTTATGGTTTTCGAATTCTAAGTAACTTTACCAATGTAGATATCAAGATGCTCTGGTTCTGTAAAAGAACAGCTAGATGATAGCTTCTCGTGTTTAGGACGACATCGAAATGAATTTCCAGTATTAGAGGCTGCAATGAACGCAAGAACAATCCTCTCGTCCAACACAAAATGTTGTAGATCTTCGTCTAATAACAAACTCGGAATTTGATCTGATACAAAAACAAACCATCATTCTCAAATCATAAAGATCTAAATCCTTTGTAAGAGACTGAAAGTAGTCTTAAATAAGATTTGGGGTTTACCAGAATAACTTTGAGACCAGTAGATAGATCTTGTCTCTGGAACTACAAGTGAAAAAACTACGGTTTCTGGTTTCTTGGCCGACACATAAGTATAATCTTCAATGACACGATCGATCTTTCCTTCTAGTTTTGTCTGAGAAACATAAACCGCTTTGCCTGAGCAATCTAGTAATGGCGCTATTTGGATGACGGAATCTGTTTCTGCATTTTTTGGTATCTTTTGAAGCTCCCCTGTTCTTGAGAAGGAGTACAATGTCCCATCTAGTGAACCAATCGATACCCAACCTTTTGAAATACAAAAACCAATGGTTAAATAAAGATCAATCTTGGTGAAAATATCTAAATAGACTCGTTAACGAAACTCACTGTTTGTGTCAATGACAGGCTCTGAACCAGAAGTTTCTGCTAATGGACCCACGGTTTTTTGCCACAGAATATCGCCGGAAAAAGAATCTAATGCGAAAACTAGCGATTTAGCCAGGAAAACGACGTAGACCAGACCGTTATTCCCCGGTGTAACGGTGAAAAATTGATCCACTAGACTAAAATCTTGAATCCATTGGTAGTAAGTGCCACGGAGAGATAACGAGTAGAGTTCTCCTTCATTGTTTGAAATCTGAAGCAATTGAAGGAACAGAGCAAAAAATCAAGAACTTAGCACCATTAATGAAATGTGAGTTAATAAGAATAAAGAGAGAGGTCTTACATAAATGCTTGCTTCACAAGAATCAACCACAGGTCGAGAATCAAACTTACAATTATTGTAATCTTTTCGACATCCTAATCGGTATCCGAATCGTTCGGTTTTAGGCTCTGCAATCCAGAGTTGCTGCCGAAGCATATTGTAAGCATAGAGACCATGATTTTTAACCGTGATGTATACTGAAGAACTCGATATGCTAACCGCGAAACCTAGGATCGTTTCGCCAGGATCGAAGAACAATTCCGGTTCAGATTTGGTTCCGTTTCTTGGGAAACTAACTCGTAAGATCCGATTCTCTGCAAGAACAAGCATCTGCAAACAAACCATCACCTTTGAGAAACAGAGGAAATGAAAAAAACAGAGCAATTGTTATGGTTTAGGAGATAGGAATGTAATGTATGTTACCTGGTTTAAACCAGAGAAAACCGGGGCAAAATCCGTGTTACATTTGAAATTCATATGTATCGACCAAGCGATTGAACCGTTGGACTCGAAGGAGAAGAAGTCATTGTCGGAGCAAGCGTAGATTCTGCCGTCATCGCCAATGAGTGTCTTCGAGAGAATTCGAATAGATTTCTTCTCAACGATTTGGTCTACAACATTTTAAATAAAGCTATTTTATTTACTTATTTGCGGAAAATTTAATACTATCAAATGTGGCGGGAGATATAACCTACCTGGTAATTGAGAAACTGCGGAGAAGACGACGAAGAAGAAGAGTAGGGAGAAGAAAAAGAATCTGAAAGTCACCATTGTTGTTGAATTTTTCAGAGAGGGTTTATTCAACACAGCGAGATCAATTCATTTCAATGGAGAAGCAAAAATTAGGGTTTATCAATCTCTGTAATTTTGAGATCGACGCAAAAACATTAGAAAAGGAAGAAAACTGACTGATTATGACAGTTTACTACAGATTCACACGCTGTGCCGTTTATCAATTTGGAACAAGAACTGCATGCCGTTTAAATAAAAAAAAAAACACATGCTTAGAAAATGGCGTGTAGAGGTTTACTTGGATTAACTGAATGTTATCGGTTATTCAGATTTCAGAACCGTGAGACAATATAATCAATCTTTATCCCTACAATTCGAGTGTCACTAATCTGACATACAAATCAAACCGAAACAAGGAACAACAAAAATACATTGCTAGTAATGTTTAAACAAAAACAAAGAAAAGAAGAAAAAAAAACATTGGTCTTTTGTGTGTTATTGTCTAGAATACAAATGGAATGAGAGCCTTGATATGTTTGGGGAAGTCATCAAACTTAGACAGATACCAACTTCGTGTAGCGTAACTCCGACCGACGAGATAGAAAGTTGTAGCCATAGCGAAAGAAAATGAATAAATGGTCTGAGAAATCAGGAAGAAGCTCCAAAAGACAAGGATCTCAAATAGGTAGTGAGGGCATATGATTATGTCAAACAGACCTCCTTTTGGTATCTTGTACTCTTTCTTCCCATCTTCTTTCCTTAGCTTAGCTAATAGCCAATGGTGATACAGATTCCCAATAATTCCCACCACAAACATCACAATCCCGATGAATTTCAGGTCGAAACTTGGCTCGGTAAGGCCCAGGGTGAAATTCTGACTGTATAACATCAATGCGGTCGATGAGAAATAGCTGCTGCTTATGATAAAAGCCGAGTCTATAGCCATTCCTCCACTGTACTTATGTATGAACATAACCTGTTGGATCATTGAGTGAAATGTGTCAAAGAGAAAGGATATCAACTCAAAGTTAATCCTAGTATATAATGATTAATAACAACTAGCTAGGCTATACTAGTTAGACCCAAGAATTGGTAAATCACTTAGATGTAATGAGCGTTATCCCTTGTTGCACTTAAAGCACACAATAAACTGATGTATAAATATTTTCTATTCATCTTAAGAGAAAATGGACAAGAATTCCACTTTTGTAACGTTTCAAATACTTTCATCTGTTAGATCTTCTAATATTATCACCAAAACTTATTAATATACTATCTACTTCATTTTCAAACATCTCTAAAATTTCTAGTGCAACACTATACATCTACTCCAAAAAGTCACACAAACCAAAATTAGCGGAATTAATCAGGATAATCGGATCTCAACGTTAAATCTTCAAAACTTGAAAAATAAATATGAATGAACAGAAAACTATTGGTGAGTGAGCTAAGGTTATACCTCGAAGACCCTCTTGAAGAAATGGAGGGCAAGTGCGGATTTGAGAAGAAGAAACCTGAGATCATCAGAAGGTAGGACGAAGAAAGAAGCAGAAGCAGCTAGAAACGCAGGTGTATATAGCCAAAGCATTCCGGTTCGGCTAGAGATGCTGCCGAATCGCTCTTGCTTTTGTGGTTGTTGTGGTGATGATGATGATGATGATGCGAATTTGGAGTATTTCAGATGGTTTCCTCTCGTTTCAGACCAACCGATCTTCGCAAGAGCAGCTAAACCTACGACGCTCATACAATTCAGTAATATCGATGGAGGCGCTGGATATAGAAAACTTGTCGCCATTTCCATTTTTGTTTTCTCTTTGGAAGAAAGTCTGCTTCGAATAAAATTTGGGATATTTTTTGTCCTCTCCATTTCTCTTCTATTAATAGCCACAAATTTTTGTTCTTTTCTTTAAAATGAAAAAAATACTTAGGTATTAAGGACTAACCGACACAAGATATGCAGATACGATTGATTATGATTTGATTTAGTTTATTAGGTGTTGTTTTCCTATCATATAACACGTATAGATGTATAAATTGTTGGTGTAGTTCTGACTTTGAATTTAATTTATGATCGTGTGAACACACCTTCATTTGTGGGTGTTAGTTTTGACTTTTAATCTGTGTGAACAAAAGCTATATAAACAACCATGTAATCGGACCGACCACATGGTGTTACAGAAGGACTGCACGCCGTTTCAGTGATCATATCATCGTTTCATAATATCATAGATTGATCAAGAAAACTAAGTTACATTTTTAGTTTTTACAACCTTCGTATTGTTTCTCCAAGGCTCGAAGCAACACAACATGTAAACTACTTTTTGTTTAATCAAAAAATGGAAAAAAAAAACATGTGAACTACGTGTTGTCTTTATGCGACGACACTGATGTCTTTTCACTTTAGTCGTTTCGGTCGGTAGTATGTACACAAAGTTACAAACTATGAAAGTTTCACCCACTGTCAAAAGTTTATATACTTGACGCTTCAAAGAACAAAAAAAAAAAAGCAAAATCAAGAATTGCAAACAGAAGGTCGAGATATACATACACACCTATCCTTCATTTTAATTTTTAAGCATCTTGTTTTTGCCATGTGAGCTTAGCCTATACGTCGGTCTCTCCTGTTTCTTGTTGAAAATACGAAGAGCTCTCACGTAAGGCCTTCAATGCGGAGCAAATCTCAACTAGTCAGGGAAAAAACCTAACCACAAAAACATTCACGAAAGTATAACATGTTTCTGTTTATACTAAGATAAATTCCATTTTCAAACGAACTCCCAAATTCCAAACATGAAACCCAACAACCTAACACTGTATCCAAAGTTTTCCTACTGCTCTACAGAATTGATTTTTCTTATATAAAACCTATGGATAACCCTAAGTACAATAAATAACTTCTTACATAACAAGCCTATACAGTTACAGAGACACGTACCATTCCCAAAACAAAACCTCTCAATCCTACAAAAAAAAAGACTCCCTTAAGATTCAAGAAATAGATACATGTTCTTCTTCTTCTTCTTCTTCTTCTTCTTCTTCTTCTTCTTCTTCTTCTTCTTCTTCTTCTTCTTCTTCAGATTCATGTATAGATTTCATCTAGGACCAGAGAGCTCCATTGCTTGCGCAAGTAAAGTAGAGTCATCAGTAAGATCAGAGTATCTGTCTGAAGATGACATCAATTCATTGATCCTGCTGCTACATTTTGAAGTACTATCTGATCTTTGAGAAGCTTCCCATTTCTCTGCTAGCCCATCTCCTTCGAGCATTCGAACAACTTCGGACATTTTTGGTCTATGTCCAGGCAAATACTGTGTGCACAACAAAGCTACTCTTACCATTTCTTCTAACTCAATCTCATCATAGCTATTCTTCTTCAACAACTCTTTATCCACAAGTAACTCTAGTTTCTTCTCTTGATGAATCTTTTTAACCCAATCAAGCATCACACCTTTCTGGTTAGCCGCTTTACCAAACTCAAGAGCTCTTTGTCCGGTTACGAGCTCAAGAAGAAGAATACCAAACCCAAAAACATCGGTTTTCTCTGAGGATTGGCCAGTTGAGAGATACTCTGGAGCAATGTGACCTACCGTACCTCTAACCGCGGTTGTGACATGAGAATCTTGATGATCCAAGAGTTTAGCTAAACCAAAATCACCAACCACAGCTTCACAGTAATCATCAAGAAGTATATTCGCTGCTTTGACATCCCGGTGGATAATCTTCGGATCACATTGCTCATGAAGATACACAAGCCCTCTTGCAGCTCCTATAGCTATCTTCTTCCTAATGCTCCAATCAAGAACCGGTTTAGCTTTCATTCGAGATGCAACGCTTCCATTAGACATGTAAGGATAAACCAGAAGCTTCTCAGCTTGCGTGATGCAGAAACCGTAGAGTCTTAAGAGGTTTCGATGAACAGCTAAACTGATCATTTCGACTTCTGTCTGAAACTGAATCTCTCCTCCTAATGCATTTCCATCTTTAAGCCTTTTCACTGCAACCACAGTGCTGTCTCCAAGTATTCCTTTGTATACATTTCCATAGCCACCTTTCCCCAATAAGTTTTTACTGCTGAAGTTATTCGTCGCGATCTGAAGCTCCCTGAAACCGAATCTCCTCAGGTTTCCCAGTGAAACTTCCTCATGATGATGCCCATCTGATGAAACATAAAGGAACTTTCTTTCAAATGAATCTTTTCAAGAACGTTCTATGCAAGAAAGAAACTGACAGAGATCAAACCTTTAACATCAAAGAATGTGTTTTGGTTATGTCTTTGTCTCCACCAGAGAAACAACCCAACAGCAATGAAGATCAATGATACAATCGCAACGCTAGATCCAACAGCAATTGCCATTTTGTGATTCTTCGATCTACCAGTGTATAAAGGAGCTTAAAAAAGGAAGCGGTAGTTAGTTAGTTACAATCATAATACGAAGATTGAAGTTTTTGCAAGTAGTTAGTTAGTTAGTTAGTTACCTCCAGTTTGATTCAAGTTCATAGACATTGGTATCAATGTAGTTCCATTGCAATCTAGTTCAGTACCCGTTGGACAGATCAGCGGGTTCCCAACAATACTGTAATTAAAAGGGAAACGAAATTTTTGTTTTTGGTCAAAGAGATAAAGAAAGAGAGAGTGAAAGAGTGAGATATTGAGATAGAATCAATCACCTAAAGGTCTTTGCAGCAAATCTTGGAATAGGACCACTAAGATTGTTGTATGATAAATCACTGAATAAAATATAATAAAAACAGATCAAATCTCAACATTACATATCTCTATATCTGAATTTCTTACTGGTTAATGTAAAATGAGGATTAGTTAGCTTACAGAAGAGCAAGTTGAGTCATGTTGGAAAGTGACAGAGGAAAAACTCCAGAGAGAGAATTGTTGTTAAGCCTCCTGATTATACACAATAAGACATATCAAGAACTCAAAAGAACAACACAAATTAAGAGATACACATTAACATCTTTTACTATTCTTACAGATATTGCAGGCTTCGTAGATAGCCTACTGAAAAAGGAATTTCACCACGGAAGAAGTTATCAGAGAGATCAAGAGTCTCAAGCCTTGTAAGCCGACCAATCTCAGAAGGAATTTTTCCTGTTATGTTGTTGTTTTGCAACAGCCTGAAAGAGAAAAAATCATCAAGAACATAACACACACAAAACATAGAGTATAATCAAAGTTAAAAAATGATTTAGCAAACAGTAAAAGTACTCACACAATCCGAAGATTTGTTAAGTTGGTAATGCTTGGAGATAATGTACCAGATAAATTCTGACTTGGTGTACCCCTGTAATAAAATAAAAGAATTTTTTTTTTTCTTCTTCACATGAACTTACTTGTTCATCAATATAATATATGAATGTAAATGTGAAACTTACAAGCCGATGACAAAGTTTTCAGGAGAACAAGTGACCATTGACCAACTACAAGGATCAACAGCATCTCTATCCCAGTTATCAAGTACACCATGAGGATCATGTAATGAACCTTTTATGTCCATCAAAGCTTGCACTAAATTAAATTTTTAATTATCACATTAGTTTGGATCAAGAAGCAATATATATACATATAAACGTATATATAATAGACCATGTAACACAAATTGAAATACTTTATTTGAATTCTCATCAACTAAAATTCCAGAGAATACCAAATATCAAACATGTTATCTACAAAAGTGAGTGATGATGTAAAAGAGAAAAAATCTAAAGAGTGAGACTGAAAAATTGAAACTTTGTAATGAGTTACCTTCGAAGTTAACTCCTTTAGGAGAAAGCAATCCGTGAACAGAGCTGAGAAGGAATAAAAATGGGAAGAAAAAAAGTAAAGATCTAGTTATCGTCATCATAACTGTAGTACTATTCTCCATTGTTGAAACACAGAGAAAGGAATGAGCAGAAAACAAGATGTGTCCAGTTTTCAGATAATTTGGTATTTGATGGTGAGAGAGAGAGAGAAGAATCAAACACCAAATCTTTAACCTTTTTCTTTTAAAATTTTGGGTTAAAAGTATAAAACATTTCAACATCAAGAAAATTTGCTTTCTATGGCAGAAGAACCCACTTCACCAAAAGCATAAATCTTTTTATTATAAAAATTAGTATATTTTTGTATGTCAGAATAAAAATACTAGATTCATTGGTAGTCTAAAGTGAAGTTCATAGCATGCTTGTCGATAAAGCTTGTGTGTGGAGAGACCGTTAAAAAAGTAATAAATTTAAAAATGTAAGAAAAATATATTAATATATTGCCCATATTCTTGTAATGGACAAGGATAGTCAGTAAAGCAAATCTAATTTATATTTCAAAATAAATTTAAAAGGGTAAAACAGGAAATTATAATACTGTTCTTTTGCTAGCTGCCACCCTGTCATGTTTTGTCTATGGTTTTTAGTTCTAGATTTTAAAATTTTGTATTTTTTTCATTTTCTTATTTCTTAATTTATCTCACATACATTTGAAAATTACAATATATAATGTTTCTTGTAGTCTAGATTTTTGATGAAACACAATATATAATGACTGATTGCATAGTAACAAGGGAATACAACATCCCATTGTTTGGCCATGCATAGGTAACTAATACCTAAACTGTTTTAGTTCTTCTGTGTATAAAATGTTTACATGAAATCAAATTTTGGGGGTAAATATATTTTGAGAATGTGAGAACTTCGATGAAAATTTAGAAAGGAAACTAAGATCGATATTCTGTGTTTATTGATTTTGTTGCCCAATCAATTTTCAGCATCTTTGTCTTCTAGATGTGTGGATTGTAGGGTTTTTTTTTTTAAAGTTATAGGTTAATTATTTTAAATATTTTGTTAGTGCGCCTTGTATATATATATATATTTTTGTGGGATTAGAAACGAAAGTGTCTAAATTTATTTATATTATTTTTCCTCCTGTGATAAATTTTATTTTATTTATTTTAATCCTTTTGCATGGAAAGAAATATATATTTTTATTTTATTTATGTTAAGAAACTCGATTAACTTTCATCAGGAAAAAAAAATCTATATTACAAGACCATCAAATCTTCAAAATAACAACACTTTTTCTTAACATTAATCAAAGTAAAAGACTTTAACCAACTTTTTTGTTTTACAACTACAAAATATAAAAATTACTCTATAATATTCGATATCTTGTAATGTACTCTTATATATATACATACAAGATAATAAGATAACCTCCAATCCAAGTCCAAGACACTAAAATTTGAACATGTACAATTTTTCCAAACCCTTGCATCGTTTTCACTGGGGTATGTCTATGTGTGAGTTGGCAGTTATATTATGACAATCACTTGCATTTGTTCAAGTATGTTTTTTTTTTTTGGCTTTTCATGTTAAGATCAATACCAAGAACTATTACATCCTACTTATAATTTATTTTTTGGTTTTTAAGTTAAAAGTTTATTATATCATTCTTTAGAGCTCTGTTGCCTTTTTAAAATAACTTTGGTGATCCGGTGGCATCTAAATAGCACAAGACACCTCGGATATATATACCTGGATCTCGTGCTATTAGTCGACTTAAGCCTTCCGAGTAATTTCATAGATATATAAAACACCTAGATTTTATAATAACTATTTCAACAAATAAATAAAAAATAAATGATATATATATTTGTTGTTGACAAAAAAAATCCATTCAGCACCTGAAGAAAGAATGGTTTTAATGAAAATTTAAATGCAAGCTTAAGGTCAAATATATGAGGTTGCTATCAAACTCTAGAGCTGTTGAATACTAGTTATCTGTATTTTTAAACCAAATTTTTAAAGCTTATACTTCAAATTATTAATCTAAAAAAATTATTTATCATGTCATGAAATAATTACACGGTAATATTTTCCAGGTTCTGATTTCGATCAACAAAAAAATGTTGTTACTTTATCAAAAATAAAATGTTGTTATAGTTAGTGAATTAGTATGATTTTTCTTATTTAAATATATTCATATTCGTACATCCTCGTTATCTTCATCGATACGTACCGACCTGTAAGCCAAAAAGAAAGAAACAAAACAAATATTCTAAATTTGTGGTGAACAGTATTATAATGTTCTTGTTCAAGAACTACATTCCCAAACGTCATTCATAGTCAAGTTTTTATACTTTTGTCCACGTGACACGGTTTCTTAAAACTCGATTTATGAGAAACAATCATTAATGTTTAATGCTTTTCTCGTTGATTTGACGTTTGATAGAAAATGAGCTCTGTGAATTTCACAGGCAATAAATAAACAAATCATAAACTTTATATAACAAAACATGACATGCAAGACTGTGCAAAGTACCGATAGAGAAAGATGGTTCCCAACTTGAGTACTATGCCTATGATGGTGTAGCTAAATTGTCGCATCTTAGTGTTTTTGTGTTAATGTGTAGTTAACATCCGATTTAAACTCGCATAATGTATAACATAAAATGTGTGTGTATAGATCAATATGGAATATACTATAATCTTTAACAAAAAAAAAAGGATGGAATATATAAAAAGAGCTATAGTGATATAATTCGTTTATGATTATTCAAACTATTTCTGCCATTTAGAGGAATTACATTGTATATGCGCTTGGCAATGAATACACCAGAGAACTACACCCATTTGTCTAAGACTTTGTTTTTTTGTCACTTAGAGTTTTGTATTTGTCTTTTAAACTCACCTAATAGTCATTTGAAATAACTATATTTGTGATAGATCTATGTATTTGTGAGATCAGTGAACATTGTGAATGTAACATGTATAAAGTAAAGAGACGATACATGAATTTGTTAACGGAATTGGTTAATATACATCCCTGGGACCACGTCCAGAAACCATTTACTTGAAAAGACAGCAACATACCATTGCTAATTGGATACAATACTACGCTTATCTAGAATTACAATGGAAGAACACTACGACTCATTGTCTTGTCTGACGAGTGTAGTTTCTTAACACAACCACCAACAGATCTCTCTATTTGGTGGGGCGACGTCACACACACTTATGTGCTTTTCAATAAATCCTAAACGCGCAACCTTTCTCTGTGGCAGCTGCGCTCTATTTATATGTTCATGTTGAACAAAAATCCTAAACTCCTCAAGTTTGGGTTTTACTTTAAAACAGGACCCACATGGCTTCTTTAATGATCTCTAAGCCCATGTGACACTTTTATTTCGTAATGGATAAACTCTTCCATTCGTTGGACGTTACTTAGAGCCAAAGCCCATTATCACTCGTGTCTCACAAATAGACAGTTGTGTCACACACACAGTTACCTTTGTTGCACAGTTGATTCATACACACACTTACCTGGCGTTTCACAGACGTCATTTGTATCATCACTTATGTCACACATACTCACATTTGTTCCAACAGTTTGTGTCATAAACAGACTCGCCCATGTTGCAGTACCGTCCGCATTATCTGTTGAATTGTGTCATCATCTTGAGTCTAACAACCAGTTATAAATATACTTTCAATCTCCCATTTTGTTACTAAGTTTTAGAACTCAAGTGTACCTTGTAACTTTGCACTTTGGTGATTTTCAAACTTCAATATTAACTCATAATCTTTTTCTAACTTGTCACAACATCTGTGCAGATTCTGTTGCAGTGTATATACATCATCTGTTGCACCAGTTGTATGACAATATATATTGCAGAATTATACAACTGAGCAGCATCACAAACTAACATCATCAAGTTCAAACTAACATCATCAAGTTCCTGGTAAAAAGAAACTGATATTTTATTAAATAATGTTTATAGACTTGATTTTGTGTTGACATCCTAAAACAGTTTATAGAAGGTAGCTAAAAATACTAGTATGCTTAGAGCATCTCAATTCATTAAGAACTTCACTAAAATATCTAACTATTATTATATTAGTATAAGTAATATATTTAATTATTTAATTAAACTAAATTATTAAAAATTGAACTAATTATATAATTACAAGTGGCATATAATTTTTTTAAAATCGATTTTTCTTAGAGAGCATTAAGAAATGTTTCTTATTTCTCTTATTTACTTTTTTATTATTTATATTTTAAGAAATTCACTAAATATTGCTTACACTAAATATTAATACCAAATGTGGGTTAAGCGAAAAGATAAGATTTCAAATGAAGTTGGGAAAAGACAAAATATTCCGCATGAAAAACGTAAACGGATTATAACCATAAATTTTTTAATTCTAAAATTAACATTTTGTAGTTGCTGATGAATGGAATTGCAAATTGAATAGTTAAACCTACGAATAAAAAGGTGATAATAATATGTATCAGTATTAAGCCCAAGAACATACTATTAAAGGATAGATATTTAAAAGCATATCGAACCTTAACTTTTTCGAATATTATACTCCTGAAATTAAGTGAACTGTCAACTTTGCACTGCGAGTCAACAAATAGACAAATAACAAACAAGTTATAATCATATTGTTTCCTAGCATCTGTTGAAATCATGATAATTTGAAATTAACTTTGGGTTCCATTTGGATAAAATTCTCAATAATTGCATTGTGCATGGTTTATTGGAAAATAATGATGAGAATTTCAGAACCATGACTTGTCGGTCCATGAAAATGAATCATCGGAGCAACTTGCCATCATTTCCCTTATCTATGTGATTATTACGTCAAAGCGTGACATTATTAGTTAGCTTTAAAAATTTATAACTACTCATTCCGTTCTAAATTATAAAAGTTTTTAGCAAAAATTATTTATTCTAATTTATAAGAATGTTTTCAAATATTTACGCACCTTTTTAATAAATTTTAATTTAATATAATCTAATATAGTCATTAAGTTGATTTTATATTTTGAGAATAATAAATTAAAGTTAAAAAAAGTAGCTAATGATGATTTTAGATTTTTTTAAATTTTTTTTTAATAAATACGCTTTTAACCAAATTCTTATAATTTAGAACCGAGGGAGTACGATATTTCCTCTATTCCATAAAAATAAAATTTTAAGATTATAAACATATATTAATAAGTTTTTGACAAAACTTAAAATATCTCTATTTTATAATTAAATATTTTTTTTAGTTTATATCTAATTAATAAAAATAAAACATGTTATATAACTTTTGCGTAGAAAACACAAAACATATATTTTTATTAAATAATTTTTTTTCTAAAACACCTATGTTTAGAAACGAAGGGAGTATTAATCAAAGTTTGGTAACTTGTTTCACTTGTTTTGTTTCATCCAATTTTGCCTGGCTTATTTCGGTGTCACTATTATTCAAACCCTAACCGATAAATTAAAATCTTATAATAGTTTCAATTAATTTTCATAAAGTTTTACTTAGATTAGCTCTATATAATATTTTCAAAAAAAAATTAGTAGTAAATCATGACCATTTCTTTGGATGTCTGGGATGTTCTGACCATCTCATTTCTCATTTCTTTTTGAAATAGTAAAACCATGCGGTTTAATGCTTTCGGATTTACCTAACACACACCAAATGCCCACTCCTACTTTATTTTTGTCAAGAACATCTTTCATGGATTTGGTACAAACAAACACATCAACATTTCATTTTTCGATCACTCGTTGCTACAACGTTTTAACAAATATATTTTCAACAGAAAACCTAAAAAAAGATCCAAATAATTTATTAAATATCCGTATAGAAGAATTTTGTTACACGAATCTTAGGATCATCACTCTCATTCAAATAAAAGTGTAAAGAATTGAACTTGATACATGCTTTTATGTTAGTTTTAATTTACATAATCGGTCCCCAGCAAGCAGGTAACTAAGCATGCTTAGTGCTTACACAATTTTTATTGTCTTTTTAGCTTTTCCCGGAAAAGTGATAGAAACTTTGTCTCCTTGTTGAAAGTTAAAACCTTTATCCTCTTTTTCACTTTCTTCTAAACCAAAAAAAGAAAAGAAAAAGTGATAGAAAATTTAACTTCTATGAACAAATGAACACATAACTATATAAAATGACTTATTATGCTCTATTGTCAAATTAGTAAAACTTTAGAATATAAGTGGTTAAAATTCTAAAAAGAATCGATAACAATAAAATATATATCCTATACAAAGAAAAACCAAAGGATTGCTTTGGAAAAACAGAAACCCTCGGGACGAATCCAAGGGTTTAAAAGGTCCCCTTTGGGTAAATAGCAACTAATCATAGAGAAATGATGATACATCTCTCTCTTTCTTTCTTTCACTCTTTTGTCTCATTTCTTGGAAGAACATCCATCAAAGCTTGTCTTTATATGTTGCTATGTCACTCTCTCACCGATCTGTTTCTCATCGTTCAGTCCTTTTTCTTCTCCACACTCTCTGCACAAAACATCAAAAGACTTTGCAGAGATTATGCTATTGACAATGAGAATGAAAACGGTGCAAGGTAAGTAACATTCACATTCAGATTTACATATCAAGATTCAGCAAAACAGATCGATATAGATCGCGACAAAGACCAGCACTACAAAGCAACATGCAATTATAAACGGATTGTGGTCCTGTTTCTCTTCTATCAATAATCAAAAACGAACAAAGACTATGGAAACACTCTCTCTGTTTTTCCCTCATCTCTTAGGCCCATGAATAGATGGTTACAAAGGGTTTGGCTGATTCTCTGCAACAACCGTGAAGCTTCTTTTGGGTTTTGGCACATCATTTATTTTTCAAGTTCCAACTTAACTAAACAGAGGCAATGAGACTTTCATAAACAAATATCTCGTCATCAAAGATCTTCCATTTTGATACCATAAGCACCAAACACAATTATCTGATCAATAGGCAATACATTGATACAGACAAAATGTAAAAATGAAAATGGAATTACAGACAGATCTTGTTAATAATACTAAGAACATTCCATGGAAGCAGAAGATGATGAAGCAAGTGAAAAATAAAAGAACAGAGTGCCTTAAATTATTTTGCCAGTGCACCAAGTTGATGAAGACACTTAACAGGTGAATGGTGGTGATACATGCAAATAGACGGGAAACAGCGAGATAATCTTCTGGTTAAATTTTTTGAATCTAATGCCCAGAAACAAAAAAGGACTTGAAGGAGTGTAAACTAAAACTGTATCTAAGCAGAAGCAGCCAAAGGTTTTTCTATAGCAGATTCATTAGCTTTCATGGAATTGAAGAGTTCTAGAACATCTGGATTGTTACGGATATAGTTTGGGCACAGAGTAAGTAAGTCTTGTGCCTCACTGTGCCTTGCAGACTTCATCATAGTTTCGAATACACGCAGAACCACTGACATAGATGGAAAGTTCTTTGAGGTCATAGCCTTCAGAAAACCGAGAGCTTCGGTGCATTTTCCAGTTGTTGAGAAGTAATTCATGAAGGGGTCAAGGAAAGGAGGGAACCCGTGGTCTTTCATTATCGGTAGAAGACTCAAAGCTTCTTCAAACCCACCATCTCTTGCAACCTTCTTCATCAACAGATTCTTCACCAAGATTTTGTACGAGCTATGGCAAGGTTTCAGCTGATTTTTCTTTACTTGTGGACTAAAGAGCTTGTATGCATCCCTTGCCTGATTTCTATTGCAGTAAGCAATAACCAACTTCTCAAATGCATAATCAGCATACGAGACTCCAGCTTTTCCAACCATGTTCTCGAAACACACTAAAGCTTCATCAAGTTCCCCGGAATCACAATACCCTTCAACAAGAGACGCCATTGCTTTGTCATCTAGATTATTTCCAGATTCTTCCATAAAGTCTACAAATTCATCGGCTTCATCTTTCTTTCCCTTACGACTAAGACCTGATGCAATCAAGCTCTGAAGATCACCACTAGGAACATAGCCTCCTTTTTTCATTTCTTTCAACACCTCATTACTCTGCTCAACCCTATCCACGCTTCTTAAGGACTTTAAGACAGATTTTAGCAAGGAATCCGTCAAAACGTTACTATGTCTGGTATAAGCTTTCACAGCTCTTGAAAACAAATCCATATCTAGAATCTTGGCAGTGACAATTTTCTTGAGCAACAAACAGAAGCAGTGTGGGGTGGGTTTGTTACTACTACTACCCGCCATTGCAATCTCGAACAAGTCAACAGCTTCCTTAATCAATTTAGTCTGGCAGAATCTCGTCGAAACTCTAACATAAGTCCCTATTTCCACTTCATAACCAGCACTCCTCATTTCTTCAACGATGTTCTGAAATCTATCGAGAAATTTCTCTTTTCCCAAAACCCCAGCCATAGCATTATAGGTTTTCTCATTATGCTTAAACAGACCAGACTCATCAATCCACCGGAAGAACAACAGAGCTTTCCTGGGTTCAACATCAAGACTTTCGACAATCATCTTCACTAAATCACTTTGAAACTCAACATTCAGATCTTTCACCCGTTTCTCCACATCATCACCCCATTCTTCCTTCATCACAATCTTACACACCCTATTGCAAACCTTCTCCGCCGAATTATCCACACAATCTGAAGTGAAAAGCTTTCTCAGTCTCACAAAATCCCTCTCCAGTCCATCTTTCTGAAATTTCTCGCCAACTTTATCTCTAACATTAGCCGATAAACCATGTCCTTTCTTCTTCATATTATCAACCAACCCCCAAAACTCATCAACAAATCCATTCCCACCAAGAATACGTAGCATCATGTTATAATTTTTCGAGCTAAGTTCCTCAGGAGAAGCCTCCGTAATCCACTGGAAAAACCTTTTCGCAACATCAGGGTTAGATTCAAGCCTTCTCAAAACCTTCAAAGCTAAATCCTGGTTAATCACAATATCACTCGACTCCAATTCTTTCCTAATCTCGTCCTCAACACTCAATCTGCTAAAGATATCGATCACGGTAGCTTCAGCAGAAGATTTCTCTTCAATCGCAGGCTCTGACGAGAAGCTTCGAGATACTGATTTCACCATGGAGGCAGAGCTCGTCATTGGAGATCGTATAGAACAAAGCTTATCGCTTTGTTGCAAAGCTCCGATCCCAGAACGTAGGTGAAGTAAAGAAGAGAAAGATCGGGTTGAAATGGAGCTTACCTGAAACTGAGAACAAGGTGAAGGATAAGCAAGATGAGAGCGATGGTAGCTTCGAAGAAGCAGCAATCGCCATTGTTGATATCTCATATCTGATTTGATCTGAATCAAAAGCTTGATCCTTTTCGAAAGAAACGAGACGGAGGAACAGCGATTGCGAAGCTCTGAGAAATGTTAGGGTTTTAGTGAGGATTTTGATTTTTTGGGGTCAGGAAACCATCTAGCTCAGAGAGAAGGTCCCATTTGCGGATGACGCAGAGGAAACCAAAAATAAAACAAAACTTAGGATAATTTGATTTTAAGCCCCTCGTTTCCTTCTTGTTACCAGATCTGTCGTATAGTTTTTTTTTTATAATTATCTTTGTCGTATAGTTTTATTTTTTAATTATCTTTGTCGTATAATGGGTTTTAATTGGATCATTGCCTTAATTAATTAACATATTTATTGAATTTATATACTTAGGTAGTTTCTTTTTTTTCGTGTTGTAATTTTGAGAATTTCTTAGAATGATCATTTCCATGAGTTTATTCCTTAGGAAGTTCTTATATATTTTGGGTATTTTTTTAATGTTTTACTTGTTTATGAAATAACTAATCTTAGGACGTTTCTGTAATATGAACTTATATTTCAATTTAACCCAAATGAGAAACTCAATAAATATATGAAATCATGTATATGAGCATCAAGTGATAAAATAAAGATGAAACTTAAACCAGATGTTCATTAATCATTAAGCGGAAGCTAAATACAATAAACATCCGACATACATACACCTAAAGGGAGAAACATTAAAGCAAAAACAACAACAACAATTACGAGGAAGATGAGAATGAATCACAACTCCCAAATTTATTTAAAATCCCAAACAATTAATTAGAGAAGGGGAAATTAAAGTCCGAAATTTGATTCAAATCGCTACTTGTTCATGCCAGTCTTCTCCTTGACAAGATTAACAGCTCCACCTGCTGCATCCGATATGCTCTTTCCAGCCTACACGTATACATCAAACCGTATTAATTATCAGAGATACATCATCTAATTAAGCTTATAAAAACGTATATTTCTGTAGTTATATATATATATATAATATAGTAGAAGTGTGTATTATTGATGCAATTACATTTTGGACGGACACTTGGGCTGCAGAACCAGCATCCTTGACCTTGTCCATCAGCACATTACTCTTCTCCTATACATACACACGCCATTGTCCACACAAAGATCAATTATAAATTCATTTATTTAATTGTTACAAAATAAAAATAAAACTAGACAAGAAAATTAAACTGTTATATAAACTGAAAAATAGCAACGGAAAGAGTGTGAAATAGGCAAAGACAGATATAATACATAGAAAAAAATACTTTAAAACAATGATACGCTGTGTCCTGTTTAGTGGTTCAAAATATATTACGATTGTTTAAAGAATATTCAATATTGAAAAGTGTCTTTGTCTAAAAACTGTCGATCATAATAAACGGTAGTGCATGCATCAACCGCATTTCAAAGAGAGATAGAGACCTCAGCTTTTCCAGCTGCCTGACCGGCTTGGAAGGCTTGCTTATTGTCTGCCATTTTCTTTTCAGATACTTTTCTTATAAAACTGTTTATATGATATTTTGTTTTTGGATGATGAGAAGAGATGGGGCTTAGGGTTTGTATTTATAGGCCAAATGGAGACACTTGTGTGGTGCCACGTGTAATCTGAAACCACGTGGGCGACGTGTAATGGTACGATGGGCTTTGCCTTAGGTCGGTAGCTTTTTATTGGCTAATTCAAGACTCTATGTGTCGTTTTCGGGATGGATATAGGATAGTATAAGACATTAAACACTCTTTGTTTTGTGGTTGTCTCGCCTCCATGTTTTCTTTTCTAAATTTTTATTTTATTTTTTACTTGATATATAGTCTTTCAAAATATCTAGATATCATCTATCATATGTGTTACAGTAATTTTGGTTGCTAGATATTTTTAGTTGTTACAAATATAGGCTACTTTTATGGCTGTAAATAGAAGTATGTAACGTGGCCGGTTCATTTCACATGCGTTTGGCAAGTATTCCGTGTTATATTTATTCGGAAAGATCTGTTACACCTTTTCACAAAAACCTACTTTATTAATTTATTAAAAATGGAAAACAATTGGTGCCATTCACGGCATATTTGTATGTTTTGTCACATAAATTCTATGTTAGAATTTAGAACTCATCTCATTAGTAATGTGAGATTCTGTAACATATCACCAAAGTTAAACTAGAATAGTATGGCTAAGGAACTAGAACCGAGTTGGGTTTGATAGATTCATGTTCAGTCTCGGTTACGTGATCTGCCTTGTGTATATGCAGAGATAATTGACCAAGTTTGGTTTGGAATCTATTGTGTATTAGTAAGAGATAATTGCCATAAAAAATAAAATAAAAAGTTCAATAGCTGAGTAGTGGATTGATTCATTGGTCAGGATTAGAAAAGAAAACAAAATTCATTAATCAATATTTACCACTTTTTGCTTGGAGCCATCAAATTTTCAAAAACCCAGGTTAAGTGTGTATGTGTATAAGTTTACCTTATTTCTCCTTTCTGTAAAAAATTGCAATTCTTGAACTTTTTTGTTATAACATGTAATTTTCTAAAGTACAATTAGTTATTGTAAATTTTTGTTTTGCTCTTAATTGTTTTTTTGTTGTTGTTGTCGTCACTCTTAACTGATTTTAAATACGTATGTCATTGAGAAAAACAATTTCTCAAATCACGTACAAAAGAGAGATCAAAACAGGCGAATTACACTAAACATCTACCTTGATAGGCCACAATAATATGATGAACTAAAAGTAAAGTATGCAAATATGATAGTCACTCTCTTAAACACGTTACACGCTTTTTGTTCTGTTTGGTTTATAAACGTAGGACGAGATTATGTTTACTTCAGAAAAACTACGTCGCTTCACTCGTGTGAAGAAGACTTTTCACAGGAAACGTTGCCGTCTAGTCAGATCAATCTCTTTTCTAATCCTTTGCCGACGGAGACGTGCAAATAAAAAACTAGGCTTTACAGTTTTGGGGAACAGTGATGTTAAACTAATTTCATTTTTAACATTGACGAGAAACGAAAATATGAGGTTAAAAAATTCATTGTTAAGCAATATGCTTTTTTTTTTTAAATATCATAATCACGAAAATATTCATGATAATACGATCATTCATAATATTCGATCATCCCAAATCACATAGACCATACACAGTTACTGGTTTAAGGGAAAAAAAGAGAACACTCCATAAGACATTATTCGAAAACACAAAACCAGAATTAAAAACTAGAGCTTTAGTATCCCTCTTCCTTCTCGTCTTCGCTAGTGCAGCTACTGTTGCTGCTCCACTCACGTTTCAAAGTAGATCTCGGAGAACCACAATACATTCCCAGCTTCTCAAACCTCTGATACATCACTGTTCCTCTCTCTTCTCCTAGAGACTCGGTCGTTGACTCTTTGCATCCGTAATCGTACAATTCCACATAGAGACCCGACTCGTATTCCTTTTGAGCGACGCTAGAGTGAACAGCTACTGAGAATTGCTTTGGCTCGAAGCAAGTTAGTACCTTAGAGACCAGATGGCTCAAGTCCATAGCTGTAAAGTCATATCCCACAGCTTCAAAGCTAGCGTAGCTGAATCCATCTTCAGGAGTCACATGGATGGTGGAGATAGCATCACCTTCGATGCTGTTCATTGAGTAGCCACAGGGCTCAAACTCAAAGTCGCAGATTTGGGATTGAGGAAGTATCTTTCTGATACCAGAGTTATCAGTCATAGAACCAGCTGAGCTTGACTCGTTCTTGTAGAACACAGACGCCTTATCTTTGTCAAGACCAGTCATACACATCTCGAGAGTGTAGACAACATTGTTGTTGTTGTTGTTAGGGTTCTTGGCAGAGGCAGAGTAAACATGCCATTTCTTGGTTTCATCATCATTACCCATCAAGTACGCAACACTGCTCAAACCCATCTTAGCAAAATGACCATCAAGAACAGAGACTTCTTCAGAGAAGTTACGGTGTGGGAATGGTTGACCTCCAGGACAGAGGAAGCTTCCACGAGTGTACCTCACTGACTTAACATCTAGAGAGAGCTCACTAGCCAACCTCAAGAGTGGCTCGATAGAGAGGAGGAGCTTAGTTGTACCGCAAGTCTTGATGATGATCTTGTAAGGGAAGATAAAGAGGCTGGACTCAGAGAGGACATAAGAGTCAAGCTGATCGTTGGAAAGAGATGAAACGATCGTGCACTCAGCTGGGTTAAGGATCTCATCGATCTGTGGTTTAGTTAAAGCACGAAGACCTTTTCCTTGAGTGTCAAGAAACAGACCTGGCTCAAAGAAAGTAACTTCAAGCCGCTTCTCGTAGCCTTCGAATCCAATAGCTGACATGGCCATCGCGTTTTGTTGTTCTTGTTGTGAGAGGAAAGACACGTCTTTGGAGGAGAGAACGAGGGGATTAGGGAACCAAAGCTTTGACAAAAGGAGATTGTAATTGAAAAGCAAGTTAAACAAATGATGTTGGTGTCGGAAGAGACTAGTAGTACTCAGGATGGCCTCTTAGCGCAGTTGGAGTAAACAGAAGATTTGAATTTCTTGATTCCACCGAATGGACGAACGTCTTCAATGCTGTAACCGAGTGGTGCTTCGTAAAATAAGGAACTATTCTTATTACCAGCTTTCGATTCCATCATAATCTCATTCACGCTTTACTGTTTACACAACCAAATCAAACAAAAGAATAATTTTAGATGATAATCAGAACCAATGGGATTACTAAAAAATATATTCATCTTACAACATTATTAACATCTGATACTTTTTAAGGATGATTCTCAGCACAATTAACTCAATGGTTCAAACATAATCAACAAATAAATCTGATATTTTAACGGATCATTCAACTATTCAACAAATATTAAAATATGATACTATTCAACAAATCCAGATATCTCATGAGCAATTTTGCTAATAATCAAATCATATACTAATGATCAAATTACTACGTAACAATGAAAAAACAAGAGAACTAATTAAAACATAATCAAGAGACTTACATATAGAGGAATATTGATCTCGATCCGGAGTTTTTTTTTAAATCTCTTCGTAATCCAATATATCAAACGAACAAAACCTGAAAAAGAATCAAACGCCAAATTAATCAATTGATCGAAAACGAGATAAACTCAGAGCTAATCGAGAAGATCAACAAAACTAAGAAACAAACCTAATCCAGATGATTCAGAAAACTCGAGGCCCTAAATTTTGAGAGCCGATTATGATTTTGGTAAATGATGAAAAGAGAAACGAGTTTGTGATATTGTAGAGCAGGGAGAGAGTTGTTTATATAGTGTCAAGCCCAGATGCGTTGTGAGGCTATTAGGGCTCGGGAAAATTACGTATTTACCCTTATAAGATTTTGACTAAAATACCCATTACTCCTTTATGTGGAAATATTGTTGGTGCAGATTCGCGACGATTTCTGACCACAAACTAATAACAGCAATAAATCTTTTTTGATCAATTAGTTATGTTTGTCAACAAATTATTAATTTGAGAAAATTTAGGATGACACGTGTCATTTCGAAGCAGCCACGTTTGAAAGCTTTGATATTAACGACGATTCCTGACCACGAAAAAAAAAAGATAACAGCAATAGAATCTCGTGCTATTTAATTTTCTTGGGTCAAAATGTATTTTAAAGATTAAATTATACATTTAAATCTCCGAGATTCGCTAAGCCACAGAAACGCTGCAAGAAAAGGAAAGCAATCAGAGGACGACACGTGTAATGGTGGAGACGACACGTTCAGGTTTCGATACTCACAAGAAAGAGACAGGTGTGGAGTACGTGAGCTGTTTGTGTTAGAGTGGGGCCCAGAGAATCAAATTCTGTTTTACTAGGCTCTTCTTTGGTCTTACACAATGACCAAAATGACCCTCTCACCATCCTCGTGACTCTTCCGTTGCTCAAAAGTGTAGTGTAAAAGTAAATAAATATTTAGTCTCCCAAATTTAGTTAACCTAAAAACAAATAAGTTCATGTCATAGTTAACCTAGAAACTGGATTTAGGACATGTACATTGTCTTGGTTGATCATATTGTGAACATGTAGCACATGTACATAGCGACATGAGTTCATGTCATGGTCTAGTGTGGACGAGTTGATATATCCATGTGTTGGTATGTACATTTTCTTAGAATGGCTGATCATATTTTGTAGCAATATTTAAACGAATAACGGTGAACCAGATTAAACAAAATACACTAAACTAACACATCACATATCCATGAGTTTCAACTGGATTCTTAGACAAAAGATCTTCTTGCGAGTCTTTAAATTAGTTATTGTGAGAGTTGATGAAGTTTCAACTCATTGAACAATTCACAAGAGGTTTCCCAGAGTTGTTTAGCAAGTTTTGGGTCTCTAGAAACTTGTGATGATTCAATGGTTCTTCCCTTTCCTCCAAAGTAGTACGCACCTGATGTTTCCTGCAAAATGAAAAACATGTTTTGAGTATGTAAGAAAGAAAATTTACATGAAACTTAAAAAACAAATTCATATAAGTTTCACAAAGCTCTTTACAGGTGCGGATAAAGCGGCATCGATGAGAGACTTAGCTCCTTCATTTGGGGATTGCAGGAGGCCAAGAATTCTGAAACAAAGAAACACCAGAGAAGTTATGTAAGAAGGAAGCTCACGCATTATATTCGTTTTCGCCAATCCGGGATCTGCAGCTCTGCATTCAACAAGCAAAAACTCACTAGTCAAAATACAATCTTCAAAAGAGTGAGAGAGCAGCGAGTATTATGAAATATGACACATACACTACAGAGACATGTTGTGAGTCGTCTAAGAGCCGAAGCTGTCTGTGCAATTCTTATGAGAAAAGTAGAAGACATACTGTTCAAGAACATGAAGCCAAAAATCAGTATTTCGATATAAGGGAAGAAGAAAACTATATATGTATGTGCTTTGTAAGTGATTGTGAGAGGTTTTGGCTTACATTTAGAATACTCATAGATCCGAGCGCAAGGATGTCGGAAAACACACTCCAGTAACAGAATCCTTGTCAAACTTTTGATGAAAAGCTACAGAAAAAAAAAGAAGAGATATCAAGTCACCACTTAAGCTAATCTTTAATGGTTTTTGTGTTAAAGAATATTACTATGTTTTTACCTGAATGATGTGTGAAAGATGTAACGTTCACGACCCGTGAAGGAACAGAGCTGTTTTTCAGAAGTGGCAAAAGAAGCTTTGTCAAAGAGAATGGACCAATGTAGTTTGTAGCAATCATCCTGACAATGAAAAAAGTTTTAAAGTATCAAATCCATAGTCCAATACATGAATACATGAGCTAATTTAATGAAACATAAGTGCATCTTTCGATGTCATAGTGATGAACCTGTCATAACCTTCAATGGTTGGTCGACTAGAAGTTGCCATAATCCCAGCATTGTTCACCAAAAGCTGAATCGAAGGATGTAACTCTGAGTCTGAGAGCCAATGCTCTAAAGAGTTTTTAAACTTCAAGATTGATTGAAAAGAAGACATGTCAGCTTCAAAAGACTTGAGTTTGGCATCTTTGTTCTTGCTTTTAATTTCCTTCAATGTCTGTCATAAGCCAAGAGAATGATAGTTTGCATCAAAGAAAAATGTGAAAGAGGGAACATGTTTATTTCAACAAAGCGGAAACTAAAGGATAGTAAGAACCTCTGAAAGAAGCTGAGAGGACCGTCCAACTGAAAAAATCAAGAAATGTTTTCATCCCATTAGTCTATAGAGAACTAAATGAAGAATGGTAAGTTTGATGAAACCAATGTGTTTATCTTTGTGATGGAAAACTACATTATCAGATACATTAGCAATTTAGGAAGTAATGCATCATAGATTTTTATTACCAAGAACGACGTAGAAACCCTTCTCAGCAAGAGCAAATGCAGTGGCCTTACCAAGCCCAGAAGTAGCCTGAATCCAAAATCCATAGACACAAAATTATAAACATAAGAAGTCTAGGTTTAAAACTGGAGGCACTACTTTACATCATGACATAATCAAGGCAATGATTCACACAACCAGTGATAACACATGTGTGAACTTTTGATGCAACAAGAATAGGTATTTCATCCAAATATCCTTTGTTCTAAGCAACAACATAACTTGCACTTACACCAGTGATAACACAAATGTGTCTGGAAGAACCATTCTGTAAATTGATGGAGCTAGAAATGGAAGTAGATTTTGAGCCAAAGATCCTAGCTTTAAGCAATTGAAAGTAAGAAGAAAGGAGGGCCATAATCCAAAACAGACCCATCCTCCACAATTCAGATGAACATACAAAACGAAAAGCCTCCTTCACCTCTTTCATCCTCTTCTGAACACAAAAAATCTCTCTTTTATCAGAATTCGATTGAACAATTTATCATCAATGGATAATACTACTAACGTATATCAGACGAAACTCACTCGTTAGAGATCCAAAATGAATCACGGAATCACAAAGACTAATGAGTGAAGTTGCTTGAAACAGAAAGCTTGATCAAATCAGCCACACTGGATTTGTTTGCCAACTAGACGGGATTTAAGAGGGGCTGCCAAAAGTCACATGAACATCATAAATGTTCTAGTTTTTTTTTTTCCTTTTTCGTTCCGGATTACAATTGATGTTATATGCCAAAAAAAGAAAGAAACAAAGGTTGGTTTTTTTGGAGTTGAACTTATTTTATACAAAATAAAAACAATAATACTACATAGTTCACACACAAGACTTGTAAAAAAAACAACAACAAAAAAAAAGAATGAGAGGACAGATAGAATTTGCACAAAAGGAAGAGAAAAATCTTTGGGAATATGGTTTCCAATTTGAATCGGTTCAAGTATATCAAACTCTATAGTTGAACAAGGTTGGTCGTTTGAGTCGGCTTAGCTATAGCCCTCTCACTGTCCTGTTTCATTTCTTCCAAACGCTTTGATAACTGGAGGAGGAGATTCATATCAAAAACAGAATGACTCTTGAGATTCAATTTCAAGTATCTAACTGAGAGATAGCTTTTTTTTTAGTCTTTGAGTAAGAAAGAGAGAAGAACCTTGATGGAGTAAGCCAATGGAAGCAAAGTATCAGGATCCATAGCATCTTCAAGGAAATTCCTCAGAGCATGCATGAGTTCCTCAAACGGCAATTTCACCAAATCATCATGGCAATACTTCAACAATGCTTAAACCCACTTTGAACACCATTTTAACACCCTATACCGAGGAGAAAGGATACACAAATTGGAAAAAAGAATGGGACGTTTGAGGTTATAAGATATTTTTTTTTAATTTGATTTACCTCAGCTAGAAATACATTCCAGGTTCGTAGAGCCGTAGGGAATGGAAATGAATACGAGAAGACGGTTATGAACCATTGACTTGCATACATACTCGGATTGATCATTTCTAGAGTGAAATGTTATCCTAGTTTCGGCATTAGCTCTCTTACCAACTGATCTAACTGTAACAGATATTGCTGTACAAGAGGAAGCCCTGCCTACATTTACACAATTCATCTCAAATCATTAAAAGCGCCAAGGAATTGAAATTCTGTTTTCAAACATAATGTTCCAAAGAGCTACTATCATAACTTCAGCGAGAAGCATTAGACTCTAGTTGAATAAAAGAATAAAAAGTCTCTACAAGATTTGAAAAAGCAGTCAAAAAGCTAATTAATTCATGAAAGAAAGGATTTTTTTTATTTGACTTTAATTCTTTAAGTCATTTTCTTGCTATCCCTCAATCAACTAATGTGGCTCTGTCGTTTTCAAACTCACGTAAGTAAAACGAGGCAAATAGCTAGGATATCGGTATCTTCTAGGGTAAAGAAAGCCTCACCTGATACAATCCTTCCATTGGGGTGTGAACAGCTCCTTTGAGTAATGCAACTAATAACCAGAATGCATTTTCTTCACTCATATAAAGTAGCTACGAAACCCATTCCCTGTAGATTATTTTTAGGACCATGAGTCTTTAGTACATCTTGGGGAAATAAGAAATTAAGAACGAAGGAAAAAATCTCTGGAAAGACCTGAACATATCCAACATCTCTGTCATAGACAGAGTATGCTTTTAGAACATTGTATAATGATCTTTGGCCTGGTCCATGTCTCTTCTGGAAGAAAACATGTGATGGGAAAGTACGAGATATATCCCGAATGATATCGAGTTCTGATGCAGACGTCTTATAAATCACCAGTTGCTATAATGAAATGGAGAGAATGATCAGTTTCTTTTTACAGCAATGAAACCAAAGAAAACAAAACTTATCGAAAACACACAAGGAGATAATGAGTTATTACCTCATAAACACCGGGATTCATAAGCAAAAGATCTCGACTTCCAGAGATCAATTGCCAAACGAGACCCCTTATGCAATCAGGGATCCCTTTTCTAATACGCCTCTTGACCACATGAGGTTTTCTCCTAACGTAATGCTTCCAATCACTACCTCCAGTTCCAATCATCTTCCTCCATTTTGTCACTCTTCTCTCCTCCCTAAAGAATTTAAATTTAGCATCCAAGGTCAAATAAAAAAGCACAATATAATGGTTCTTAACAACAATAACAACTTTTCATTGAGACATACTTGTCATAGTTACTAGATGATCTAGTCTTGGTGAAACGATGAGGAGAAGAATTGCCATGTTCCTGCTTCAGAAACCCAAATCTATCAACCGGTACAAGCAGAAGGGTAGGTCCTGGTTCACTGTCATCTGTTGTTTTTCTTTCCATTTAACTAACCTGAAAAAAGGCCACGGTACTCCAAAATCTTAATATCCCCAACATTGTAATCAAGCCACTAATGTCGCAATCAATGAAACAGATCCTGGAGCTTTGATCTCAATATGACTTAAAAAGGTATTTGCAGAAAAACGCAATCAGCAAGTAAAATATTCTATATTTACTCATAGTGATCAGTTCCTACTAGAAGAAGCCAACGAGGATCCAGAAACAAAGGAAAGATATTGTTTGGAAAAAACAAAACCCACCAACATTCCGATGTCAGATCAAGAGGGTCGTATCCAAAACCTTGATGTTCGGAATGAAATAGAGGCCGATCACAGGAGTTTCAGAGAAATTGAAATCTGAAGAAGAACAATGGAGCGATGAATTGAAGATGACTTCTGAACCAGGATAATAGAAAGGAGACGTTGGAGATCACATCGATTACTCATACGCGTATGTATTATCACGTTCCAGTTTTATCAAAGCTTCGGAATTTATCCATGGAACTTTTTACTCTCTTTTTTCCCCGAGAAAATGTAAAAACCAAAACATGAAACCAGTTAAGGTTCAAACTGGTCTGACCGGTTAGTTTAATAGCATAAAATCCTAAGTAAATTTACATTGGTTTTCGAAAACACACAAAATAGAAAGATGATTTAAGTTAAGAACATTGACTAGCTTCGGTTCGTCTCATGAGATTTCCCCAACTATCACCGAAGCTCCAAACTTTCGAAGGCTGCTCGATCCAAGGACCGTTCATGATGTTCAGAATGCTACAGGCTTCACTGTATTCTAGCTCCGGTAAGAGCTTTGGGGTCAGTAAGAAGCACCTACAAGAGATAAACACAACACAATGTTTCTTACTTTTTTACTTGAGTGCTGCAGTTTTCAGGGTTTCTAAGATGAATTTAAAAAGGACAACTTACTGTGGTGTGTTTGATTGACTAGCAGCTCTAACCAATTGTTGAAACATCTTCCTTTCGTTTATTGGATCCATACCTGCAGAAGCAATTTCAGATTTTAGAGATTTGATTGATGATGTTTGGTGACAATTTTAATAAAGCATTAGACTCTTTACCTTGATTAATCTCATCAACAACCCTGAAAGGACAGTTTGTGAGATCTTGAAGAGAGACGAGGTAAAGGATAGTTGACACAGAACGCTCTCCTCCAGATTGGTGGTGAGAACTTAGCACCTGAAGTTGCCCTGATTCCCTGAATTTTACTTTGATATGTATTCCGTATTGATCAAAGTCTGTGTCACGCTCATCCAATGAAACTTCTCCTGCAACAGCCATTTCCTGGAAGTTGTGGCTGAATGTTTCATTTATCTTAACAACAAGCTGTCTCAACGTTGGAAGCCATTTCTCCTTTAGCGAGTCAATTTCTTTCAAGCATCTGCTAAGATCTCTTTTATCAGCTTCGAGCTTTGTAGAAATAGTTTCTATCTGACTTTGGCGATGTTCATACTCTTGGAGTATGTTCTCGTTTACAAAAAGTATCGAATTGGCTTGAGACAAATTGTCTTTTATAGCTGCTTCCAATTCTTCGATTGTGGTAGGCATTTCCATAAACTCCTTTTTAAGTTCAGGTGTAATGGTTGCAATAGATTCTGCATTCCTCTTGGCAGCTGCTAGCTGCAGTTGCTTCTCTTCTACCTCTTTCTTACAGTACTCAGCGGTGACAGATGTCTGCTGTGCCATTTTCTCAAATTGTTTGATACTGATTTCCGACTCTCTGATTTTTCTTTCCAATTCAATGGAAGCCATATGCTTCTCGGCGTAACTCCACCTATGAGCAGCAGCTTCCACAAGCAATTTCGTGAGTTTGATTGCATATTTATAGCGGTCAGCGTTGGCTCTGGAAGACTGTTCAATAAGCTTAGCAACTGAAGCATCCATGTCCTCTTCTTGCTCCAAGGATTCTAGTTTCGTCTTTCTTTGTTGGTAACGGGATTCCAACTCACGGCGCTTTTTCTTCTCCAGATTTGAAACATTTATAATCTCCTCCCTCTCTTTATGAAGTTTCGCTGCTTCTTCTTCCAAAAGTCTTTGCTCTGTTTGAAGACTCTTGCAAGTTTCCTCGATGGATAAGACAGCATCTTCTAATTCCTCCTTTCTTGATCTCAGTTTCTCAAGCTCTCCAACGTCCACTCCACATAATAGAAGACGTGATTGATAAACAGAATCTACACTTGCAGAGGTATGACCACCATACCTTGAGGAAGACCACCGGTAGTGATTGTCTGGTGTCCAAAAATCTCTAACACCCAACTTGGAGACTTCTTCAGCCCTCTGATCTGTAATCTTCGATCCAATGTACGAATCATCCAAACCAAACTGGGAAGTTAAAACCTCCTTGATGGCGTCAGGAGCATCAAATATTTGATCAAGCCGAGCATAGATCCCAAGAGAACACATCTGATCAGAAATATATAAGGGAGCCTTTTGATTGCCGCCATCACTCACAAAGTTTAGAATAGGAACATCAAAACGTTTTAGATTTCTAACCAACAAATCACGGTCCTCGGGATCCTGAGTGACAAAAGACTTCCAGACATAATACGGAACATGGCCCTCCAAATAGCAAGCATTATCTCGATTTGGAACGTTAACCTCTACTAAAACGGGACCATATACTTCCTTTTTAAACTCATGACGATGCTGTTGCACCCATTCATATGCCTCAAATATCTTTTCAGCTCCAGAGTTGCTTAGCGCAGTCAAGAGTTTGTTATTTGCATTCTCCATTTCCTTCAACTTACCAACGCATTGCCGCAGGGTGTGTCTCTTCTGAGACAAGAGCGTCTCGTTTTCATTCTTCTGATTCTTTTTCCGGTTTATGCTCTGACGAAGCTCTGTGACCTGAGAGCTCAATTCTTCAAGTTTGGCTACAGGACGTTCATATACAGGCAGGTTTTGAAGCTCTCGTTCCGCAGCAACCAGATCCTCTCTAGCTTTCAGAATCCTTTCTTGGCGATGCTCTTCTTGTTTCTTCAATTCCTCCAGCTCTTTGTATGTTGCCACTACACGTGCTTCTGCCTCATCTTCTCTCTCGAGCAAGTCACAACGGTTTCTTCCATTAGCATCCAGGAGATTTTTCATCTTTTTGCATCTTGAATCCATCTCTCCTTTTTCCCTCTTTTGCTTTTCAATAGGTTCCTTCATGCTGTTCAAAATCTTTGCGGCTTCCTCCACTTTTTTCACGGCTTCCTTCATTTTCTTCTTTGCATCTACATACTCGGCCTTTTTCATATCATACTTCAGCCATGGCAATTTCTTCCTCATGGAATCAACCTTAGTCAAAAACAACTCTCTCTGCCTAACACGCTCCACATCTTTCTCTTGCTCATCTACAAGAGCTTTAAGCTGTTTCAGTGTCTCTCCATTTTTCTCCACAGCTCTTTCAAGCTGCTTCAGTTCACGGCTTTTCTCAATAAGCGCGCGATGATGAACAGGCTGTTGAGGATCACCAACAGCTTTTTCCGTCTCCTCCAGGAGCTGCACAGGCGTTAACTTGGCAAACTCGCAAACCCTATCTTGCGGCAGGAATTGCGTGAGATTGTTAACTTGAATGTTGAATTTCTGAATAATCTCAACAACTTCTCTCTTACTAGCTGAGCTTCCATTGAACATCCACTCCGACTTATTACGTGTATCAATCTTACGGAAAATCGTAAGTTTCTCTTCCCTAGTGTTCCCTCTAAGAGTGATCTTGACATAGCCAGAATCTTCCCCACGCTTAACATAAGCACCAACACTAGTAGCTCTCCCAAGAAGCTGAGGCTCACCACCAAGACAAAGTGCAATGGCACACACAAGAGAACTCTTACCTGATCCGTTTGGTCCAATTACAAGGTTCAAGCGTGATCCAGGTTTGCAAACTAAGTGATTAAACGTCATGAAGTTGTGAAGCTCGATTTCGATTATATTCCCAGGCAAAAAGTCATCTTCCCCTCTGGAGATTTTGGGACGCTTAGCACGACGTTCAGACATTTTCGTTCAGCGATCAGAGAATTTCTGGATTAACCTGCAAAAACTGGTTGGGAGAAACAAAGAAGAATCGAAAATTAGAAAATTGAAAAAGCTTAAAAATTAGAATCTGGACAATGCAAAAGCTAACCCTAAAAGGCTAAAACCAAAATTGAAGAACCAAAAAGCTAGAATCTGGTCAAATAGAAACTTTTAATTCCAATCTCAAATCACAAGCAATCATCAGTTTCACACTCTCCAGCATAACCCTATGACTGAAATGAACAGTGAAACCAAAAAAAAACAAAGGATTCAACTTCCGAAGAAGACAAAGACGAAAATTTAACGCAACGCCAAAAAAAAAAACAAACCCAAAAGACGAAAAGAGAATTCGATTCGCTAACAAAATATTTCAACAAACTCAAATTTTCCATATTTCAATCGAGAGCAAAAGCTGACCTGAACAAGTGAAGCCTACCCGGAATTGAAGATTCTAGAGTCCAAAATTGCACCATACGAATAAACCCTAGACCCCTCTCTCTCTTTGAATCGCAAATTTGAGACTTTTCAATTTGTTTTGAGAGCTAAAAGCTAAACCGACGAAAAGTGAAAACCCGGGAAACGAAAAGCACGACTATCAATGAACACAGTCTAGGTTAGCCTTTTAAAACCTTTAAATCCGGTTCGACTGATTTCAATATTAAAATCGGGTCCTATGGTTCAGTCCGGTTATTAAATAAAAACCGGTTAATCAACTCAAGAACTTTCTTGCCTCTACAATTCGATGTTCTTATGATCATCATTGATGGCTTATCTACGCATTTATGTCTCGTTTTGGTACTTCAAGCAGCTTCATTTAAAAAAAAAAATTCCCTCCCTCCTTTTGTAATAGTTTTATGGTAGCAGAACCAGACACGATGGTTACATTTTATTAAGACAGTTAAAACCTATCCTTGGAAACTTTGTTAAGACTGTTATTTTCAGTGACCGTGTTGAAGAATCCGGTAGACGTCGATGACTCCGGAAGCAAACTCGGGATCAACAGCCGCTTTTACTGCAGTTCCTGCGATGGATTTGACATTGACCGGAGGTATTAAAAGTGGCCCGATCAGAGGAAGTTTTGTCACTTTTTTTGGGAGCAGCTTCAAAACCTGCAATGAGAGACAAATATTTTAACTTTGATCCTAAATTTGTTTCCAAAACAAAAGCCAAGATTGATGCAAAAGCTTCTTTACCATTTCAAGAGGAGCTCCAATGAGACTTAGTGGCAGCTTTATGCTACCGACCTGACGTGTCCCGTGTATGAATCCTGGCCTTAAAACCGTTCCTAAGAAAGCAGATGAATACAACAACTTATTAGTCAACACTATAGACAGGCCAACGAGTTTTCGATTAAAAGTGAGGATTTACACACCTCTGTTTCCGAATTTATCCAAAATCTCAGCTTCAGTTGCTCTCTGCGAATAGATAGACAAATGGATCAATGAGATATGTAATAACTAAGAACAAGCCAAGAGTACGGAGAAGAAGATCAAGTACCTTCCCTTCGAAATATCCTCGAATCAAGTTATTTATGACACCAAAATCCGCAGCTGATATATACACAAATCTTTTCACACCTGAACATAATATAATAAGATTCTTCTCTGTCAGTTTGCAAAAGAACAGCCAAAAAACTTAACAATTCAAGTTACCTTGTTCTGCTGCAGCTTTAACAGCATTAATGTTTGCAGTACCGTTAATTTTGACCATATGTGAGTTGGATCCGAAACCACCAACACATGAAATCTGCACATGCTTCAACATGAGTTGTGATTGAAAGGAACCATAAGCTGAAGTAAGTCTTTATAGAAGATTTCTTCTTAATTACCACAGATGTAATTCCTTCAAGTGCAGGCTTCAGAGAATCAGGTGAAAGTAAATCACCTATTATTTTAGTAGAAAACCAAAACCGAGTCATTCATCCAAGTCTTTTTTTTTGGTTTCTTAAATGATGAACGAAGTGAAATGTGTGTTTCAAATCTTGAAAATACCTTGGTGCCAGGTTACATCATCAACCCATGAATCATGCAGAGAAGATCTTCCAGACCTAATAACAGTGCAAAAAGTAGTAACGCTATGTAGAGATGGTCTATGAACATCAAATCATACTTAAAAACAACAAAAGGATTGAAATCCGAACAAATACCTGCTAAGACTAGATACTGATAAACCTTGTCTCAATGCCTCCTTGCAAATGTGTGAACCTACATAACCATTTCCTCCCAAAACCAATATCTACATTCAAGACAAAAAAAACAATCTTCAAAACCAATGTCATCGATTCAGAGAGCGAGAGAGACATTATTAAGAGAGCATTCTCAGCTCTCCATAGGCCCAGAAGCTTCCCAAGAACTACACGCATGATCTAACTCTTGTTTCAACTGATTCTATTCTTAACTAAACTCCTATCACAATGTTTCATCAAACTTATGAGTGGTGAAAAGGTATGGTTTGTTACCTTATCTCTTGAATGAGAACCAGCAATTTCAGACAAAAGCCTTTCATTGCCTCTCTTAGTGATTGAACTACCAAAGAGAAAAAAAAACAAAGACCATCATAAAATCAATGAGTATCTATGATTTTACGAAGAAATCTCAAAATACAGCTCTAAGATCAGAAATTTCCCCCAGAAAAAAGAACCCGCAAAGATTAATGCTTTATTAGAACGACATTATATAGAAATCGAAAAGAAAAGAGGCACTCACGACATTGTGACGAGTGAAGATGACGCCTGTGATCCTGTCCGAACCAGAGACCTAAACATCGTACACTTCTACAGCTGAGTAATCCGAGTTTTTATATTCCGTAAAACGATGTTTCTTAGATGAAACTTGGGTAAGCGATTAAAAGCTAGAAACTCTCGAAATCTCTAAACTTTTGTGGAATCTTTGCCGCTGTGATCTCTGAAGCAAAACCAAATCAGAGAAAGGGAAAAAACTTTTACAATCACAAGTATACTATTGTGGCGTTCTAGCTTCCACGTAGACTGGCCACGTGTCTTCGTCTTTGTAGAAAATACATTCTGCAAAATACTTTGAAAAAAGAATTGCATACTTGATAGTATATAAAGATGAAATTATTATACTGGACCCAAAATCTGATTCGACATCTGATCTATTCAAATTTTTTTTGTACATTTAGAATGTTCGGATTTCGAACCATTAATTATTTAGAAACTGGTTTTCGAAGTTTTTTTTTCACTTAATATGTGATTTTTATTTATGAAACTGTGTAATAATTATTTTTAATTCTTTTCTTACAAATGTTTAAACTTACAGAAAAATAGAAAAATATTAAATTTTCTAATTATTCTTTGTTAATTTTGATTTTATGAATATTTTCATCAAAAAATTATGCACCAGTTTTTTGGATGAATATTTTAAATTCGCATATCCAAACGCATATATCTGAATCCGAATAGTAATTTTATAAAAATATAAAGCAAAATAAAGTTAAATTTTGGTATTGGTCACCAATAAACACATTGTATTAGTTAAAATCAAACTCATTAAAAATCAGCACTAATTTGGTACATTGTAGAAAAAATCATACAAGGCAAACCCAAATCAGAAATGCTAGTTCGTTGCAACTCAACTGAGAAGTCAAACGATTGAGCCAATGACAACACTATTGTCAAACTTGTGTCCAAAAATTTATTTCCTGGTTTGGATAAAAACGGCCAACTTCATCAGATTTTGCAGGAGTGTGATCCGTAGCATCAGTATTGTATGTTAAAAGCTATGAAATCATATGAAGATTCAGTGATGCAACGACATATTTGGAAGATTGGTTTGTGTATTTTATTATTTAATAATATATATATTTTCTCTTTTCACGTCAAGAATCCAGGTTATTACTAGAGTTTTTTTAGTTTTAGTATTATCATGAACAAATCAATTTAGTCTTTTAAAACAAAAATTATAGTGTATACTTGTTTGTGAATTTAGAACTAACTTGATTCAATGAAATAGACATTTTTAAAAAAGTACTTTAAGTTTTCTTAACCTTATGGCTAAAAAAATATTTTTTCTTACATTATGACCAAAAGGAATCCACATGCATGGTTGAAACAACTCATATATATTTGTCCTATCATCTAAACTTAACTTGTCTGTAAAAGTTGGAAAGAGCATAATAAGTAAATATAATTTCAAAAATAAGAATTGTTGAAAACCAATCAACAAATAAGAATTAAACTAATAATGATCAAAATAAGCAGCCTCTTTATTTTATTTTTGTTAAAGGCCTCTTTATTTACATTACCCTACCATATGAATTCACACCGCACAAAGCATAATGTAAAAGGAAAAAAAAGAAGGTAATTGTCTTGAAACCAAATTGTTGAAAGGATAAAGTAAAAACCGAGAGACTAATTACATGGGTTTTAGTATCAAATATCGTTTAAACGTCCAAATTGCCGACAAAAAAACGTCCAAGTTAGTGAATAGTCATCACATTATGAATTTATTGTTTGTTTGATTGATTACTTTAAAATTTTCTGCGAGCTAGTATTTTGCAATAATCATAATTTAGATGTGACACCTACTTTTTTGTCGTGGCACAAAAATTCACAAAAACTTTATGATTAAAAATAATTCACAACTTATAATTTATAAACAAATTAGTATCGACTCTAAGATAATCTTAATGCTGTTATCCTCAAAATATCTCCTAGCTCTGTCTCTCTCTATCTTTCCTTCAATGGAGCTTCTTCATTCTGCAACATTTCCAAGTAAACAAAAGCTACTCATTGTAGTAACCATTGCCATAGCTCTCTTCACCATCATCCCTCTTTTCTACCCTTTTGTTGAAGACCCTAACTTCTTTCTCAAGGAACAACCTCCAACCCAAACCAGCAACATCAAGCTCCAAAACAGCGTGGTAACAACACACGAGAGCTGCGACATATTCTCGGGAGAATGGGTTCCTAACCCTGAGGCACCTTACTATACCAACACGACGTGTTGGGCGATACATGAACACCAAAACTGCATGAAGTTTGGAAGACCCGACACGGACTTCATCAAATGGAAATGGAAACCTCACGATTGTGAAGATGACTTGCCGGTTTTTGACCCGTTTCGGTTTCTTGAGATCGTGAGAGGGAAAACCATGGCGTTTGTTGGTGACTCCGTTAGCAGAAACCACATGCAGTCTTTGATCTGCCTTCTCTCTCAGGTAACAAACGCCTTTTTCATATATTGTTTTCCCCTTTCTTAATAACTAAAATGATAACCCTAAAAAACCTATTTCTTTGCTAATATTGCTTAATTTATGATTACTCTGATGTAAACAGAACGGATTATTATCTTTGTCGTTATAAAGTTATAAACCCTGTTTTAGACAGTTCAACTACCAAAAAATTGCATCAAAATCAGTAAATCATATTTTAGTACTCATGCACCAACGAATATTATTATAAAACCATTCTTGACTTCGAAGTAACATTCTAATCCATGAACTCGAATCATTAGTCCTCCTCATAATTAAATTATTAGTTGAAGTTACACTTTTGACAAAGTAGTATAGACGAAGTTAGATGTGCATCATTATTAAGAAGTGTGTGGGATATACATACAATAATTTACATGTATGTTATTACCTAAATTTGGTAAAATCACATACAAACTACTCAGTTATTTATATTTAAATAAGAGGTTGGTACGTGCATAAAGGTGTTTTTGGTTCACCGGTGCCACGTACAATTATTGAAATAATGTTTTCTTATACCAAAGTTAATTATGAAACAGAAATGGGCAGTCCATCCATTGATTAAGATGTTTTAATTTAATTAGTTAAATTATGTATAAAAATTAGATTCTCAAAAAAATAGAACACACATTGACATTTCCACAGAGTCCCATGGGCCATTTTAGCTAATTAACTATTTGGATAATCAAATTGCATCAAACAGGGATGTCTTGTCCTGCTTCTTTTTGTTCAAATTTGGTTTGGATTTTTATGTAATATTGAAATCGAATCTCATTCGCTTTCCTTTTTTAGAATTTGGCTTCAAAGAATAATAGTGTTTATTATTTATTTTTAAATGAAAAGAAATTCAATTTTCGTTTTGGTACGATTCGGTTCAACTTTTTTTATAAATGAAACCAAATTGATTTATTTATTATAACTTCAGTTTGTCCATTGTATTAACCGTTAGAGGTTAAACTAAATTTGACATTTCAGGTTGAATATCCGGTGGATGCTTCGGTTAAGGCTGACGATTACTTCAGCCGATGGACATATGAGACATACAATTTCACAATCGCCACATTTTGGACAACACACTTAGTGAAGTCCATAGAACCTGACCATGTCCAGCCTGAACATACCGATCGATTCGATCTATACCTCGATGAGGTAGACGAGAGTTGGACGGCGGAGATAGGAGATTTTGACTACTTGATCATCTCCTCTGGCCATTGGCATTACCGGCCATCGGTCTACTACAAAAATCGGACAATCATCGGTTGCCATTATTGCCAATTACCGAACATAACCGATCTCACAATGTTTTACGGATATAGAAAAGCGTTTAGAACTGCATTTAAAGCGATCTTGGACTCGGAAAACTTCAATGGGGTGATGTATTTACGAACTTATGCGCCATCGCATTTCGAAGGCGGGTTATGGAACCAAGGAGGAGATTGTTTGAGGAAACAACCTTACAAGAGTAACAAGACTCAAGACGAAACGACAATGAAGTTTCACAAGATTCAGTTGGAAGAGTTTTGGGGAGCTGAAAAAGACGCAAAGAAGAAAGGGAAGAGGTTAAGACTACTAGATACGACCCAAGCGATGTGGCTTAGACCCGACGGTCACCCGAGCCGCTATGGCCATATGCCTGAGGCTAATGTCACGTTGTACAACGACTGTGTTCACTGGTGCTTGCCAGGTCCTATCGATAACCTCAATGACTTCTTGCTCGCTATGCTAAAGAGAGAAGAAGACAAAGGAGTATTGGCTCAAGTTCGGAAAATGTTGTCCTAATGACCACACCAAGTCACGTCTTCTTCTCTCTCTCTCTCTCTCTCTGGTTTATTTAATTGAATTTAAGGAAATGGTCAAATGTTGTGTCTAGTTATTGGATAACCACGAGCTCACCATTACACACCATATATACATACATATTTATGATAAGACCGGACACCATTGTCTTGAAACAGACAATGGAGCCCACCGTTACATTAGCATTTGTTCTATTTCTCCTCACAATAGTTCCTGCTTTATATTCTCTCCTTGCTAATCAAATCTTTTTACCTTTATCAATCTCATCATCCGAGACTTATAGTCCCTCTCCACTGGATCATACCCGTCTCAGTCATCTCAATTCTTCATCAAATCAGCTTCCTTCACCTGTGAGTGCTCCCATTCCCGCTCCGCCGGACAACACACCTTCAAGACATCCGGAATCTTCTTTCCATCAGAGTCCTTCATCCAAGAATGGTCCAATTCCCGCTCCACCCCATCGTATGCCTTTAAGACATCAGAATTCTTCATCTGATCAGAGTCATCCACCCGTGAACAGTCCCATTCCCGCTCCACTCAATCATACGTCTTTAATACATCGGAATTCTTCATCCTATCAGAGTCTTTCACCCGTGAATGGTCCCATTCCCACTCCACTCGATCATACATCTTTAAGATATCGAAATCCTTCATCCGATCAGAGTCCTTCTTCACCTGTAGACGGTCCCATTCCCGCTCCACTCAATCATATTTCTTTAGGACATCACAATTCTTCATCAGATCCGATACTATCATCTGATGATCATTCATCCCCAGTCACCACAGCAAGATCTAGGACGCAGATCACAAATGATAAGCCAAAGTGTGATCTTTTTACCGGGGAATGGGTACCAAACAAAGAAGCTCCATACTACACCAACACGACATGCTGGGCGATACACGAGCACCAGAACTGCATGAAGTACAGGAGACCAGACACAGAGTTCATGAGATGGAAATGGAAGCCGGACGACTGCGACCTCCCCATCTTTGATCCTCAAGAGTTCTTGGAAATGGTTAGAGGGAAAGCCATGGGGTTTGTTGGTGATTCCATTCGCAGAAACCAAGTCCAATCTCTCTTGTGCCTTCTCTCTAGGGTAAAAATCCAATCTAATTGCCAATGCTCAGTAACTAACCAACATCACTATACGTGTTGACCTTTTTTTTTAAATATCCTTCATAGGTGGAAGATCCTGAAGACATTTCTTCTTCACCAGATACAGATTTCAAAGTATGGAACTACACATCCTATAACTTCACTCTTCATGCCATGTGGTCACCATTTCTAGTGAAGTCTACTAAACCTGACCCTACAGGTCCGGAGTCCAACCTCTGCAACCTATATCTTGACAAGTATGACACTGAGTGGACAACTCAGATTGACCAGCTCGACTACCTGATTATTTCATCCGGCCACTGGTTTTACCGGCCGGTTATTTTCTATGAGAACCAACAAATCTCTGATACTGTACTTTACCAAACACGACTCAGTTGCCTTTGTACTATGGATACAGGAAGGCTTTAAAAATATCTCTTAGAGCTATACTCGAAAATTTGAAGGGCGTGGCATTTTTGAGGAGTTTTTCTCCTCAACATTACGAAGGTGGGCCGTGGAACAAAGGAGGGGACTGTGTAAGGATACGACATTACAGAAGAAACGAGACTATACCAGAAGGTGCAGATCTCAAGCTTCACGATATTCAACTGGAGGAATTTAGAGTTGCAGAAGAAGAAGGGAGGATTTGAGACTGAGGTTAATGGACACGACACAGGCAATGCTATTGCGACCAGATGGGCATCCTGGGAGATACGGCCATCTGCAGAATGCAAAAGTGACAAGAAATGACTGTATCCATTGGTGCCTGCCTGGACCTATCGACACTTGGAATGATTTTTGGCTACAAATGATGAAGAACGAGAAGTAGAAACCATCCCTCAAGAATGAGAAGAGGAGACTAATATATAAAACCAAGAAAAATTGTAAAGAAAGATTGTTGTAGCTAGGAGTCTAAGTATTTGATTGGCATGTATTCATATGCAGGGATGGAAACCCATTTGAGAAAAATTATTGTATTCCTATCAATTATATATGCAGTATTTTGACCCCATTGCGCAAACTAAAAGCACAACAGAGTACTCGTGTACACAATATCTCAAAAGGAAATCTTGATGAAAACCAGAACGTGCAAAGCCAAAATGTAGACAACAAAAGCTGACCTGAGATACATAAGCCTTGTCTGGGTCTCATTTCTTGTAGCAGATGAATATGGAAGGTACGATTGAGAATCAACTTCATGGTCTGATCCAAATCCTCTATCTGAATTTGTTCTCTTGAATCTGTTCCTTGCAGCGTTCCCTTCAACGCTAAAGCTTTCATATCTTCTCCACAAACTGTTTAGTCTCTCTAACTCCATCTCATTCGAATGAATCTCACCAACAATCCCCTCTGCTTGTGCCTGATAGGCATATCAAAAGTTCACGTTAAGAAACAGTCTAAAGCGAAACTGTGTAGATTAATTGGCTTGAGATGGACCTGCTTTGCAGCTAATTGCTCGATTAGACTATGAAGTTGTTTATCCAGTGTCTTCTCTCTCTGAGCTGTGAAAGCAAAACCTTTCAAGTCAGACAATGTGAATGAAAAAATTTCACGCTATCAACCTATCTAATGGAACCCAAAACAGATCTCTATTGGATTTTTACTGAATATAAGCTTTCTATCAAAGGTTTTTGGTTTCATATATGTTGAAGATGTGATGGTTCGAAATGATGATAAACTAGTAAGTTAACAAATAATCAGATTGAAGTTTCTTTGTGAGAACTAGAATATGGTCGAGAAAATACAATCAGTATTGATGACAAGAAGTACCTGGAGAAGGCTGCTTTAGTGCTCTTTCCTGTATAACATCCCACTTCCTCTCTAAATCCTGAACTTTTTCTTCCATTGAACTCTAAAAGAATAAAATAACTTACATTGCCGTCAGATATACAGGATTAGAGAATTCCATACCCCATGAAAGGTAAAATGAAAACTAACCAAATCGTTCTTTTTGCTCTCCAACTTCTCTAGCATAACAGACTTCATAGCCTCTGTATCTGCTCCATCTTTTTCATTCCCACCAGGCTGAATAACAGATTCAACAGAGCTTTTGGCCTGCCTTGCATCTAGAGAAGCCTGTGCATCTTCTTGCTCAGTTTTAAAGCTTTCCTCTGCATCTTCTAGCTCCTGCAAACCAAAGTGATAACAGGACCAAGATTCATATCTAAACAAGATCACAGAAAAGAAAAGAACCACTATCTATATTTGAACAAGAAAATTTCCATCATTTGATCATCTGCTTCAGCTCTATATTTTATAACTCACCTTCAGCTTTCTAAGAAGCGAATCTGCTTCATGCCTTTTCTCTTCTAATTTCGTTTCGCAGATTGATATTGCATTCTCATATGCACTATTTTCTTCCAGCAGCGTCTGCTCTCTCATTTGTGCCTAATTGCAATACCAAAAGAAGAACCATGAGGATCACTTCAAAATCAGCCAATACCATATCTATTCAAGACTAATCCTATGATGCAGACACACTATTTCCGAATCAGCTTCACTCTATCTCAATAGCTCAAATCGATCCAATTCTCTCGAATCGGGAAAAGAACCTGTTCACGAGTAGCAGAATGCGAATCAAGCTGAAGAGTGAGAGCAGCATTGGAGGCGAGGGAGTGAGCAAGAAGGTGAGGAAGACGCTGGGAGATATCAGGTGGAGGCAATCTGAGTCGTAGATCTTGGATCGAACGGCTGAGAGTTGTCGCTTTTCGGCCAAGCTCATCGACGTATTTCTGCTGCTCCTTCGTAAAAACCAGAGGGATCTGATCTTTCTCATCGTCTCCCTCTTTACCATTTTTACCGACGACATCGGCCGCCCAAGCTAGAAGTCCGGCCATATCTCTTCTTCTTCTTCCTTCTTCGTCTCTTTGGTGACTCGCGGGACGATCTACAGAGCTAAACCGAGGTGGTTGGTGCTTCAACCGGGGAGGTTCGGTTATGTTAGTTGAATTCTATTGTTGGTTCGGTTTGGAATAAGTTGAATTGAAAACGAAGGGAAACTCAGAATGGCTTCTGGTATCCGTCGTCTATATGGGCCTTAAATTAAACGAACGTAAAAGAAAGTCAGGAATTGTTAAATGTTTGATATAAAAATGATTTTCCTAATATAAATTTTTCTAGAAAATAAGCTTAATAAGAAATGATTTTCTTAATATAAAATTATTAAGCTTATTTTCTAGAAATTTTTATATTAGGAAAATCATTTTTATATCAAAACATTTAACAGTAAAAATTCCCATGATTAAATTTTATATTAAGGAAATCATATTAAATTCTTAAATATATTTTATAGAAAATTTTAAATTTAAAAATAATTTATTACATTAAAATTTCAAATAAGAAATGTCATTCTTTTTCATAAAAGTTATCAACTACGGATATATATGCATTGAAGGCAACATTAATAAAAGGAATTAAAATGAAAAAAAGATTGTCCTTTTCCCATTCAATAAAATTATAGGAGGAGCCTTAAAGAATTAAATATGCATTACCGCGTGTTTGCAATTCACATTGCTTGCAATCAATCTTCTTCCTCCTTAGCTAAGCAAAACATCAAATCACAAACCTCAAGCACCTTCCAAAAACTATCCACAAAATTTGGAAATTTTTAAAATAACCTTATTCAAAACAAGCATTATAATATTCGATCACACATACAACTTAAGTTAACCAAATATTTTGTTGGAAGATACAAGTAACATTCATTGAAAATTATTGTAGGCAAAAACCATTACTCAATTGGGCATGTATCAAATATCTTGTGTAAATTTAGCATCTTGCAAGTCTCCTGCACGTTCCCAAAACGTAGCTTGTAAACCAACTTCTATTATAAATTTACAAACTTTCCCTTATACTTTGCTTTCTAACTAAACAAACCCACGACCATTTCAAAATCAATTAAAACGACCCCTTTAGTTTTTGGGAACCCAATTTCCAAATCCGTTGTTATCTCTTTCTCCTCTTGACTAAGCAAAATGTTGAACAAAGTAAGTCGAAAAGTCAAAGTCTTTGTCATCAAACCCTTTAAAAAGCCCAAGAACAGACCTTTAAGACCTCCATCACCACCACCTCTAGAGCCACCTCCTCCTCTTCCTCCTCCAAAATCTCCACCGCCTCAAGAAATGTCTTCCTCGAGACAAAGAAACACTCCCTTCCTCTTCCCAAGATCCGATTCCTCTGTTTTACCCGACCCATCTCGTTTCTTCAGCCACGAACTCCTCTCAACTCCTCTCCCAACAAACTCCTTCTTCCAAAACTTCACTCTCAAAAATGGCGACCAAGCTGAGTACTTTCACCCTTACATCATCAAACCATCAGTCTCATCTCTCTCGTTCTCATACCCTACTCTATCTCACAACTCTGCTTTCATCTACGAAGCTTTCAACGCCGACATCATCATCTCCGGGACCGATGGACCCGACTCACATTCCCGGAAAACTCATCTGATCTCTTCCTTCAGCGATCTCGGCGTTACTCTCGATTTCCCTTCCTCTAATCTCAGATTCTTCCTTGTTAGAGGAAGTCCTTTCATCACCTGCTCCGTCTCTGGTAACTCATCCATCACAATCTCAACGATCCACGCGGTTTTATCGCTTACAGTGAATAGCTCATCTACCAAATACACCGTGAAGCTCAACAACAACCAAACATGGCTGATTTACGCATCTTCTCAGATTAATCTGACCAAAGACGGCGTTTCTTCAATCAATTGCGGTGGTGGGTTCTCGGGTATAATCCGAATCGCTGTATTACCGAGTTCAAATCCAGATGTTGAATCAATCCTCGACCGATTCAGTTGCTGTTACCCAGTTTCCGGTGACGCTGATTTCACAAAGCCCTTTGCTTTAGAATATAATTGGGAGAAGAGAGGCTATGGAGATCTCTTAATGCTCGCTCATCCTCTTCATCTCAAGATTTTAGAAACCGACGATTGTTCAATCAAAGTTCTAGACAATTTCAGATACAATAGCATCGACGGAGATTTAGTAGGTGTCGTCGGAGATTCATGGGTTTTGAGACCTGATCCTGTTTCAGTGACGTGGCATTCTATCAAAGGAGTTCAAGAATATTCTAACGAAGAGATCATCTCAGCTCTCATCAAAGACGTTAACGCTTTAGATTCCTCAGCTCCGGTTACAAATTCGTCTTATTTCTACGCGAAATTGATCGCAAGAGCAGCGAGGTTAGCTTTAATCGCCGAAGAAGTTTGCCATCTCGATGTGATCCCGGCGATTAGAAACTACTTGAAGAACATGATCGAGCCATGGTTAAACGGAACTTTCGAACCAAACGGGTTTTTGTATGATCCTAAATGGGGAGGTGTGATCACTAAGCAAGGCTCGAGAGATTCAGGAGCAGATTTTGGGTTCGGGATTTACAATGATCATCATTATCATATAGGTTACTTTCTCTATGCGATTGCTGTGCTTGCTAAGATTGATCCTTTGTGGGGAAGGAGATATAAACCTCAAGCGTATACTTTAATGGCGGATTACATGACATTGGGGAAGAAAGGAGCTAAGAATTCGAATTACCCGCGTTTGAGATGTTTTGATCTTTTCAAGCTTCATTCTTGGGCTGGAGGGTTAACGGAGTTCGCTGACGGGAGGAATCAAGAGAGTACGAGCGAGGCTGTGAATGCTTATTACTCCGCTGCTTTGTTAGGGTTAGCTTACGGCGATACACATTTGGTGGCGGTGGCTTCGACGGTTTTGACGCTAGAGATTCACGCCGCGAAGATGTGGTGGCAGGTAACGCGATAATCTTTTGTTATTCTGAAAAACCGAATCGAATAAATTGAATTGAACCGTAGCGAATTGAGAAAGCTTGATCTGTAAACCGGAATTTGGTCCTAGTATATCTTAGGTTTGGTTCGGTTTTAGTTAATTTGGCAATAGAATTAGAAACCAAATGGGAATTGAATACTATTTGGTTTAGTTTCGTTTTTCTCTTCAAATTTGATTTTACCGGTTTATCTTCGGTTTGATTCGTTTCAATTTTAGTTAAATTCAGTTTGGACTTTAAAAATAGTTTGGTTTGGTTAGTAAATTTTCTGCTTGATGGTGGTGGCAGGTGAAAGAAGACGACGCGATATACCCAAAAGATTTCACGGCGGAGAATCGTGTGGTTGGAGTTTTATGGTCAACAAAGAGAGACAGTGGCTTATGGTTTGCGCCTAAAGAGTGGAAAGAGTGTCTGCTTGGGATACAGTTATTACCGTTACTTCCAGTTTCGGAAGTTCTTTTCTCTGATGTGAAATACGTGAAGCAGCTCGTGAGTTGGACTTTCCCGGCGTTGGCGAGAGAAGGCGTAGGAGAAGGGTGGAAAGGGTTTGTGTATGCTTTGGAAAGTATATACGACAAAGACGGAGCGATGGAGAAGATTAGAGGATTAAATGGGTATGATGATGGTAACTCTCTGACTAATCTATTGTGGTGGATTCACAGTAGAAACAGTGATGATGATGATGATGATGATGATGATGATGAAGATGATGAAGGTGGATACGGTGGTCATGGCGGTGGCGGGAAGTATTGCTCGTTTGGTCATTATTGTAACTAAAGCTTTAAAGTTGGCTTTTGGTTTGTTGTTAAATCTATGTTTGATATAATTTGATTTATAAAATAAACTTGGTTCACATCCATGATCCTTCATTTGATATATTTTTTTATAAAACTTTTGTTTAAAAAAAAAATACCATGGTCGTATGCTAATGCAAAAGAAAACAAAGTTATAATGGTGTATTAGATTGCAAAAGAAAAGAAAGAAAAAAAATTACCATTGTAGTATTTTCTAGACTCGTAGTGGTTTGGGTGTGATAGTGAAGTTGTGAAAGTGATGGATTATCTCTAAGATTCTGAAATATTCGTCACACGTGGGACCCCACGATTTTAACCATTAGCGAAAGTCGAAAACTCGAAAAACATCGAAGCCATTACAAGTAGAATTCATTAATTTTGAACATTAAAGAATTCATTACATTATATACTAAAGACATTAATTTTTGGTATTCAGACATTTGATTCTCTCTTTCATTACACGATTAAGGGGCTAAAGCGACGTCGTGTTGTAGAACTTTCGGTTTATATATCATCTACAGTTCCTCCTGTAGAAGGGAACAGAGAGCGCACAAAAGTGAATATACAGAAAAGTTTAAACTTAGAAAGAGAGAGAGAGAGAGATCCAAAACAGAACACGAAAGAGACGAAGAATCTTGGAATTAAGATCCACTGCCCAAGATGCATTCGCCGATGACCTCGACAGCAACGGAGATCGAAGAGGTTATACCCTCCGATATAACCACTCTTCTTAACAGCTCTAACGGTGAACCGGTACGCCGCCGAGTTTCCGGGAAATTACCGGTGGACGGAGGACCTCGTCAGATTTTCCGGCAGCAGTCATTCGGCCGTGATATCGGCCACGCTGCAGCTGAGACGTACTTAATTACTGGACTTAGCTTCAAGCTTCTTCGTTACCTCGGGTACTGATCTCGCTTTTACCGGTTTCGGATAGGCTTATTACACAATCACGCTTAGGGAATTCGTAAAATTTTCTTACAGGACATTAGCTGGCTTTGATCATTGTGTAAGTGATATTGTTAAATCATTTATATATCTTGTTGCATGTGACTTTACTCTAATTAGTAAAGTTACTTACTCCATGTGCTGCTGATTTACTCTTGGTCTATTGGAACCAACATGTGAAACATTAGTTTAGTTGCTGTATCCTTGGAAATATGATTATTATCTAATTGTTAAGTTATGTTCAGGGTAGGCTATCGATGGATGACAAGATTACTTGCCCTTACATGTTATGCTATGTTGCTTATGCCTGGCTTTCTTCAAGGTTTGATTTTTTTTTTACTTATTCTTTTAATTGGAAAAAAATTAGTCTTTGATTTCTTCATCCCAATTTTTGTGTATTATCTTCTGCAGTTGCATATATTTATTTTTTCTCATCACAAATTCGGAGGAGTGTAGTGTATGGAGTTCAACCAAGGAACAGGTTTGTGTGTGAATTGGAAATAGAATCTTACCTTCCCCTTTCACCTTGGCCTAATGTGGTATGTTTAATGCCTGCTCTTGTCACATTACCTATGTCTGAGTACTGTTGATTTACTGCATGTATGAACCGTGATTCGGTAGGCTGGATCTGTACTTACCAAGCAACAACGATGGCTTGAAGCCGGTTGTGGTTTTTGTTACGGGTGGAGCTTGGATTATTGGGTGAGTAGCACATAGGAGTTACAACATTTTCCCTCTGCATAATATTAGAAGTTCATGTTTGTGACTCTTGTGCTTTCTAATAAGGTACAAAGCTTGGGGCTCGCTCTTGGGAATGCAGCTAGCAGAAAGGGATATCATTGTAGCATGCGTTGACTACAGGTAACCAAAGTACACAATTATAAACTAGTCTTCGTTTAGATATATTCCTTAACATGCATTTGACCAAGCAATGCCTTCATTTTGGTCTAGGAACTTTCCTCAGGGAACAATTAGTGATATGGTGACGGATGCTTCTCAAGGAATCTCATTTGTTTGCAATAACATATCTGCATTTGGAGGTGACCCCAACAGGTTTCAACTCATTTGGCTTATGGTTTTATTTACCATTTGATCTTCCAATTAGTCTCTCTGGTATTGAACTGCATGGTGCTTATGTCTGTAGGATCTACCTGATGGGACAATCAGCTGGTGCGCATATATCTGCTTGTGCTCTATTGGAACAAGCCAGTAAAGAATCAAAAGGAGACAGCATCTCCTGGAAGGTTTCCCAAATAAAAGCTTATTTTGGATTATCTGGAGGGTATTTACTAAACTTACTTCTATGTGCTTTTTGGTATACAGCAATTGCTCTGCTTATTATTTTGAACTTGAACAGGTACAATCTATACAATTTGGTCGATCACTTCCATAACCGGGGCCTGTATCGCTCGATTTTCCTAAGGTAAATGCTCGGTTAATCAAATCATAAGCGTAGTCTGATCAGTTCTAATCTTCAACTCCTAACTTGTAGCATAATGGAAGGAGTAGAGTCATTTGATAAATTCTCTCCGGAAGTAAGATTGAAAGACCCAATCGTTGGAAAAGCTGCATCTCTATTGCCTCCTATCATGCTTTTCCACGGATCCTCAGATTATTCCATACCATCTGATGAAAGGTTTATTATGATCATCCTCTTGAATTCATAAATTGCTGATTAATCTTTTGCCTTACTAAAAACTCCTCTTTTTGTAGCAAAACTTTTGCAGACGCTCTCCAAGCTGTTGGAGCTAAAGCCGAGCTTATTTTATACAGCGGAAAGACACATACCGACTTATTTCTTCAGGTAAGCCACAGAAACTACCTAACATTGTGTCACAGACACACACAAACACTTAGCTCAGTGTTGGTATAATAAACTCATGAGAGTATTTGTTTTCAGGATCCCTTAAGAGGCGGTAAAGACGAACTCTTTGATGACATAGTCTCTGTGATACACGCCGAGGACAGTGATGCGCTGACTAAAGACTCATTAGCTCCTCCCAGGAAGCGTCTTGTCCCAGAGTTGTTGCTGAAACTGGCTCGTGAGGTTAGCCCTTTCTGACCGCAATAAAAACGAGAAGAATCTTGTTTCGTTTGTTGATCCTCATCTTTGTTACTTGCTCTATGATTTCATTTTTCTGTAATTTGATTTGTTTCTTAATTGTAAATAGACTCTCTCTCTCTCACCTCTTATGTGCTTGAAGCTGAAAGCTCCCTTTTTACTCAGAATCTTAGTGAACAAGAGTTTCAAAAATCTAAGTTTGTGGATCCACCATTTGTATTTGACCCATGTAGATTGAAACACATCAATATGATTACTTCCACAGGTTTGAACTCTAATAAAGCTAAAAAAAATGATAATATCAAGTTTTATCATATTTTTGAAAAGGTGATTGAGATGTGATGACACTCATGACTCATGGACTCGTGCATGTTTTTGTTACTATGGATGTGATGGTGATAATATTCAAATTGGATTCATATAAACAGACCAGAGGGCACAGGCGATGTTGATATAACTAACCTTATTCAGCTTTGGACCCACCCTTTGCTTTCATGTTCTTCCTAATCTTTAGACCCTAAGCGACTTGGCAGATTCCAATTGGCTCCTTGAATCTCCACCGTTTCCCACGTCTGCTTGACCGACCTGATGTGGAAGCAAACAAATTTAGGACAGGCCATATTATCTCCTACAAGAAAGAAAGCTAGTATCATCCGAAGGTAACAAATGGTTTAAGAGTCATCACTTTCTTAACAATGCAAAACCCATAAAAATCGTTTAGAAAATTTACCTGAAATCATTATAAAATGGTGCAGCTGCCTGTGGAACCATGATCGCTAAGCGATGCCTCTGAGACTCAAGGCCTTGCTCTGTAGAGAAACCTGAACAGTTGAAAACATGACAAATTTAGGAATCAATTTAAACATCAAGTAGACAGGCTGCAAAAAAAGTTTCCAGCTTTTCCAAAATAGAAGTAGATAATACGAAAATAGTTAAAAGTTGCAACCTTGGTGGGAATGCTTGGAAACATGTAGATGGGTCCCCAAAGAAGAGTACATAGGAAGAGGTGTTCACACTTAGAGACAGAGAAAGAGAGAGTAGTAACAAATGGTGTAGCTTTCTACTCCATTGCAAAGATATAACAAGACTGACTAATAGTTTTTCACTTTTTCCTAATGGTTGATGATTCCAAAAGTCAATGTGAGCATACGTGAACTGGACCCCATACATAACCCTTCACAGAAACTCAGCCAGCCACAAGATGATCAAACAACTTTTCATGGCCACAAACTTCTCGCCCTGTGTCAGCCCCGGGGATTCTATCCTGATTTTTACCATTTCACAGCTGTTATAGGCCTTATTAGTTCCTGCGTTCAGATACAATCTCCCTCATCACCATCAAACTAGTACTAGAACTGGGTTAGTATGTTGAAAGAAGAGAGTAACTGGGCACAAGCCTGTGATACATGCCGATCAGCCGCCTGCACCGTGTACTGCCGAGCTGATTCTGCCTACTTGTGTACCAACTGTGATGCTCAAGTTCATGCTGCCAATCGTCTTGCTTCCCGCCATGAACGTGTTCGAGTCTGTGAGTCATGTGAGCGAGCCCCGGCTGCCTTTTTTTGCAAGGCAGATGCTGCATCTCTATGCACAGCCTGTGATTCAGAGATTCATTCTGCAAACCCACTTGCTAGACGCCATCAAAGAGTTCCAATTCTGCCAATTTCTCAAAACTCTAACAGTTCCATGGCGACTAACTGTTCAAATGAGACAGCGGTGACAGTGGTAGGTCCAGCAGAAGAGGATGAAGATGAAGCAGAGGCGGCTTCATGGTTGTTGCCTAGTTTAGGGAAAACCAGTGGCAACAACAACAACAACAACAATAGTCAGAACAATGGCTTCTCCACTGGTGAAGAGTACATCGACCTTGTCGATTACACATCGAGTATGGATAAGCAATTCACAGATCAATCCAGTCAGTATCAACTAGACTGCAACATACCTCAGAGGAGCTATGGGGGAGATGGAGTTGTTCCACTTCAAGTTGAAGCATCAAAGGGTCACATGCACCACGAGCAACAGAACTTTCAGTTGAGTATCACCTATGGCTCCTCCGGAGTTCATCGAAGCTGTAATGGTTCCTTAAGTCATATGGTAAGCTTTTATATATTTGCTAGCCCTTTAATTCACAGTGACCAGCATGCTGATTCCTACACTATACACACCAATCCATGAACTAAATGACTAAGAATGTCTTTGTTTCTGTCATTAGGTACACGTTTCTTCAATGGACCTCGGAGTTGTGCCAGAGCCAACAACGAGTGACAGAACTGTATCACACCCAAGATCACCCAAAACAGTAACAGACCAACTACCTGAGCCTCCAGTTCAGATGCTCAGTCCAATGGACAGAGAGGCTAGAGTCCTGAGATACAGAGAGAAGAAGAAGATAAGGAAATTTGAGAAGACAATACGATATGCTTCAAGGAAAGCGTATGCAGAGACAAGACCACGGATCAAGGGCCGGTTTGCAAAGAGGAAAGAAGTCGATGCAGAGGCAGACCAAACTTTCTCCACAACGATAATGTTCGACACAGGATATGGAATTGTTCCTTCATTCTGATGCTCCTATGGCAAAACTAGGTTGCATATAGGTCTATAGTTTTTTCTAACTAGTACGAGTTAGTTAGATATATTCATATTTTGCTGCCGGTAGCTAAAAACAAAATTTTCCCACTTGTTAGAAATCGTCTTATTTGTGAAATATTACCACCACATGTAATACTGCTCTTCAGTTTAAACTCAAATTCATGCAATGGAGAGATATTGTTTACTTTAGGTAGCTGTACCAAGAACAGTTAAACACGGAGCTCACCTTGCCAAAGGTTCAAAAGCAAAGAACTATTTTGATTACTTTCCACTCGAACACGTAGAATATAAATGATTCCACTCATGCCGCCCCTGAAAAGTTTCATACATCCCTGAGAAAAGAAGGTTTTTACACGATATGATTTTCTACTGAAAGTAAATAACATAGACTAACAGTAAAACTTTAGAAATCAATGAAACTCAAGATAAAGTCAAATACCGAATAGTCATTTTCAGTAATGTACTCAAATAAGTGGGAGTTAGATAGCAAATAATCAACAACTCTGAGTGAACAATGCTTACTAGGTATAATTACATTGAAGCATATTCTTGTTCCTGATTAACATTGGTACCAAATCCATTCCCACGTAATTCTTCCTGATAAAAAGATTCTATCACTCACAAAAGTACTAGCAGAATATAACAATCCCTATGGACCATCCAAATCAACTAAGATATTCAGTTTGAGACATCTATATCTTGGGCTCTATATTCTAGAATAATAACTCACTTTTCCAAGGTATATGCTGACATTAACGATTAGAGAGGGAAGAAAAGAAAAGGGGTGACACTGTAACTTAAGCCTTCACTTTTTGCCACCTGGAAAGGGCCATAAAGCTTAACTTATCTACCTCTACAATAACTTCCAGCTTACATAGTTAAGCTGATGAACTCCTGTACCAATCAAAAGATTCGTTTCAGCAATAACTGAGTGAGTGTTAATATCCACTAGAGTGTCGAAATACATGTTCTTTTAGGTCCATATAAATGGATCTCATTCATCCACTGAAGCCAGATGTGTCCACTGCAAAAAAGTTCTCAGACCACCAGAAAATCTAGTCTGTGATCCGGCTGGATCATGCAACACAAAATTATAAACCACACAAGCAAATCAAAGATATTCCTGGTTGCATATATCCATCAACAAGGAAACTTGAAGTAGTTGAGTTCCTACTAAATTTCTTTTCTCAGAAAATTTAAGATGCAATGACAACAAGTTGGAGCACTAACGAATTTAAGACAAAAGAATGTTAATATTTGGTGATGGATTCGAGATATCACGTGAAAAGTGCATAAAAGTGCTTACCTTTTGCCAAAAGTCACTGCACTTTTGCTCTTTTCTTCAGATAATTTCTCTCACAGCCATGGAAAGTGGAGAATCCGCACAAACTTATTACAAGCTTTATATGGTCCCTGGACTTTTGTTCTCTTCTCAGTCTTTGCAAGAAAACAGTCTTTTCTCCTTAAACCTGATAGAAGGAAAGTATTTGCAATCACGGAAAGCTTGAAAATAATGAAAACAAATTAGCAATATAGTTTTGTTTCCTCAATCTCTAGAGTTGAGTATCAAAAATGCATTTAACTCCACATAATCTCAATGCAACTTTCATGTTATATGGAGACCTACCCATGTGAGAGAAGTTACAAACCGCTACAGAAAATAAACTCACAGATTGTCAAAGAGCAATAACAAGCGAAATACTTATTTCTTGAACTTGAACCACCTTAAAATCTTCATTTTTCATCATTAAAGCACTAAACGCCAAGATGTCTCAAATTATCCAATCAATTTTGTGGAATAGACATCAAACTTTGACGGGATAAAGATCTCCAAATATGCTTACTAATGTAAGGAACCTAGAATATTTTTCTTAAGAGTTCAATGATCATGAAACCATTTCAACACATTTCTCCATGCCATTACATTCCTAATAAAACTAGTAAATAGCAAGACGAACTTAAACGTTATGTTCTAATTACCAAGCAAAATAAAAAAACCTTTTAAAAGTTAAAAAATTTCCCTTGTGGGAAAAGAGAAGTGTGGTGTAAGAAATGAAAGAGGAAGAGATGCGAAAAGTGTATCCTAGGACCAGCATTTTATACAAGAAAATCACTTTTCAGCGGAAGAGTCATACAGAGAAGGAAGCCACATGAATTTGGCCACTAGAGTGTCCATTAAATCTCTTTCTTTTTGGACCACAAAATGGGTATCATACATCCACTGAACCCAAAAGTGTCCTTGGAACCAAGTCCTCAACCTAGAGAGTATCATTTTTGTAGCTTCCACATAGTAAATTATTATTAGAATACCACTAACAAGGCAACTCGAAATAGTGGTGGTTACTAGTACAAGCAAGCCCAAGATGCTGAACACATGAATGGATCACCAAATAGCTTGCATTTACTAACCAAGAAGGAAACTACAAGCTAAGGTGCTACAACAATTTGCATTCACTGATTAGTAAATTACCACTGTGAACTGTGATCCTCAAGACAAGTCTAAGTTTTCCATGTCAGCTTCCCTTCTCATTGCCATTACTTTATTAACCACACTAAACACTAGAACACTTCTCATCAGAAAATCATTTGGAAGTTTCAATTGCAAATCTTTCTAAATGATGCAGATGCAATCATAAATAATTGAACAACAACTTTACCATTTACACGAGTTTGTCGAACCTTTGATAAGTAATAAAACCGTAAGAGTTGGTGATGGCTCGGAGACTCAAGCCTTACTCGGAGATATACCTGTACAGTTATCACAAGGTTTCAAGATGAATATTCAACTACATAAACTTTGTGCGAAGCCAAAGAAATAAAAGAATCTAGCTTTACTTTGAACAAATCCATATGAAAATAGTAAAAGCTGATACGAAAAATAGTAACAAAGTCTCTGCAACACGATGACTTTATCCGGACCACTTTTCCTTGAGAATCTCTGTATAGCAAGTAGCAAAACCTAAAGAAACTTGTGGTAACGGGTCCCAACAAAGAAGGGCATAGGAGGAGATGTATACACTTTACACTTTACACATAAGCCTTCCCAAAAGCTCAGCCAGCCGCAAGATGATCCAATCACATCCAAGAGCCTATCTCGGTGCCACGTGAAGGCACTCAGGATTCGGTCTACCCTCTGTTTATTCTCTCATAGCAGATATAGCTTTATTAGCCCCTTCTTCCAGACACAATCTCCCACACCATTAAACTCACTACATCTCTGTGTTATTATGTTGAAACAAGAGAGTAACGACATTAGTAGTGGAGAGAACGTCAGGGCACGAGCCTGTGACACATGCCGGTCAGCCCCCTGCACCATGTACTGCCATGCTGACTCTGCCTACTTGTGCACAAGCTGTGATACTCAAGTTCACTCTGCCAATCGTGTAGCTTCCCGCCATAAACGGGTTCAGGTCTGTGAATCATGTGAGTGTGCTCCGGCTGCTTTTCTGTGTGAGGCAGATGATGCATCTCTATGCACAGCCTGTGACTCAGAGGTTCATTCTGCAAACCCACTTGCTAGACGCCATCAGCGAGTTCCAATTCTGCCCATTTCTGGAAACTCTTTCAGCTTCAAGGCCACTGACCACCAAAGCGAGAAACCAATGACCAATCCAGAAAAGAGACCGGTGGTGGATCAAGAGAGACGTGAAGAAGGTGATGATGATGCCAAGGAGGCGGCTTCGTGGTTTTTCCCTAACTCTGACAAAAATAGTGGCAATCACAATAACAATAACCAGAACAATGAGTTATTGTTTAGTGATGAGTATCTAGACCTTATGGATTACAACTCGAGTATGGACTACAAATTCACAAGTCAATATAATCAACACCAACAGACAAGCTACGGGGGAGATAGAGTTGTTCCGCTTCAAATTGAAGAATCAAGGGGCCACCTGCGCCACAACCAACAAAATTTTCAGTTTGACATCAAATATGGCTCCTCAGGAAGTCACTACAACGACAACTGTTTCCTTAACCATAACGTAAGGCTTTTGTATATTTGTTAGCCCTTCAATTCAGCATCTTCACAATAATAAGCAGCAGGACACAAATCAATATGCTTCTTTATGCATCGACTCTCTTTAGTCCTCTTACAAGAGGGATTGAGAATGTCTTTGTTTCTGTCATCATTAGGCACACAATTTACCAATGGAAACTGGCGTTGTGCGGGAGCCAACAGCACGTGACACAACAGCTTCACAACCAAGAACACCGAAAGGGATGACAGACCAAGTACCTGACCCTCCAGTTCAGGTGATAACCCAACTCAGTCCAATGGACAGAGAAGCCAGGGTCCTGAGATACAGAGAGAAGAAAAAGACGAGGAAATTTGAGAAGACAATAAGGTATGCTTCAAGGAAGGCATATGCAGAGAGACGGCCACGGGTCAATGGCCGGTTCGCAAAGAGTAGAGAAATCGAAGCTGAGGACGACCAAGGGTTCAACACAATGCTAATGTACGATACAGGATATGGCATTGTTCCTTCATTCTGATACTCCTATGGCAAAAACAAAGACTAGATTTCGAGCTGTAAATTACTCTTAGTTTGAGATTCTGATAGGTTTTGGTGAAATTCTTAGCTTCAAGGATTATTACCACTGTTATGAAAATGGGTCTGTAGTTTTGGCTAACTATTATTACTTAGTATTCCTCTTTCTCTGCATTAGTTAAACAAAACCTGTCTACTTGGTACAAATCCCTATTTTTGAAAAATCCTTTCATCAAGAATTGCAAATTCTGACTTCACCTTGATAACTCCTAAGAGGGAAGCCAAGGTTCAAAGCCAATAATTGTCCAGATCACTTGGACATGTGCAAGCTAAGCGAGTCCTCTTAAGCCACCCCGGAACATTTTCACGCTTCCCTGAGAAGAAGAAGTCAAGAAGAAGAAGGCTCTACATAAGATTTTATGATACAAGTTGATAACACTGACAGTTATTTCCACAACATTTGAAATCTCATTAATCAACATGAAACCAACTACGATTGGTCATTTGAGAATCGTATATTAGCTCACTTTCCAAGGTATATGCCGTATAAAAGAATGACAAGTGACACTGCAAAGAAAGAAGTGACAATGTAAGGATTTCATTTTTGCTATCTGAACTTACCTACGGTTCACAATTCCATGATTAAGCCACTGAGGTCTTCATCTACCATACTATAATCAATGCAATCAAAAGACTCAGTTTTACGCGTATATATTATGAGCTAAAGATCTTAGACCAGTGTTAACATGCCTTACCAAAACTATTATGCATAACCTATAGAAGAAATCTTATAATACATCATCAAAAGTCTAAGAAACTGTGTATCAGAACTTCTAACTAGACAGAGTCAGAATCCTGGCATTTATTAAAGAAACCGTCAGCCATATGTATTCTCTGCTTGGAGACCTTTACATGGTCCCTGGGCCCTCATAGATTCTCACTCTTTATGCAAGAAACCAAAAAAAAAAGTTCTCCTTAATCAGAAGTAGGAAAAAGTCTGCAACAACAGCATGAGTTAGTAGAAAAAAAATAAACAAAGATAATTGAAACTGCGCTTTATCAGATTCTTATCTTGCTTCACTGACCATATAATATAATAAAATAGCAATTTCCTCCACATAATCCATAAAAAAACAAAACAAAACTCAAGTATCTTGTGAGTAGCTATAGATGTGATACGAGTTCCTAAAAACCATTACAATAAAGTCAAGGAAATCAACAAAATTGGTAGAGAAGACGAAGAACAAGCAAAGACATCATTTTTTGAAACACAAATGGAAAATGTCAAAACAGAACAACAAGCAGAGCTATATCTCAACACGCCTTAACCTATGATCATCTATATCCTTTACAGAGAGTAAGAGACCAGTATAAACCCTAACATTCATACAAATTGGTATCAAACACCATCTAACATTCACACAAAGTTACCCAATTGGCTAGTTGCAAGTTCTTCTAGCAAATATATTTTGGATAAAGGAACTTACTTTCAACTCTTCACAATAGATTTGGGATGATTTTGGATCAAACTGAGAAGAAGAAGAAAAAAATGCGAAATTGTTATTCCATCGACCGCTTGGTTAAATATGGAATTAGGGTTTAAAGCGTTTTGGATTGTGAAATTCAACAGATTGAATCCACAATTCTTTAACTCAATCTAATCCAAAACTATCACAGATTGATTGTGAGACTAACAAATTGGGATTCTGAGTGAAAAGCCTTCAGACTTTTGAGAGACGGACGATCATCAGAATTTGAATTTTTACGTCTACTCGAGATTCCGGCAATGACGCGTCTAATATTAATGGGCCAAAGGAATAAATAGGCTCAGATATTGAAAGTTGAAACCAAGAATTATATATAAACGGCCCAATCGATGAAAAGAATATATAGAGGGCCCAATTAGTCTTACGAGTTAAAACTTTTTTTCTCACAAGTACCACCATCACATTAACATCAATGAAAAGAGGAAAAAAAAAGGACTTGAACTGGGATTAGTGATTCGTTACAAATCAGTAGATTTTATATTCGTCCATGCAAAGATATATATAAAAGAATGTAAAAAACTTTTCTTTTGTTCTTTATCAAGAAAAGAAAAGAAAAAAATTTAGTTGGAGTTAAGAGTACGGCAGGCTTAGATCTTGATCCTATTGGCAACAGCGCTTCCCCTTCATCTACTGGACATGTCATCAACATTGCAGCCACAACATCAAGTTCTTCTCATCCAATGGTTACAAGGTCTAAGGCTGGAATCATAAAACCAAATCCGCGATATGCATTGCTAGCTCACAGAGTGGCCTATCCAGAACCTAAAACTGTGGCACAAGCTTTAAAAGATCCAGGATAGACTAAAGCAATGGAAGAAGAAATTGACAACTGTGCTGAAACAAGAACGTGGTCTTTAGTCCCATATACTCCAAATATGCATGTTCTAGGCAGCAAGTGGATTTTTAGAACTAAGTTAAATGCTGACGGATCATTAGACAAGCTCAAAGCCAGACTAGTCGCACAAGGTTTCGATCAAGAGGAAGGTATCGATTACCTAGACACATATAGTCCTGTTGTTCGATCAGCTACAGTAAGGTTAGTACTACATCTCTCAACAATAATGAAGTGGGAAGTGAAGCAAAACGGCAAAGTTTCAGAAACAGGGCAAATAGGCCTCGATGAAACTAAGCCCATTCAATCAAAGAAGCCTGCTGAGTCCTCTCTGCAACAATCAGAGTTCTCTCTGCAACAATCAGAGTCTGCTCTGCAAACTTACAAAAAAAGGACAAACGAGAAGGAAAGAAGAAGACGAACTCGTGCAGTACGGAAAACCAAAAACAGATTTGATTCCCTGCCAGCTCTAAGTGCGTGATAAAACAAAGACAGCTGGAGATATGACCTGGAATCTTATCGTTTTACAGTTCCGTAAAAACTCTCTCTATAAAAGAAATAGAATCAGATTGTAATGGTACATTGGTGGAAATGAATTAATAGAAAGTAAAATTCATCATCTCCTTCATCTCTTCTAAAATTTCTTCAGATCAGAGAGATCAGTTTCATAGATTTCCATATATGTCAGACGAAAAGAATTTCAGAAAGGTCCTCCTCGAACTACTCTCACGAAGAATGTAGAACTATATATCACAAGACGACCCTTCTGAATATTTTTATTTTATTTTATTCAACTGTATCAAAATTGGCTACTCTATTGGGTGAGGAGGGTTGGTGGTATTTGTTTGTCTTCTTTTCTTTATGTATAATAAATAAAAATACACTCTTCTTTTCCAAAATTATCAAGAAAATTAATAACCTACTTGTTACAGAATTAAAATTATATTATCATCTTCAAATGGAAGAACAAATAACAATAGTAACTTAATTATCTTCATATCTGTTTACGCAAATAAAACAGATAGAAGAAATCTTCTAACTTATGACACAACAGCTGAAAACTCAAACTTTGGTACGTAGTTAAACCGTAAAAAAAAAAGAGATTCTTCGCGGATACCAAAATAAAATAAAAAAAGATAGATTAGAGGCAGGAACTTGAAGTAGTGTTCTTCGATCAGAACAAATCATGATGGATGATGAGTTCTTGGATCATCTGTAATAGAAGAGAAGTCTTGATCCAATTCATCCATGGAAGAAGAGGAATATTTGTCATGGATTCCTCCTTCAAGCTTCTTCATGGATGAGATAACTTGTCGGAGCTCCAAGTTTTCCTCTTTAAGACTCAAGTTCTCTTGAAGAACATGATCATTGTTGTCGGTTACTTGGTTAAGCTTATCTAAAAGCTGATGGTTCTCGCTTCGAAGCCAAGCAACCTGTGAGAGAAGCTCATCTAAGTGTCTTTGCTTTCTCATTCTTGACCTTCTTGCTGACTCTCTGTTAGATACCATACGTCTTTGCTTTCTCTCGTTGAGGACGAAAATTTCTTCGGTTGCATCATCGGAAGTAGTAGAGTTGTTGCTTACCGGAGACTGTAGATTGAGTTCTTGAATCTGAGGGTATTGGATAAGATTGAGATTTGAAGGGTTTAAGTTGTTGCAGTAGTTGTTTAAGTGGAAATAGTCTTGTTGTTGTTGCATGTTGTTAAAACTAGAGCTATCATAATTTGGCTGCATGGTCAATTTCTCTCTGTCTTTAGAGCTCAAAGAGGGGTGTGAGTTAATGGTGGAGATTGGAGGAGAAGGAGTGTTTATACAGCAGAGAAAGGCATTAAAGTGGACCACACCTTTTTGCAAATTGGTGGCTTTCGTGACACATGCTTATTATATAAGGTTTTGCTTTTGATAAAATAATTTAGATTATGTCTTCGACAATCGACAATCGACATAACCCATTGGCCATTAACATGGTCATCTGTGTTTTTCAATTATTGACACTACATATCAAAATTTAGAGTATTTTTTTTTTGAATTTTTCAAGTTTCCAAATAAATTTACGATGGCTAGCTATATCCATATATTAAAGAGAATGTTTATTTTGTTGTTGTAAATATCGATCAATGGCATTGACATATTGTTTATGCGATCGGTTGATGCAATGATACTACTGAAGATATGGCTTATATTTGATCAGAACCAAGTGGCATCTTTTTTATCAGGTGGATGTGAGTATACGAGAGGACGGCGCCATGGCCATCTAGTGGCATCAAACAGGTGCACATACACGGCATATGATCATGATGTTCATGCATGCGACTGAAAAAGGTTTATATATCATGCTCATGCATTATGATGATAATGACATATGAGGACTCGGGTACAATATGTATATATTGTGGATAAAATCAAGTCTTGGATCAACTTTATGTGCTTACATCAGAGAGAAATTTTTTTGCAGTTTCTAATTGTGGGGTTTCAAAATTATTTTAGTTTGGAAACAGTGCTTTTGCTAGCCAGTATATAAAGTGGTATGATGCCATATAAGTCAATTTATAAAGGTTATATAATATGTATGGATATATTCTTTGTTTAATGATTTATTTGTGTTTCTTTTTTTTTTTTGTTAAAAGGTTTTCATATTTTATTCTAGGTCTACAAAAACTTTCTTCTCCTTCCTACCAAAAAAAAATAAGCCTTTCTTCTCCTCTTGAAAAAAATAAGAATTGCTTATATGTCTCTCAGACCTTTGAGATATATTTGCTTCTCTTCTTTAACTAACATCAGTTTATTATATATAGTTTTCAGCGTAGACTATAGAGGTCCTAGATAAAATCTTTGAAAATGTGGTGTTTTCTAATATAAAATCACACTCACACACACAAACAAAAGTAAATTTTTTTTTGTAATTTGCTAACGTTAATTAAAGACTTGAAATTAAATTAGTATTTAACTAAAATTTGACATACTAAATCAATTATAATTTTATCCATATTTTTAGGATTCTCTAACACAATTATGGCATACTGGCATTTCAACCATACACTATACATGTAAAACCTAAATACTGTATGCTTAATTTTCTATTGATTAATGTTCATGGTCTCTTAAAATTAATCCCAAATCTGTTGAAGTATTTTTGTTTTCCTTTTCATTATCGTGATTCCGCTAATTTTCAAGATCTATAAAATAATCCATTATTCATGCTATTTAAACATTCATAAATGGACAACCATAATTAGAAATACTGTTGAAAATTCGAAGATCTGGTCATCAATCCACATGATGAATTTTTCAACCATGATACGACCACATACATTGGTTTTTCTTTTTCTTTTTCAAGTGTTATGCATTTAATCTCATTAAATTAAATCATATAGAGAAGATCATGTCGGTATAATAACTTAATTATTACTTACAACTCTTCAACTCTTCTCTTATTTATCATATATATGCTCAAAATACCACTATGAACGATAACTAAACTAAATAAACTCCTTACTTGCACTATGAAAGCAAGATGAGTTAGGCAGGCTTTGCTTGTCGTTTTATGATGTTCCTTACAAAGGCTAAGGCAAAGGCTATAATACGTTTGGGGAGCTGATGACTCAACAACCACTTAAAACCACACACACTAGAAACTAAAAGCCACTGTTTTTGTAGCTAATGAACCAACCAAGTCATGTTAATTAGACGAATGTTTTCCTTAGTTGATCAAGAATACGAAATTTGACTATTACCATATCTGCTCATTTCATTGCAAAACTGTCTGAATTTGTTATATAGCGACATCATAATTTATAAAATCATTTGGGTTTTGTCTTGTAGTTTCCTGACTTTAGATTCGTTAAAACTGAAAAAAGAATAAAAATACGCAATGGATAATTTTTAGGAAAACCATTTAATAATTGAAGAAATCGTCTTTGGTCCCTTTCTCTCTTTCTTGCCACTATTAGTTTATTATAATATGAAAACGTATGGTTGGAAAAAAATATATATGAAAACGTATCTTTCCTTAAAAATACATATAACCAAAATCTTAGGCATGCATGGTTTTATTATAATCCTAATATCCATTTGAAAAAAAACAAGCAGAGAACTAAAATATGTGCATATTGATATATATTAATTGGTCCCCTTTAGAGTCTAGTTATGGATCGGGTTTTACTGTTTTAGTGATGCAATACCTTACTATTTGAGGAAACAACATACATATTCAAGAGACCATTAATTTCTATGAACATATGTATGTATAGTGTGGATTCTGTTTTGAGTTAAGTAAGATCTGATGCTATAGATTTTCATCTCAAACCAACTGATAATGAATTAAAGTAGTTTATATACATCAAGACTCTTTATCAATGTGAAATTTATAGCAGAATTATTTGTTTTTAGTGACTTTTAACCCTCAAATTGCGTAATTTGAACTGACTTAAACTTTCAAAATTGCATAATCTGGCATAATTCAATGACTAGTGAGTGTTGAATGAAAGAGAAGAGAGTGTGACTGTGTTGGTCAAACAAACCGCAAATACACACCCATCAATTCATATCATTCAAACAAAGTTTATTTCTCTTTATTTCAGTTTCATGTCCTTTGCACGGTTTGTTCTTCTCGCACAGCCTCAAATCTTTTTCTTATTTTATCTTTTTTTACTTTTTTCCAATTTGCTTTTTCTTAGTGTTTCCTTTATCTAATATTCTTTTAATAATACTTTTCATTGGATCATAAACTATTAAAGTGTTTTTGAATGTCTCATTGTTTTTGGTCCCATCAATGTACACTACCACCTGATATTGGCCTACCTCGGTTTTTCAATTCTTTACCAAAGAAACTCCTTTGAAGTTAAATCTTTTATTTTGCTAAGAAAATTCAAGTTTATAATACGTAATCTAAGGTAATCAGGAATTACCATGTGAATTTTGTAGCACCTAAATTTTTTTTTTGGTCAAACTAAAAGTCTAAGACCACATATGGAATTATCTTTATCCACATTTCTTCCAATAAAACAAAATTTGTATTCAAACGGTTTGACTCTGGTAAACAAAATATAGATTCTGGCTTCTTCTTTTATTTTATTTTTCTTATAGATTCATTGATCTTCTGCGTTAAGCAAACTCCAAAAATTATCAACATAATAATAATAATCTATTGTAAAACTGTTTTACTGAAACTAGATGATGTCATTATGGTCCAACTGATTGGTGGATTAAGGATAAGCCAATCACTTGTACCATCACACCTTTAACCATAATTTTTTATAATTCCACAACTTTTATTTTTATGAAAAGATTATAAATATATACCCATTTTTTCGTTTTATACTTTTGTATTTTTCATCCGTACCTTTAAATCATTCTATCTATTTTGCCAAAATCAAATATATATATATATATATATATATAATTTTACTAAATATGTATGCCTCAGTTGCTCTAAAATTGATCTCATGATGTATTCACAAATAGTAGAAAACTACATTCTAAAGAGGTCTTACTTTTTTAGTCACTATTTTATTTGTTTAATCACGGTTACGTAGTCTACATTTCTTCTAGTTAAAAACTTTGATAGAAAGATAGGGATAAATGATTGTGCTATTAATTTACTATGACCAGCAAAAAGTTTAAATTTTCAAATAATCAACTTGTCGCTGCCTGATTATTTTGTCCGTAGTTTATTTTAGTTTTTGAGATATTTTTGGTTTTTTTAAAGCATTATCGTGTTTAGGTTTTGTATCAAAGCCAGATCACTTATTATTTCAGTATGAAGACAAACTAAGATAACAACTTTTCCCCATGCAAATTTAAATGTCTAACACAATCACAAAAGCTTAGTTTGGATTAACTTTAGGTTGTGTACTCCCTTAACTATATTGAAGTTGTTGTTTTGCTGTTACATGAGTAATTACTACGAGTTTATTAGTAATTTTAATAATTACGATTTTCAGTCTAACTAACTAGGTTCTATTCTTCGCTGTTGGAATTAATTCATATGATTGTTGTATGATAATTAATCAGTATGAATTTGTATATATCAAGGTTATATTTTTCCCTATTTGAATTTTAGTTCCGTTATTGACTTGTTGTTTATAGTGTTTACGATAAGTAGTTAGTATGAACTTGTATTTACGTTATATATATAATTTTTTTCCTACTATAATCTTGTCACTTGGTTATTGCTTTGCGAGTAAGTTGATGTGCATTTTGGTTTGGAAAGCAATGTCCCTTAAGGAGAAGAGAGAGAGAGAGAGAGAGAATCCAAAGAGACAAGAAAACAAAGTGGGAGAACGTCACTAAAGACTTGAGCTCAATTTTCAATCCCAAAATGATTGAGGTAATAATTATCAAATGAAACATTCAAATGGTGTGATGAATTTATTTTGATGTGATGTTATTCACCCACTCCAACTACTAAACGTTTTATTTTATATCTTTCTCTTTAGCAATTCACTTATTTGAAACCGTTTAGTCGAAACATATCCACACAAAATAAAGTTTTTGAAACGTCATCAATGTTTAGTCATTTAAAGATATCTTTGCGTATTTGAGCTGTCTGAATGAGTGCTAACTAATAGACTTCTTCATATGTCTACACCATTGCGTCGGATTAAATCATATATAAGATGCACATGATTTTTAACTATCCATTTTCTTTTAACGGAAGATTGAAATTCTTGACAAATTCCAAATGCATTATTTGTAACTATGGTTGATGTGAACAACTGGTGCCTAGAGATTTCAAATAGGAGCTTATATTTTTATAGAAAGCTTAAAAATTTTCTTTGTGTGGAAAGAGACAAGAGACATGATTATTGCGAATGAGGATAAGCAAATAGTGTTGAGCCAAATGGGTTTCCAAGAGCCAGGAAAAAAGTTTTGCCACGTTCATGAAAATAATAATTAAAAAAAAAAATCGACACTCAATGTTTGAAGTTTGGCTCTTTAGAAATGTAGAGTCGATATAGAGAAAGGAGCCAGCCACTCCCATGTGAAAATGACTATTAACTTTAGTTTTTTTTCTTCTTACTTTTAGTGGGCTTCGGTTCAAAGTTGAAGTCGAAATTTTTTTTGAACTAAACTCTAAAGCACAAAAGGCTTTACGTACTGATCCTAATCTTTCCCAGTTTAAAAGCTACAAGTTAAATGTACGCATATGAGAAAATGCACATCATCCCCTCCTCATGTAATCTTGAAACCAAATTGAGATTTAATGAGTCGTAAAATTAACATTCCAAGAGGTATCATGTCTTACCACTAGCTCACTTCTACTTGAAAAATATGGCCGTGCGAAAATCCAAATTATATGATATATGTTTTAAAATATGGAAATTGTCATAAAAAACATATTAGAAATTGTCCGAAGTTACTTAAAACATCCCGAGTGGGAATCTAACCTTGATCTAATAAGTAAAAGTTTGGATAGTAAAAAAAACTACAAAATAGTAAAAATTATTCGAAAAATTCTTAGAACTTTTGAACCGGAATCGACCATTTATGTGATTTAGTGAGAATTTGAATAGTTTATTTAGCATATTACCTATTATCCGAACTATATCATTCCATACTTTTGCGATATTTCAAATACCAGATCTTTACCAATCTTTAGAGCTGTCAGAACTGACAAACACGTTACGATACGTCACTTAGTTACCGTACGTAGAATTTCTTATTAGTGTTTGTACTTTGTAGTCCACATGAATCTAATAGCCCGCATGTTGATTTAGATCCGGTCCATATAAGACCAATTCTGACAAGACAACGTTAAACCGGACCAAATCCATCATTTTTCTATGTACTTGGTTTAATCAAAAGCTGGGCCACAGAGTCACATGACTGGACCTGTGTATTCCACATCTTACATCTGGATCGGATTAACCCACCGCAACATCTCTCATAAAACCAAACTATATGTGGCGTTCTTATTTAGTGAAAACATGAATGAGCTTTTCACTTCCACGTTTACCTTAGAATCACGCAGTGGTATTTGTATAATCTTGATTGATAAATCTACAAATACTCTTGAAGAAGCATCAAATCACATCCCCAAAAAAAAAAATATCAAAATAAAACTAACCAAAGTTGACTGCTTGATAACAAATCGACGCCACCGCCTCCTCCGCGGTTTCGTCGCCGACTGCTTCTCCAAGCTTTACTTTGACGAGCTTCCGTCTCTTCTGTTCTCATCTTCTTAAACCTCCATGGATTTGAGCACCTTGGTCCCAGTTCGTGAGAAGGATTTGAGCAATTTGGTCACAGTTCGTGACAAGGATTCAACAGAATCATCGGCGGCTTTGTCAACCTCGACCGGTGCTGTGGCTGCCTTGACTGGAACTACTGATTCATCATGTCTGACTACATCTCCCTGCTGCAGTCTCCTCGCTGGGAGCTTCAGTCATCTCCAGTGCGCCTGAGTCAGTTCGAACCATCGATTTTAAAGATGACATCTTAGCAGCTACTGAATCTGTGGGTTTAGAATTTGTCAATTCCAATTGGAAACTTGACCGAACCTCTCTTCCGCCCCAAGAAGAGATATCACCTACTTCATTTCTCCCTTCACTAGGAGCATGGGCAAAACGTATCAACATCATCCCAGAGCCTGTCTCCAATCCAGCTCCATCACTCAGACGAGATGAGAAAAGGATCCCACCTCCTGCTCTTAAGGAGGATGGTCAGTTACGGTTTCCTTGGGCTGCGAAGATGAACCCAAAACTCCGTAACCTCCACCGAGCCACATCCCTGACTTACTTAGAAGATGGTACGCCAATGGTAGAAATTCCAAACCACGTTCTTCTGCAGGGTATCGAAAACCAAAAGGAGTACATGATTGGTCAGTTCTTTCGATGCAAAACACCTTCAGTAGGTCTTGTTCATGCTGTGGCAAATCGGATATGGGGTAAGAAGGGTAAAATTTTCACTCGTAAATTAGGTGAATCATCTTTTCTATTCCACATTCCTGATGCTTCTACTAGAGCTTGGGTTTTACAGCGTGGTTTATGGCATGTTGATGAGTGCTTATTGTTTGTTGCTCCTTGGACTCCAGAAGCAACCTTAGCTATGCCTGAGATCACTTCAGTTCCTGTTTGGGTTACTTTGAAGAATATACTAAGCCTTTTGTATTCTCATGTTGGATTTAGTTGGGTAGCTTCAAGACTAGGGGAACCTGTGCTCACTGAAAAGCCTAGACTAGACCCTTCTTTGATGGGGCAGGCTAAGTTACTAGTTGAGGTTGAGTTGGACAAAGGTTTCCCTCATAGGATTGCAGCTAGTGATAAGAACGGTATTGTCTCTTTGGTAGATGTTGAATGTTCTTGGATTCCTTGTAAATGTGATAGATGTGGGCAACTAGGTCATAAGGAATCTAGATGTCTGCTAGAACATCCATTGCCAATTGTTCGTGAGTCTCATGATGAGACCATAATCCTAGTGTTGCTACCGGTATTGATCCAACTATAACCAACTCTGAAATAGTTATTACTAAGATTATGGTGTCCACAGATTCACAATTTACTTCAGATTCACAATTTACTCCAGCTACACCTACTGTCAGTCCCATTGTTTTGGCACCAACAATTGATACTTCAGTCACTACTATTGTTACACATGATGCAAACACATCCACTTCAGTCCCAGCTTGTGATGAGATTGATCCAACAACTCCAACAACAATTACTTCTCCTACATTTGAGCTAGTTAAATCTAGCACTATCTCTTCCTCTGTTTTGCCTTCTACAAAAAATGTTTCTGCCCCTCAGTCAAATGCACAGGAAGTTATCCAAGGGAATGTCTTTGGTGGCAACAAGTTTGCCTTTTTAGACTCGGGTGATTTTTCAAGGTATGAGATTGGCGACTTTACAGTTAAATCCCGAGGAGGAAGACCAATAAAGCCTACACAAAAAGTTCAAGAGAATTGGACTTTAGTGGGATAACGAGGAAAAAGAGGAGGGGTGGTCGAGGCGACCATGTTCCATCACCTTAAGAGATTTAAGAGAATTTTCTCTACAACTCCTTTTTCTCTATTATCTTATCAACTTTGTTGTAATCTCTTCACTCAACTCAATTAACTCTCAAAACTGTATGACTTAATTGTCATAGCTTTGTACATTTCATTTATGCAATTTCAATAGAATACTTTTTATCAAAAAAAAAAAAAAAAAAAAAAACTAATCAAAGTCAGATCGACAATTCCTCAATAAATAGAGTCTAAAAGATTAAATAACTAGATATTTTTCCTTTGAAAAAGAACCAATATGTACAATAATATCAACTAAGAACAGATCATTACCGATGAAGCATTACCAAAGGCAAATCACAATTACTTCACCAAGTCCCTTAAGCAAACCCGCTGCTACAGTGGCCTTTGTAATCTCCGAATCATTTCATACTCAAGATCATCAGTAGGCAGCTCATAGCGACAAACCGGACATGTATTCCTTATCCCTAACCAAGGAATAATACACTCTCCATGATAGTAATGCTTACAAGGAAGTTTCTTAACTTTCTCCTCAACCAAAACATCATCTTTACAGATAGCGCAGACGATAACATTCCCATTACTCAATTCTTCAGAGGTAATTTCAACAACAGGAAGATCATCTACTACGGTTTTAGATGCAGGAGGACTTCCCATGATTCCATCCTCGTTATCAAACATTTGTCCTATAAGAGTATTGAAATAATCTCCATAATCTTCATCTATAGTATCAAGATAAACACCCAAATCCAAATCCATAAGACCAACGGTAGCGTCTACCATGATATCTTCAGCTACCAAAACCTGCCAATCTACCAAATCTTCATCCTCATCATTCCTACATGCTTCTGGTACCCAATTGATTGTGTTCTGCAAATCCTCCTGTTCCACTTCTTCATCAACCACCATTGCTTCCCCCATAGTACTAAGATAATCAACCTCCCTATGATTCCCTACACCATCTGAATCAACACGTGACTGACCCGACCCAATTCCGATTCCAAGCCCTAATTCTATATCCTCTTCCGTTTCGTGAAATTCCCAAAGATCTAAAGCACTTGAACTACTTACCCTCTGATTCGGCCGTATGTAAAATTCGCCGATCGTGTCGACCTCGTAGGACTCTCGATCAAAGAAATCGATGAATTCAGGTTCTGAATCCACAAAAGCAGATCCTGAATCTGAATTCGACTCTGGGAAAAGGAAACATGGATCGAAATTGCCGATTTCCCTCTGATCAATCAGAGGGAAACAGTCGAACATACTCGTAGCTTCGCCATCGGGTTGGTTACCAGATCGATAAACTTCTCTGGCGATTGAGCTATCACCACCACCGCCTTCTTCCTCTGCTTCAACGTTGATAGAACAACCGAACAGTTTCGCCGCCGATGACATTGCTGAGTTTTTTCAGAGAAAAGGTCAAAAACACGGAGAAATTTTGGGGAATGAGAAGGTGAAAAGATTCGTATTTATATACAAAAAGGATTATAATATTGTGACGTGTATCTTATTTAACTTACATTCGTAGGCTAAGATTGCGCCACGTACTAACTAAAACTTTTAAAATAAGGAAAAATTTAATAAACAGATCGAAACTTAAAAGATGACGCCGTTGCCGGGCATCAAACCTGGGTCACCCGAATGACAGACGGAAATACTTACCACTATACTTTTTCAAGAGTATGATAGATAGTTAGATACTCCTCTCCTTCCCAATTCATCATATAATATAGTTTTTGATTTTCCGTTTATGGATCTTATACTGAATCATATAAAAATTTGATCGACAGTCGTATTACCTTTGAATTACTGAATCATATAAAAAATTTGGTGATGAAAGACAACATGTAAAAGTACAATCACGCCACTAATCACTAGTGGGTTAGCTAAAAGCCGTGGATCCTTGAAATAGTCACAAACATAACTGAAGAATCCATTGTTTGTTGTTGTAACTTTTAAGTATACAAAAATTCGGAAGTGCTTGGATTTTAAATTAAAAAAAGTTCAACTCTTTTCCAAACAAAAAGGAAAAAAATTCTTGTGAAAACAAATGAGCCCTATGATGTTGAGGCAATATCCTCTGTTGTCTTTTGACGTTTCAGATCTGGCTCCTCAATGATATCTTCTTGCTGCTCTTCTTCTTCTTCTGCTCCTGCTTCCTTGTGATGGCCGTTGAGATGATCGTTAACTGCTTCATGACCAAGAAGCGAGACGTGTTTGCTTGTGATTGTACGACCAGCCCTTATCTTTGGACCCCAATGCTTCTCTGGGTTTGGTAGAAACCGGGCAACTTTCTTTGCCTGTGCTTTGCTAAGAGAACCAATGTGGCGCGAAAAGTCAGCCTGTCCGGAAAATAAAAAAACAGAGTTTAATTTATTCAGCTTCCTCCACTACATCAAATCTAGGAATGAAGCATTAAAACATTAACAAGTGATAGAGAGACCTGATGAGATGGTTCTTTAGATAGAATCACACTTCCGGGGTGATCAGGTGATTGCGGCTTAATGGGATGATTTTTCACCTACAATGAAAATAGTTCACTCAGTATCACCGAGAGAAAAAAAACAAACTTTATGCCAGTAGACTTAGTTGAGGAAAATGAAGGAACAAAGATTGTTTACCCAGCATCGCATGATATCCCAGATAATGTCCATTGGAGCATCAGTTTTAATCCCAAGCGGGTTCACATGGGACCCTGAGACACGGTACTTTGCATTGATTACTGCAGATCGAAACAAAGCGGCTGATGGTGAAGTACATTTTAGCGTAGCAGAGAGACTATGGAGGCTCAAGAAGAGTGGAACATCAGGCAATTCCTGGAGACAAGCGAAGCAAGTAGAGAGATTTAGAGAAATTGACCCAAAACAAAAACTAAAAATTTCAGAGTTTGGAGGAGAGTTTTGCCTCTGAGATTGTGGTAAGAACGGCGCAAATTCGTTCACAGGCAGGATATCTGTCTTTCATGGATTTAACACCGTTAAGTATCAAAGTCACCCATTCTTGATCGTGCATTGGAGCAGACCATATCGGTCCCCCCATGTTATATTTCTTTCCACAATGAGTGCAATCCTGAGGAACAACAGGACCAACTCCTGGTAGATACCTCACACTGTTATGCTGTAAAAAAATTATAGAAGAGGATTCTCAAAAAAAAGACAGTTTTCAGAAACTAACTAAACTAACTATGTAGGGAGAGAGAAACAAAACCTTAGGAAGAGATCTTCCAACAGGTTGAAGATGAAAGGAATCACAACCAATGCATTGATAGACATATGACAGCTTTAGTGGAGTGTTCTTCATAGCACTCGCCGAACTGCATTTCATAAAGCTTCAATCTTTACTTGCCTCTAGCTGAGAGGACGAGTTTGAAAGGAAAAAAAAACTCACGTGTAAACGCGGACAAAAACACGGACATAGAAATCCATTTGGACTGATAGAACTGGAACAATATACCGCTTGTAGCGATTTGCATGGCTCTGCAAAACCACAATATGACCAAAGTCAAAAGATTGAAAAGAAAAGCTATTATGAGCATTTAAAAAACAAAGAAAAAATCAAAGCCTGGAAGATATGGTACGAGTGAATCAGTTCAATGGTATTTGATTCCACGCAGAAGCAAATAAATTTACCTCGATGCTAGCGAGAAGGATCCGCAAAGCCATCTCATGACAATATTTCCCTTTCAGTGGATAGGAACCATATCTAACAATAAACAAATTTAAGACATTGAGACATAATCATATATAATATGTTTTCAGAATTAGTTAATGAAGGGGTAAAATCTCACTTGGAATAGCAAACCTCGCCGTTAGCCCCACATAACACGGCCATGTCAGTTGCTGTACACATCAGCAACCCCCCATCGGCAACTGATTGAACAGCTGAATCAAGGAAAATAGACGGTGCACCATATGGATCAAGATCAACCTACGACATCAATTAACCAAATTAACTAACAGAATAAGGCAGTCAATAAGATGAGAACATTCAAATCTTCTTAGACTAAATGAGCATAAGATTTTGCAAAAACTGAACGCATACCACATCGAATTCTTTTGGGTTGGAGAGCATATGGACACGAGCATCAGTAAGATGTGACTCCACTTTAGAAGTAGACATCAAACCATTGAACTTTATGTTTCTCTGGCAAGCTTCAACCGATGCTTTAAAAGGAAAATGGTAATACTATATTATTCTGGGAAGTTTGGATAGAACAAAAGTCGAGTTTTGGAAACCACTTTAGAAGCACAAACATTGGGAAAAAAATATATACCTGGGTCATTATCTAAAGCCACAACTTGACCAATTCCTTCAACTTCACGAGCATACCTCAAAGCCCGTAATCCGGAAGCTGACAAAGCCTATAAAATTTATAACATTAGAAAAAGCAAAGTATAAGTATACAACTATTACAGTCATAGAGAAAAGTAGATAGGTAGACCTCAAGCACTCTTGGTGGCTTGAGTTCTCTTCGTGCAGCTTCATATGCGGCCTTGGCCGCTTCCTTTGCTCCATCCTGAGTTGTTACTTCGAGTTCTCTGTTAGTTTTACCATTATCCTCACCATTTTCAGCTGGAGTTTCTTCCTTGGAAGTTTCAGAGACATCCTTCTCAAGCACTTTCCCAGATGATCTAGCTCTTTTAGATAACATCGCTTCATGCTCTTGCTTGCGTTTGGATATAAATGCCCTTAGGACAGCAATAGACATGTCCCTATTGTTGACCTAACCATAAAAAATTAAGCAACTAGTTTAGCTCACAACCTATATCCATATGGATTCAAACAATATAAACGTTATCTTATAAGAGAGTGCTATGTGCTAGAATTGCTCAGAAGGATTTGAGATCATTTTATCTTTAAATTTCTTATAGTTTCTGACTGACACTAACCCAAAACAACTAAAGTATAATCATTAGAAGAAGCAAAGGCATTAAAAAGGCTAAAAACACTAAATTTAAAATCTCAAGCAGAGAAAAATGCTCAAAAGTAATACTTGAGCGATCCTAAGATCGCCCTTGATGTAATTCAATCAATTATCAGCAGAAAGGAAGAAACTTTGCAGCAAATCAAATTCAATAGCAACAAAAAGAAGGCAAAAATGGAACCTGGGCTTTGTTGAAGAAGACTTGATTCTTCTTGTGCATTAAAATCTCAACTTCTCCTTCCTTGATAACAGCATAATCATTTAGATCTGTTTCCATTGCTGATCTCAGATTCTTCTTCTCTTTAGTGGCAAAAGATTCAGAAAATGAATTAGCAACACGAATCTGTAACCCGAACGGTAAATCACAAAACTTGAAGCTATTGATATGTGAATAAAGGTATCGACAGTTATAGACTTGTTTGAGTGAAGCTTGAATAAAACCTATCGCTTCTCCTTTGTTGCAGTTGCAGAGGTGAAAGAGGCCGTACGAATCGGAAGGCGAATTTAGAGCCAGTAACGGAGTTAGCTAAGTTTAAACCCTACAAACCATAGGAAGGATTTGTCATTTATGTTACTTTGGGATCAAAATTGGTGACATCAAAACATACGGAGTTAAAATGAAAAGGTAGAAAAGCATATGTTAAAAAGTGGCCTATACAGGGATCGAACCTGTGACCTTCGCGTTATTAGCACGACGCTCTAACCAACTGAGCTAATAGGCCATTTGATCATGCGAGGATAAGTTATTAATTTATTTGAGGTTAGTATAAGTAGAGAATATGATCCTTATCATCAAGCTAAGAAGGAGCGAAGAGGAGAGAAAGGAAGAAGACGATGCAGAGCTTAACATCAAATGAAATAGCGGGTTTCGCAGTTGGGGCTTTGCTTCTTGGTGCCACCATCGCTGCTCCTAAAGTTGATGCTTTCATCGCCGCTTCTCAGAGAAGGTAATACAAGTTCATTAATCTCACCAGTCACCAGTCACCACTAAGGTTTCTGCAAAACACTCAAAGCCCAATCTATCATAATTTGACTTTGTGAGTGAAACTCCATTTCGTATAATATCCGATTTTGGATGAATATGTTTGGAATTTGGACGAACCTATGTGAATTTGTTTGCTGTTTAAGTGTTAATTGAGTTACCTTTTTAACTCGTACGAGATGATGATGATGATGATGATGATGATGATGATGATGATGATGATGATGATGATTGTAGTAGCTGTGTAGAATTTGTGATAAGCTGTTGGCTTTCTGAGCAAAAGAGAAAATTAAATCAAGAAATCTCTTGCTTGATTAGTGGGGTTGTGTTTTTTTTCTTCTCAGTTTACTAAAAACCTGAAAATGATACTTTAGGAGTTTCTTTGTGATGTGTACGGATAGATTCTGAAATCAAAAACTCATGTTGCGTTTTGCTTTTGTTTTGACTCTTCAATGGAAACATTTATGTTCTTTAAGTTCTCACCATGTGAAAGTAATGGTGGTTTCCTGAGATTCTCATTGAATGATCATTTGATTCTCGCATTTACGATTTTATATATTCTGGTATTGAATCATACTTTCATGTTCACTTTTTTTAAGTCTTTTCACAATGTTGAGACTCTTGATTTTGATGATGGATTCTGAAAATGTTACCTTTGTAACGAGAGATACTGTTTAAGACTGTTTGCTCATTGCGCCACTGATGTCTCCAAGTAATCTTCTAGAGTGTTGGCTGTCTATGGCTTAATGAAATTAGACTTGTTCTTGAATCTATATATCTTACCATCATATGTTTGTTTGTAAAAACAACTTTTGCAGATCTCTTGGAATGTGCAGAAAATGTGGAGATCTTAAGAGTGTAGCCTGTGGCCGCTGCAAAGGAACAGGATCGATCAAATCAGGAGGAATTTTTGGATTCAGTGACTCATCAAACGCAAGATCTGTCGCGTGCGACAATTGCCAAGCCAAAGGTTGTTTCCCCTGTCCTGAGTGCTCAAAATCTTGACCCTTTTCCTATATTTTATATATTGCCTCAATACTAAAACTACTTGTTTCATCTTCTTGACCTTTTTGATTAATGTAATCAGTCCATTGGTAATGTCTTATCCGTTTGTGAAGTCTCTTATTCCAATTCTTTATCAGTTGCTGGATTAATCAAGAAATGCACTTTGATAAGCTGAACCGTATGTTAGTAGTTTATGATTTGGTTAACCTTAACCGGAGAAATCCAATTAGTAAGCAAAAGCTTTTTTGTCCTTTCTCTCTGTTAGCAAAATTAGGTGGGTTTTTTGGCAGTTGATATGTACCATAATTGGTGCAAACACACATTTTTAAGAATTTTTGTTTACCTTTAATCAAGCTACTTCGTTTTCTTGTTTTTTTTTTTTTCATTTGGAAAAAAAAAATCAACCATTATCGATAGTTAGTTCCTTAGTGGATTAGTGGGTGGATTTTTTCAAAACAAGTAAAGTTAAATGGCAGAAAAATAATTGTCTATATTATGGCATTTCTGCCAAAATAATTCACCATCTAGAGGACAAATTTTATAAATCCAAATTAAAGTTTACAAAAACAAATTTCGATTGATTTGGTAAAAAGAGAAAGTATTTATGATGTTATTGTATTTAAAGAAAAGTAAAAGGTTAGAAATATAAATGAAATAACATAGACAAGTCACTGTTAAAAAGGAGGCTTTGGCACAGCGAACACGTCTCCGAAAAAAGTCTTACTCAATCATGCATCGACACGTGTCCGTCAGACCACATCACCCATCTTGTTTGTGTATTTCCACTGTTAAGATATTTTACTTTTTAACGTCTCTACGCTCTGTAAATCCGTACGGACTACCCCACGTCACCTGAAGCTTCTTCGCTTGTTATAGATTCTCTAGCCTCTGCCCAAAAAAATAAATTCTTTATACATTTTAGTGGCGTGGTTTAAATTTCCTAATTGAACAAAACCATATGAGTCCATTTATATTCACGTAATTCGTAATTGCAATCCAAAAATATATATATTCCACTTTTTGAAATAAGCTTTAGCTGGCCGTCTACAACTTATTGCTTCAGTTATTCATAGTGTTACAAACTTTTGGATTTCTATTTTTCGTCTACCTAAAACCTGCATTGAAGAAATAAACAAATTTTGTGCTTCGTTTTTGTGGTCTGGTCCAGAACTGAATTCAAAAAAGACAAAAGTAGCTTGGAAAGATGTATGTCGCCCAAGAATCTATATGGTCGGTTAAGGAAACCATTTTTCTTAGGTTTTGGACATGGAAAAAACTCTTGAAGTATAGAAGACTGACAGCATCCTTAATCAGAATCAAAGTTCATAATGGAGCATCAACCTTTTTCTGGTATGACAATTGGTCTTCATTGGGCAGAATATCACAGGGCCAAGGGGTAGCATTTATTTGGGTACTCCTATAAACTCAACAATGGAGCAGGTTCTGGCTACACATAGAACTCGACGTCATCGGGTGGATTTTTTGACGGAGATAGAAGAGAACATCACTTCTCAACGTGACAAAGCAGATAAATTTAAATCGAAATTTATCACCAAAGCAACATGGAAACTTATTAGAGAAGCTCAGCCGACAGTGGAGTGGTACAGGGGCATATGGTTCACTCACAACACGCTAAAATATGTTTTTATGGCTTGGCTAGCGGCTAAAGATCGATTGTCAATCGGAGACAAAATGCTCAGCTAGAATTCCAATGCATTAAGAGGCTGTTCTTTATGCATGGAACCTTTATAGACACGAAACCACATTTTTTCGTCTGCCCATATTCAGCTTACATTTGGAAAAGTCTGATATATAAACTGCTTGAATCACAGTACACAACTCAGTGGGGTACAGTACTTGACCTCTTCGTGGACACAAGACAAGAGAAGGTCAAGTTGTTCATTTTGAGGTATGTCTTCCAAATATCAATCCACTCTATTTGACAAGAGAAGAATGGTCGAAGACATGGGGAATCGCCTTCGCACAAAGCTCAGCTCCTAAAAACATTGATAAGCAAGTCCGCAATAGATTATCGACTATACGTGCCATGGGAGACTCTCGGCTAGACAAAAGAATGGAGATATGGTTTGCAATTTGATAAAAAAAAAAAGAAAAAAAAAATTGTACATTTGTTTCCTTTCTTAAAACTCATATAATCTCCATAAACACGAGGCACTCGATATAACAAAAAGTTTTTTAATAAATTTTACATTCTATTAAAAAAAAAAAGCTTTAGATAAAGAAATGCTCACTTTATTTAGTTGATCTTTTTGGCACTCGGACAGAGATCATTGATAGCAAATATCATCTATGTTTTATCCTCTTCTTTAATTCCATCAACCACGTGCCTATTGCAGTGTCTCGAATTGTAGTAAATATTATCTTATATGATGTCTAAAATAAATTTATAAAACAAAAAATCCAAACTCAATAGTTAAATTTTCGTTATTCTTAGTACCAAAAATAAAAGAGTAACTCAACATATATAAAGTTCACAACTTTCACATAACCAAATGACGTATTATAGGGTTATAGGGATAATTTCGAGAGTCAATAATATTCGATTCTAATGATCAGTCAGAATAGTAAGAAAATTTGTTGCCAACAAAACACACAAAATAGAAAAACAAAGGAGAACCAAAACGTAGAGCAAAGCTCAAATCAGGCGAACCAACACGCATTAGAGATCACCAAAGCTCTTTTTACACAACATACCTATTTTTCTATGTTTTATGTTTTATGGTTATTTAGCCATATGAATGTTTTGTAAAGTTAAGAACACCAATCAAAGTAGGCTCATCCAATAAGAGAGCGACACGTGCAAACCCATTTTAAGGTAGGAGATGCTTTTCTGCGGCTTCTGAAAACAACTAGAAAATGATATGATACGTTGCTTTCATTTATTTGTATTATTTAGTTTTAATTGTTCTTTCACAATATCACGCGCTTACGTATCTCCAACTTGCACATTTATTATGTTTTACTTTTGTTTTCAAATTATAATGATGAGCTTTCTGAGACTCTAGTTACACAATTAACAATCAATAATCACCGTGTAAAAACCTCGGAATTATATATAGTTTTTTAGTATTTTTAACTATATCCACATGTGTTTTATAATGATCTATTTTCATTTGTAAAATATTATGACATAATATGGTAGATGGTTAAAAAACAGTAAACTGATTATATATAAATTTCATAAGTAAATTGCCGAACATTTATCATCTATAATGTTAATGCGAAAGTTTTTATTTTTGATTAGAAAAATGTGATAACTGGAAGACCGTATATAACATTTTAACTGATAACCAATTTGGGGGATCATGCATGTGTCTAGTTACTAGTCAAACATCAAAAGCGATACGGTTTATTTTTTAAGAGTTGTTGTTGCATAATATATAAGTTAAACATAAATAATTTGTTAATATGGGATAAACATATAAATTTTGAAGAAAGGATATGTTTAGATCTTTTTCTATATGTCACGCTTATATACCTAAAATAGTAGACACCATATACACACAAACATGAGTTCTACCTTAGGAGAAGCACATATATTTTCTAATTTTATATTTACGCTCCAATATATTTTCCTACAAGTTGTAAATTACGAACTTGGGGTTAAATTGAAGTAAAGTAATTACAAACTAAAAATGGAACTTTAGTTTATACTAATTATTACCGCTTTCATGTAAGAAATAAAGCAAAACGAACTAAAAAATCATATAGAAAAATTCAATTCAAACCAATAAAAAATCATTAAAAAAACGATTAAGATTAAAATGTGATTTGAGATTAAATATTTGTTCGAAATAGAAAAAACCTGGTGATTGAATCACACGCGCTAAGAGAGAATGGAGTAGAGAAGATGGCTTGAAATGAAGACACACCAAACCCTAACCTTCACCCTCATAGATTTCTTATCTTTTGCTCCCAATAGATTCCAATTTAGATCAACTTAGATTCACATCCTCCACACACTTACAAAACAAAAGAGAGAAAAAAAGAAAACAAATAAGAACCCTATAATCAAAACCAGAAAAGCAAAAGTTTCCTCTTTTTTTCTTTTTCTTCTTCTTCCTTAAGCTAGTACCCTTGTTCTTGAAATTAGGGTTAATTTCCACAAGACCATAAAGATCAGATCTTTCCTCTGAAAAAGAGATACCCAACTTATGTTTGTGTGTGTCTGTATATAGATAAACATTACATACCCATATTTGTGTGTATATATAAAAGAAGAAATTAGGGTACCATAAAGAAAAAAAATGGGAAGAGGAAGAGTAGAACTGAAGAGGATAGAGAACAAAATCAACAGACAAGTAACGTTTGCAAAGCGTAGGAATGGTTTGTTGAAGAAAGCTTATGAATTGTCTGTTCTTTGTGATGCTGAGGTTGCTCTCATCATCTTCTCTAATCGTGGCAAGCTTTATGAGTTTTGCAGCTCCTCAAAGTAATCACTCTCATCACTCTTCAATTTTTTTAATTTTTCATTGGTTTTTGTTAGATCTGACCAATATATAGATCTTTGTCTCAAGAACTTGTTTGGAACTATATATATAGATCACAAGATCTTGATTTCTATGAACGTGATCTAGAATTCTTGATTTCTTTTTCTATAGTATTTTGAATTCTTGAAATTTTGAGATCTGGTTTCTCTTTAGTTTTTTTGGCAAAGATTTGGGAGCTGGGAATTTACAATGATTTATCTTTTTTTATAAAAAAAATTACATGTAGATGGATTTCACAATAAATCCAAATCCAGATATGCAATCTGAAAAGTTTTATAAAACGAGATAACAATTAATATGTGTGTGTGATTGGATACTTAAAAGTTGGACACACAGATTTCTATGAAAATCAGTATCCAACGTAGAATGATAATATATGGTTACATGCATTAACCATTTGTTAGTTCATCATGGTTAAAACGTTAAACGTGTGTACGTATATCTATGAAGCCTTTCATTGCTTTTGTTTTTATTGTGCATATATATTTGCTTTTACATTCTACAAAATAGTTTTACTTCTCTTTTTTTGCTAATATATCATTTTACTTCTCTTTTTTTATATATATATCAAAATAGTTTTTTGCATTTGTGAATCAAACACACAAAACTCAAATGAAAACCTAAGATATTTATTTGCTTGCGAATAATATCTGTAAATACAAATGCAATTTTTTTAACGTTTTAAACAATCGAATAACAAGTAATTCGTGAGTCAGACGAATTATAATGGAATACTCTTCAATTCTGATAAAAAATTACTTTAAAACTTGAAGAGCTTAAGTTTAGGGTCGTTTGCAGATTTATCACCTAAGTCAAGTATGATCTATTTGATTAATTCTGATTCTATTTGTGAGTTTGTTTCAGCATGCTTAAGACACTGGAACGGTACCAGAAATGCAGCTATGGCTCTATTGAAGTCAACAATAAACCTGCCAAAGAACTTGAGGTGCTCTTGAGACTATGTTTTAGATTTCTATCATACTACTTCAAGAAAGATCCTTTTAAAAAGTCAGTGTTTCTTGAAATTTCAGAACAGCTACAGAGAGTATCTCAAGCTTAAGGGTAGATATGAGAACCTTCAGCGTCAACAGAGGTATACATCTATTTATCAATCTATGTATACATAACACAATTATATTTACATTTATGTGTATTCATATTCGTGTGTATGTTTGTGTCTTTGTTGGTGCAGAAATCTTCTTGGAGAGGATTTAGGACCTCTGAATTCTAAGGAACTAGAACAGCTTGAGCGTCAACTAGATGGCTCCCTCAAGCAAGTTCGGTCCATCAAGGTTATATTCATTAATATCTACCTGAAGCTAATATACATATATGGAATCAATGATTCAGTTGAGTTTAATTAATTTGTGGAAATGTTTGTTGTTTAATTATGAGTAATGATTGTTGCAGACACAGTACATGCTTGACCAGCTCTCTGATCTTCAAAGCAAAGAGCAAATGTTGCTTGAAACCAATAGAGCTTTGTCAATGAAGGTATATTTATGTTACACTCAATTAATGCATTTGATGAAGTTTCAGTTACTACTATCAATCCATAGTTGTTCTTTTGTTTCTGATTATATCTTTGGGTGAAAAAATGTAACTTTTTAGTTGGATGATATGATTGGTGTGAGAAGCCATCATCATATGGGAGGAGGATGGGAAGGAGATGAACAGAATGTTACCTACGCACATCATCAAGCTCAGTCTCAGGGACTATACCAGCCTCTTGAATGCAATCCAACTCTGCAAATTGGGTAAATCCTTTTACATATGCCTTGAAATCATTTGTGTACTTCAACTACTACAGTTGTCTTTATTTAAGGTTGCACAGTTGCTTGGTCTAAAGAGGATCATCAAATTGTGTGAACTGTTTAAGTGGTTGTTTATGCTATGGTGATGATGACAGGTATGATAACCCGGTATGCTCGGAGCAGACTGCGACAACACAAGCACAGGCGCAGCCGGGGAACGGTTACATTCCAGGCTGGATGCTTTGAGAGTCATGTGGTATGGTCAAAGCTCACCAACAGAAGGCTTTATATTTATATATAAAGAATAGACACAAGACTTGGATTTGTAAACATAAGTGGCTATATATAAATGGTCTTGAGGATCTCTTCAGGGCATTTATATCTTTTGGGAACCCTTGCTTATAATAAATTAAGGATTGAAATGTGTGGAACTTGTTCTAGCATTGAACCATGACACATGTTCGTTGGCATGTATTGAAAAACATAAACATATATGCCATAATTATAAACATCACATCTATATTAATAAAAGGGTTAAAGTCATTCATATATAAGTTTTATGCTTTGAACAAAACATTGCATACCGTGAGAAACATAAGATTCCTGTTTTGCGTTTTGCTGTTGTAGTTTTGTCCCAAGATTGTTTCCTCGCAACTCCACTAGCTAACTATGCAGAGAGACATCTCCTAATTTCTCCATCATGCATATATATACACCATATATTGTAAATAAGCAATATTCACAGATCAAAGCAATTTGGACATCTCTCTGCTGCCTTGTCAATCTCTAGTGTTTCGTTTTAGGCAGTACAAGACAGGATCAATGGTTATCATTTACGGTGTTTCGTTGAACTCCATCACCTGCAAATGAGATAAAAACACAGCAGAAAGAAAAATAATTCTTAATCAACATTAATGAGAAATTGAGAACACAAAGCAAATCTTCTGAGTTTCATAGATCACGTGTCTACTTATGCATGATGTTGTTTGGAATCTGAATCTCCAGTGAAGGAGAAACCAAGAATATGGCTTGGAAGAACATGAAAAGTGTTACCTTTCCACAAACAGGACAGTTTTCACTTCTCTCCATCCATTCATAAATGCAACTAAGGTGGAAATGGTGAGAACACTTAGTAACAATCGTTGGGTTCTCTGATGTGTATTCTGCAACACGCCAAAAAATATATGATACTAAAGCTTCCTTCAAATGCATTGATTGAATAAAAAAAAAGAGATGAAAATGAATACCTTCAAGACACGTTGGACAGACATCTTCATCCTCAGACGTTATATACAAATCTTCATTACCAACAGCCATTGTCTTTGACTTAAGAATTCTCCGAGCTGATTTAGAGAACTCTTCTTTGGAATCTTCACCAGAGATAATAAGCTTATTAGTCCATTTGCTTCCTTCTACTGAGAAAGACTCAGAATCTAAATCAGCATCACTTCTTAAGGGCTCAGCTTCCTCGTGAGAATGACTTGAACCCTTATCGCGTCTTGAGACAAGCGAATCACGCCGTGAGCGGAAGTATCTTGAATCAGCATCATAAGGCAGAGGCCTTGGAGTAGAATGGAATGTGTTAGACATAAAGTTATCATATGAAGTAGATGAAGTTATCGACACATTATTAGCTTGTAAGGAGGATGGGAGAGAGCGGGTTTCGCCTCTTCTGAATAAAGAGATATACTGTAAAAGAGATCAAATTTCAAGTGAGCTCTACTATATATATAACTAGCAGTTGCAAAGTAAACACTGGGAAGATAGCATTACCAGGTTAAGAAGGTTATTAACAAGACACCTCGGGCACGGACAGTTTCTATTCGCAGAACTACTAGGATTCGTGTAATCCTCATAGTCTTCAACACGAAAGCAAGAAGAAACACAGCCCATCCTTTTCTCTAATTTCTTGAAATGTTAATTCTAATATGTTTCTTTAACTCAAGAACTTAGAAGCAAATTGCTTTGAAAAATTCACATACAGCACAGAGATTTACCAAACTCACAAAGCTGGTTTGAAACTTTTAGGAAACTCCTTAACCTTCACCAAAAATGCCAAATCCAAGGTTTCTATTTAAAGAAACTCTCCAAACATTTTCACCAAATCTCACCTGTAGAATAATCTGATCACTGTTTGGACTTTGGAGAATTCAAAACACACAAAAATCAATTTATGATTGAGCAAGAACTAAAGAGTTTTTCAGCATTGACAAAAAGAATAACTTTATGTGTAAGAGACTAGAGAGATTCCCAGTAACAGACATCAAACATTCACCAAACTCAGCATGTTTGGTCTAAAACAAAACTCAAGGCTTCATTTGGTGAAAAACAAAATAAAGGCAAAATTGGTCAAAGTGAAATGCAAGCAATTAACCAATTGAAAAGTTGAAACCTAAATTAGGTAAAATCCCTAACAAACGCAACAAAACATATATTATAATAGAAAAATAACCCACTTGCGATCATTAAACAAAAAACCCATCTTGGTTAACTCAGAGAACTGAAATTTAACAGAACAAACAAAGACTATACCTTTGACGAAGAACTAAATTGGTTTTCGTAATTCGATCGAACCTAGGAGGGACCCAACTCTCCAAGACAGGTGAAATTTCAATTTAGCAGGAGAAAAAAAAAAAAAAAAAAAAAAAAAGAGAAGAAGAGAGTGCTCAATTTGCTTTATTTGCAGATTCCCAGGAAAAGTAAAAATGGAGGAATATTTCTGACTTAAGTTTGAATAATCCGTGAGGGAGAAGAAAGATTGAAGAAGGAAAAAAGTGGAGTGTGATGAAGTTGGTGAGAAGGTAGGTGGACGTTGTTGCTGGACGCCAATGGAGTTTTTAGAAGAATTTACCAACTATACTAAATCTTTTTAATTAATCAAATTATATTTTACATTAATTTTTGCAATGACACTAGGATGATTTTATTTAAGAAAATAACACATTCATTTAATATTGTTATTAAAACAAAAAATGACACTAAAAAGTTTGGGATGAAATTTGTTGAATGTATTTTTGGTTGTTTTATTATTTTTTTAAATTGTATATATTATTATTTAGTGTGTTATATAAATATATACAATTTCAAGATGATAAATTTAATTTTATATGACTTTTAAAAGGAATTTTTAATATTATATATATATATATATATATACATAAAAGTAACATTGTATGAAAATTGAAAAATAACAAAGTTCGCATTTATTAAAATAAAAGAAACAGGCTCCTTTTGTCAATCAGCCCATATCAAGGAATGGGCAAGACCAAGTTTTAAACTATGATTTGGGTAAATATGATCTCGGCCCATTTTGTAATATAGTCGTTCCATAGAAATAATTTTATAAACTAATTATCTCTATATAATTATTTTACATTGTTAAAAGTAAAATAAAATTGCATTTACGTGAAATATTATAGTAAATACCATTGAATAATATTTTCATATATTTCAAATCTTATTAATAATCATACTAATTCTCTTCCCTAATAAATAGCACAAAATCGGTATATAAATTTTCAAAATTTAAATTCTTAATATTTTAAATTTAAATCTGTTTATTTTTATTTAATATCTCCTAAAAAATATGAAATTTTTATATTAGAGTATTTAAACAATATAATATTTAATATTTTTAAATAAAATCATTAAAGATACAATAATAATCATAAAACTAATATAATTAAACAAAAAAATTGTAAATAATATTTTAAACAATGATTACTTTTCACGAAAAAAAAAACTCACTTTCTCTTTTTTTATTAATTATAGACGAAATCAAAATTAATTTTCTTATCATACAAATTTAAATCATCAAAATCTTCTAATATTCTAATTTTAACAATGGATCACGACGGGTTAAAACATGCCATCTTATTATATAAAGTTGAGTTGTACTCACGAGAGATTGATATGTATCAAAATTATAATTCACAAGATCATGATATGTGTTGTTTGATCGATAAGATTATGACATGTATCCTAAAAATTATGTTATTTTTGTTTTTCTTAATCAAAAAGGAAAATCAAAGAAAAAATTAAATGATATAGTGGATAATTTATAATTTCCATTTTTATAATATATGTTAACTCTTTCGGACGGGTCTTAATCTAGTAGCAAATAAAAACGGGTTAAGACGAATCTTAACAGATCTCATATTAATTTTTTAATAATTGATATATTAGAGTAAATCACATAATTATAGATTTTTGAATAATATAAAAATATATACATAACACTACTTAATTTTTACAACAAAATTATATTAGAATCTAACTTATCAAATAAATTTGTCAGTAAATATAACACTGCATGTAATTATATATTAATAATTTTAAATAATATAATACAAATCATATATAATAATAATAAATAAGATAAATAAAATATTAAAGACATAAAATAAATATAATATAAAATATTAATAATAATTTATGATAATATAAACTAACAAAATATAAAATAAATATTTTTCCGCGCTGTTGTAGTTTAAATGAATTGATATTACAGTATTTGATAAATTTATTGTAGTTAGTTTTTGTTTGTTTGTTTTAGAGGTCGGTTTCTAATAGAATTTGTTGATTCTCGTGAATTGTTGATGATTTTAGCTTATACGGCGTGGCGTTAAGAGACACAAACTGAAGATAAGGAAAGAAAAAAGTTAGAAAGAAAATTCGAGAAGAACATTCACATTCTTTAAGTTATTTTATTTAATTTGTCGTCCTTATCAAGAATGATTATGTTATGTACGCATATACATCTCTATAAGAAGACAGAAGTAAGAATTGGGTGTATATGTTGTGTGGACATCCTTAGTGTCTCGTGAACCGACAGAGACTCTCCAACTGTATTTACTTCCCCATTCTCATTCCCATAAGCCTTCACTTTCATAAATTTCATGTATTGTTTCCTCTGTTAAAGAAAAGAAAAAAAACTAAAATTTCATAAGCCTAGTTATCAACTTTAGTCTCATTGGGTACATGTTTCACCAAATCGAAAACCAAGAGTTTTTAAAATATAGATATGTAAACCACAATCATCCGTAAAAAATGTTACTCTTCCAATGGTTGGATAAAAATTAAGCTTAATTTTGTTGGATATAGAGGTTCTTCTACTCGGAGACGGTGTTTTTAGTAGATTGCATTTGTACGTATTTTAAGATTCAGAATTTCAAGCATATTACAAATAAATCATCGTGATCCTCTATAACATCTAGTTTAGATAATTTATTCAAAGTACCTAAATCGTCTGTCAGATTATTACTACTAATAAATACCAAAAACACCGTATTATCTATTAGTTGCCGACGTGAAGGAAAATACGGAGTTATAAAAAATGTTGAAAATATTTGTCTCTAAAATTTGGGATGTGGACAATACATAAAACATCAAAGATGACCTACAGTGATTCATAGTTTGGAAATGAAAAATCATGTCATGTTTTGGCAGGTGTCATTCATAATTTAAGATGTAAATATTACGGGAAAGAAGTAGAAACCAAATGCTTTAAACTCATAATTTCTCAGATTTACACAATCTTTAACATTAAAAAAAATGTATTCTCAGATGTTTCTTTAATTCGTATGTTAAAAATGCAACAAAAAAAAAAACAAGATGGTAAATGGATGAAAGAAAGACTAGTTTTAGCCACCTCGCATTCCAAGAAACAATGAGACCAAGCTTAGATATTTAAGCATGCAAGGATCAATCTGGTCGACATGCCAACGTGAATCCAAATATCATTGTTGTCTTTTTTCTTACCTCTTACTGTTTTTTTACAATTATTAAAGCTTTTGAACTGTAGAAACAAACAGAGTCACAAGACATTATAGTAGCTTTGGCTAACTACTTTGTAAGTTAGCCTTGTATTTTTCTCAATAACATGCATAGAAAAAATAGATAAGCTTTTCTTTCACAATCTCTTCGTATTTCGTGGCTCACTTATCTTCGCACCACACTCCTATATAAATCCCTCTAATTTCCTCGATAACCTTCAGTTTCAAAAGATAGAGAGAGACATATAGTCGATAACTATGGAGAGAACAACGACCTTATGGGTTTGGTTTATTCTTATGATTTTCTTAGGAATATCTATTGATGGATGTTTATCTCAAGGACATCAACATCTTCTGAAGAAGACACGTTCTTCTGCAGTTGTGGTCGGAACTGTCTACTGTGACACTTGTTTTAACAGCGCCTTTTCGAAAAAATCCAACCACTTAATCCCAGGTTAATTTGCTTTTTTTGTTTTTCTCTTCTTTCTCATGTTCTCTCGAGAAACTACTTGGAAAATTTTGGTTCTTGGAATACCAAAACATCAGTTATCAGTTTGTTTTAGCCGGTTTATGTTCAAATTTCTACCGGTTAGAATCTAAGTAATTCTAGTAATTTATGCCTGGTGAAACTCCAAGAAAATTCTGATTTCCCAAAATCTAGACCAAAACATCAGCTATACTGTTTCTTTCTTCTGATTCTTGTTGTATATCTCACCCAATATTTTCATCAATCTGGTTTCACCAGTTCTAGATTGTAACCATTTATTCCCTATGTAATTTCGGTTTACACCGGTTTTATGGATCAATACTAAGCTTTCTTGTTTGTGGGTCAAAAATCTTAGAAAGAATTATCTTTTGATGATAGTTATCTTAGAAAGAATTATGAACTATTTTATGGATCTTGTTGCAGGTGCTTTAGTTGCCGTGGAATGCATTGACGAGAACTCGAAACCGAGTTTCAAACAAGAAGTGAAAACAGACGAGCGCGGTGAATTCAAAGTGAATCTACCTTTCTCTGTGAGCAAACATGTAAAGAATATCAAGAGATGCTCCGTGAAGTTGCTAAAAAGCTCACAGCCTTACTGTTCTATAGCTTCTTCCGCAACTTCTTCTTCTTTCAAACGCCTTAAATCGAGCAATCATGGAGAGAATGCAAGGGTTTTCTCAGCAGGATTCTTCACTTTCAAACCTGAAAACCAACCAGAGATATGTAGTCAGAAACAGATCAATCTCCATGAATCCAAACCTCTTTTACCCGATCCTGCATTCCCTCAACCGATCAAAGATCCGATGCCTAATCCTTCCCCTCTACCAAACCTCCCAATCCTTCCTCCGCTTCCGGACTTACCTCAACTTCCTCCTCTTCTTCCTCCAGGACCGCATAAATCAGGTTCCTTTCATAACAAGAAATCTGATACCTTGGATGACAAGAAAACCGAAGTACGAAAACCCGATTTCTTCTTTCCTCCAAACCCGCTTAACCCGCCATCCGTCATCCCTCCAAACCCGTTAATTCCTTCTATCCCAACCCCAACTCTTCCTCCGAATCCGGTTATTCCTTCTCCCCCATCTCTACCACCGCTTCCGTTTCAACCTCCTCCTTCACCGTTACTCCCTCCTATTCCGGCAGTTCCAGGAATTCCAACTCTTCCACCCGTGCCAGTCGTAAATCCACCTTCACTGCCACCGCCTTATTCCCCTATTCCGGCTATTCCAGGAATTCCAACTCTTCCACCTTCTTTACCTATTCCTCTCCCTCCTGTTCCGGCAGTTCCAGGAATTCCAACTCTTCCACCCGTCCCAGTCGTAAATCCACCTTCACCGCCACAGTCTTCTTTACCTATTCCTCTCCCTCCCCTCATCCCTGGAATCCCTCCGGCTTCACCTTCCTTTTCTAATCACCATCAACCTTAAATATAAAACGGTTCCAATTATGTAATCTATATGTATCTTCCTCATGTCACTTTGTTTAAATTTTTGTTTTCCTTTGCATTTTCACTTGTTGGCTTGTTCTCACTTCAATAAATATTGTTAATCAAGAGTTTCGTTTCCTGCTTTTCTTACAAATCTTCAATTACAAACAGTCAAATACCATTTTAAAAAAAAACAATACTCCTTCCGTTCTAAATTATAAGAATTTTTAACCAAATTTATTTGTTTCAGAATGTTTTCAAATATCAATGCACATTTTCAATAAATAATTAATTTTATATAATCTAATATAGCCATTTAATTTGTTTTTATATTTTGAGAATTTGAAAAGTAATAAATTAAAAAAAAAAAGTGGTTAATGATGATTTTAGTTTTAAAAAATAATTTTTTTAATAAATGTGTTTTTAGCCAAATATTCTTATAATTTGGAACGGAGAAAGTAGAAGTTAAAGCTAAATGTACTAATTAATCTTAATCGAGAGATTTCGCTACTTTTGTAAACTATCTAAAAGTAAAGTACCTTTTCAAAATTATTAGGTTTTCATTGTGTACTTTATTTTGTTTTGTTTGTGTTCCTCTCAGTTTCAGTGAGCGAATATTATCAAAACTCACAATTCGAAAAATTATCCGATCTGCTATGGCGGAGACGTTTAAGATCCGAAGACTGGAGATCTCCGATAAGAGTAAAGGATACATCGAGCTTCTAGGTCAACTCACCGTCACTGGATCAGTGACCGACGAGGAATTCAATCGGCGATTCGAAGAAATCAGTTTATACGGAGACGACCACATGATCTGCGTCATCGAAGAAGAAACTTCTGGAATAATCGCTGCTACGGGAAGCGCGATGATAGAGAAGAAATTTCTGAGGAATTGCGGGAAAGCAGGGCATATCGAAGACGTTGTTGTGGATTCAAGGTTTCGCGGGAAACAGCTAGGGAAGAAAGTGGTTGAGTTTCTGAGTGATCATTGCAAATCAATGGGTTGCTACAAGGTGATTCTTGATTGTAGTGTTGAGAACAAAGTGTTTTACGAGAAATGTGGGTTGGTTTATAAAGGGGTTCATATGGCTAAGTACTTTGCTTGATGATCATCATCATCTTTGTTTTCTTATAAGAAGAATCTCATGTTTGCTTTATCACTTCAATAAAATGAAATAAATTTCGTCACTTGTAATGTTTGGAGAATTTATTTTTTTGGGATTTATCAAGACGAGCTTTCGAGTTTCAATGATTCCGATTTAACAGAATTTGGCATCACAAAAGGACTAATGATGGATACACTAAACAAAGCAAAAGGTGTAACAGATTGGAACAGGGAAGTGAATGGAATCAAGACAAATCTCCACCGCTTGATTGCCATAGATTGATGATGTCGGTAGCTTGGTTAAGGAGGAAGACACGATGAAGCTCCGAGATCCAAGGTTTGCTCTCCAACAAAGTTTTGAGCTCTTCCCAAGCATCTTTCCTAGGCCAGAAGTAGTATGGACTAAGTGGGATTGTTCCAAATCCTGGAATCATGTGGTCTAATGCAACTCCTATGTCTTTTTGCATCCACACAAACTTTAGTACCACTCTTGGTTTCTGTAGCGGCTTCACTAGCACACGCATCTTCTTCTGTAAATTGAGACACCATAATTAGAAGAAGATAATCCAGGAATCCTTTGTAACCAATGCATTTCAACTTTCTTTCACAAAAATTTCTTTCAAAAGTGTTTCAGAATCAACAATGAAGCAACATAAGGGAGGTTACATATGTATGCATCTATAAATTTAGGACAAGGATATGTGTTCACTGTTCAGACAGAGCTTTAATGGAACAAATTGTAATCACCTGTTTGGTAATGGAATCTCATGGAAACAAGAGATAATAGTGATAAAAGGAGCTAGATGATATATAAGAGAAAGTTAGTTTAAATCTTATTCTCTCCATTTTCTCAGATTTTCTTAGGAAAATGGTTGTTCAAATGATAAAAATGTTGCAACTTTGACTAATAAGTAGCTAAAACCCAATTTGTTCCAAGAAAAGATTTTGACGATGACTGACCTTTCCAAGTGACGGCGATTCAGATTCTGGTGGTTCATTAGAGAAGTTAAGATTAGAGGACGAAGATGCGAATATTCCAGGACTGATACCGGAGAGTCTCGTCGGGGTTTGACCTGAATTCCATGTAGAGCACGAAATCGATGGTATAGAAGAGGGTTTGAGCTTCGTTGATAGCGAGATATGAGCTCTAATAGGTTTCGAAGAGAGTTTCTGAGAAGGTGAAGCTATTCTGATCCCAAAAGAAGTATTTTGATTTGATTGAACCGCCATTTCAGCTGCGTTTGAAGCTTCTAAGCGAGCAAGAGGAAATAACAGGTTTTACGACTTGGGTCATTTCTGGTCGGGTCGGACCCAACAGGTTCGTGTTATAATTGTCGTATTTTCATTTCATGTCAAATTGATTTTTTTTCAGTGTCCAACAATAATTCTAGATATTGAAATGTTTAATAGTCAATATTTTTTTTAAGGATATCATAACCAAACTTTAAGAACAATTTTCTAAATATTTGGTACATAAATAATAATAAAAATATAGAAAATAATATTATGGAATTTTCCATTACCTCTATATGGCTGTTTCGAAAGGCAGCAATACAAAATAAAAAACACATTAATATATAACGTCTGCCATATTCCAGATAACATAACCAAAAAATCCAGACCTTGCAAAAAAGCATGGAACCTTTCTTCTTTTACAAAACAAGATAACATCACTGTTTTTTTTCAACTTTCTCAAAGTTTTTAAGCAATCAAATCATAGTCATCCAATTTGTCATTGTACTGAAGCACCTTCCGTTTAATCTTAGAAGAATCAACCCAAGTGATGAAATCTTCCATGTTCCGAGTTACCAAGAAAGCTGGATCAGTAATCGTGTCTGGTCCTACACGAATGTGCCCTTGCTCTATGTATGTCACAGCTTCTTTCAAGTGCTCTGCATACTTCAGGTGAACCAGCACAGTCGATAGTCTACGCCTGCAAAAATAAAACCGACATGAGGCCACCAAAATGAGATCATTGGCTCTGAGGGAAACAGAAACCGGATACATAGGCTCTTGCATAAACCCTTACCTACAGAAGGATGAAACTGATAACCGATCAGTTAAAGCCAAGCTTTTCCTAGTCGGTATAACACCCATGTTATATCTGCCATTTCAACATACATGGCATAATCACAAAGTCATTCAGCCATTAAGAAAACAAGTTTTATATTTATCGTTCTGAAGATCCTATACAGTAACTCAGCTCTAGACAGAAGCTAAGAAAGACACAGATTTTTGTAAGAATCCTGATTCAGTCAACTCCTCAAAATCGTTAAACCAGAAAACAGTTAGATCATACAAGGTACCAAGATGACATTCAACCTAAGAAAGTTCCAAACCAACTGCCCTAAAATCTATACGGAAGCTTATGAAGTAAGAACCCGAAATTCAAATGTTTCAAAGTTAGTTAAAAGAAGGTCTTTTAGATAACATCTCGGAGCTTATATAACAAGAAAAAAGATATAGAAGATCAATGAGATAGCTGCAGAAAATAATAGTTAGTTTTCTTGTTCAAAGACCTAAAAAACTAGAGGAAGCTAAGAACCAGTGCACTGTAAGCAGCTCTATATTAATACACACTGGTAAAATAAAACTCACAGCTTCTCCAAAAGCATATCAGTCATCTGAATCCTAAAAGCATCAGCTGGATCCATTTGTTTCATTATATTCGTCAGTTTCTGCACCATCCTACACAATCCTGAATATCTGCAACAACAAAAAAAAGTCTCAATAATCAGTAAACCATGATTCATCACAAAAAACACTGAAACTGAAAGAAGAAAAATAAGTAGAACAGAGCACTGAGGCTGAGAGTAAATGAACGAACTTTTTGTAATCATCACGAGAGCCCATGTGGTATCGATACGTAATCTCGTTTTCCCGATGCCCACCTTCTCTTTTCCATTCTAAGAAATTTACTTTCTTTAATATCTTCTTCTCATGAAACTTGAGCTTCCTCATCTTCAACACTTCTGCACAAATTATGCGAAATTAGGGTTGATTCGTCACATAGATTAAAATTCAACTCAACAGTTACATGTCCACTAGTTCCGATTCAACTCAAAAACCTTGTACAATCTAAAGAGAACGATTATGTTTTATAAATCTATGCACAATGGTTCTACGAGTAAAATCCAATTATTTTACCTGAGAGAGATTAATCGGCGTAGCTCAGATCAAGGATGAAACAATCAAACGGCGGTGAGGTTTTGAGGTTTGAGCAGAAAGGGGAAAAATGCTAGAGAAGCTAAAACCCTAATTCCGTAGAGGAGCTATACTGAGAAACCCTAATCGAAGGAGAAGAAGTGAGATAAATCCGACGGTCCTAATCCTTCGTTTGATTGTAAGGCTTTAGCAAAACGAAAGCCTGTTAAGTTGAGCCTTTTAATCTTCTTCTACTGGGCCTATAAAAGCCCATATTGTTTTTATCTTATTTAATTACTAATATGGAAACGAATTTGGAATGCTTTGAAAGATTGGAACTATTCAATCATTGTTGCAGTAAGTGGAAAAAACAACAATTTAATCACTCCACAACCGTAAAAATAAAATAAAAGGTTTTACAATAAGGTCCCAATGAATAATAATACACTACACTTCTTGATAAAACACATTATTAGTCTACTATAGTATCGATAACAAAATTTCAAATCCAATGCACACGTTGGCTTAATTAGACATATACACACACACGCACGCGCACGCACGCATGAGCTTGAAAGTTGAGAGTCTTGAGAATATTTGAGCCACCGACACAGTTCCGTGAGCATATTATTAATTGTTGATTCTCTTTTAATTAAACTTTTTTTTTTTTTTTATCTAATCTTCAACGTTATTGGTTTCTTTCCAATACATGTTTGTTCTATTTCAAGCAATAACATTCAAAAGAAACGTTTCCTTTATCTTTTTGGTTCTTTTCTGAATTGAATACTTCTGTTAGTTTTTTAATTGTCGTTTATGCTTTGTTATGTAACTTATCTTTCTAGTTTTTTTCTTTTTTTTTTCTCGTGCCTTGGGAGAAAGATGTTTATTAAATGGTACTTAAAATACTTAGCATTTAATCTTTGAAATACAAACTTGATTAAATATCTAGCCTGAAATAGAAATGACGTATTTAATTAAATCTACTGATATTTTACACGCTTTTCTCTTTCGTTTTTCTTCTTAAACTCTTATTCGAAATGACAATTAAATTTTACAATATATTATATAGTCATGTAAAAATGTCAACGTCTTAGATTTGCCATTGGAAAAATGTATTATTTTCTTAGAAAAATAGATAATTACGTCCCACAGCAATATAATGTCCGATGTCGGTGGAATGTATATGGTCATAGCCATAGAAAATAACATTAATTTTCTTGAAGCAACTCACTTGGTGTATGGGTTCCTCTATCTCCAAATGAAAACAAATAAATAAATCTTTAAGCGTATTAGAGATGCTGTCCAATCATTACGTGACAATTGGCGTTTAGTTAATTTCCAATAAAACATATGCTTGCACACGGCACACCCACACAAATATATCAATCGAATTTACACGAATTTGGTAATTGGTACGAATAGCAAACATGAATGAGATTGATGGAGATTTTGTGACGGAACATCATCATCTATATATATTATTATTATATTATTTATTCGCTGATGGAATGGTGTTTTTTTTTTTTTTTAATAACAATCTATTCATAGTTTCACATCTACACGTGTACATTTGTTTTTAAAAATTGTCTTCAGAAATTCAAATAACATTATATTTGATATTTCATTTTCCTAAACATGGCCGGTGAGATCATTGCTTAAAGCTTTATTAAAATGCAACTGCAGCTAGAAATCGTAGTTAGTCACTCTCACAGTTTTAATGAATTTAAGTTTTAAAATCCTAGTAGTTATAAAATTCGTTAAAAACAAACATGAGAAAATTTAATTAATATGGCGAAATTATTAAAAAATATTTACTTAGAGCAAATTCATTTGACAAGGTTCTCTTTTCTTAATACTATTATATTAATATATTATATAGTAACTCGTGCTGCAAAGCGCGGAGAAATATGGACTTCAAACTTTGATAGTTTATATTCGTATGAATTATTATTAGTGTTTTAAATTAGATTTATTTTATATTTTTAGTATATATGACTTATGTTGTGTTAATTAAAATTACTAATATATAATTACATGCGGTGTTATATGTTTTACAAAATAATTTAATAAGTTAAATTATAATATAATTTTATTACAAAAAATAATTGGTGTTATGCATATATTTTTATATTATTCAAAAATCTATAACTGTTTAATTTACTCAAATATATAAATTATTATCAATGATTAGAAATTTGATATGAGATTCATCATGATCCGTCTTTCTCTGCTCCGAGCCATCATAACCCATCCTAATTCATTATAAAAATAAAAATATTTGAAGATCCGGATGATTTAAAGTTGGATGGTAAGAAATTTAATTTTAATTTTTGTCCATAATTAATAAAAGATAAAAAGTGAGTTTAATTTTATGTGGAAAGTAATAATAATTTATAATATTATTTACCAATTTTTTGTTTAGTTATATTAATTTTATGATTATTATTGTATCTTTAATGACTTTATTTAAAACCATTTAATACTATATTGTTTAAATACTCTAATTAAAAAATTCATATTTATTTAGAAGATACTAAATATAAATAAACAAATTTAAATTTAAAATATTAAGAATTAAAATTTGAAATATCTATATATCGAGTTTGTGCTATTTATTATTATGATTATTAGTAAGATTTGAAAAAAAATAAAAAGATTATTGAATGGCATTTATTGTAATATCTCACATAAATGTAAGATTATTTTGTTTTTAACATTAGTCAAATAATTATATAGAGATTTTGATAATATAATTAATTTTAAATGAAAAACAAACTGAACCAGTTAGATAATGACACATATGGTAAGAGTTTCTCACTAAAAAGATAATTGATTATTCAGTAAACTCTATTTTTTTCATTTTATTTTTGTTATTTTAATAGTGAAAAACTCTGTTGAAAAACTCTGATGAGGATGTTTTTATGTTTTACTCCTCTACTAATAAGCAAAAAGAAATTTTTTATTAGTTGATTTACAAACATTCTGAAAATAATATAATCATATTCTTTTGAATTTTGTTTTATTACATTTTAAAATAAAAACATTTACGATGGTTTATAGGATTATATTGATTTTAAATTTAAATTTATTTAAATAAAATGAATACAGTTTCTAAAAGTAAATCTATATTGAATTAAAAATACTAGAGGTATATTAAATATTTTTTTGTTTGTATTTTTGATAGAGACACTCTTGAAAATTTGTTAAAGTATGTAGGTTATTTCAATATCATGAATAACACCCAAATTTAATTTATACTTTAAGTAGCTTAATTAAATAGAAACTGATTTTGACTAAATTTTTTAAAAATAACTAACCAAGACAAAAATATGATTAAATTTCGAAATCAAAGAAAAAAAATCCAAGAAAAAGACCATCTCAATTTGGTTCTATTTATGGCTGTTTTTAAAAAAAGTTTAAAATGTATCTATTTATGTTTGTTACTTGGTTCATGACGAAACCTATTAATTTCTTCTTATGCATTCATCCATTGGTTTCCTATAAATACCATTGAATCCCTTGTTCACAAAAAACACTCCCTTACTAAAAAAAAAAATGTTCAAATCTTGTATTCCCTCAGCATTATGATTTATGTTTCTTTTAAATTTACATATTTTCGAAATTTCGGAATATCATAATGTTGAAAATGCTAATTCGTTCGGCTCGGGGCCAGATTTATACCATACTTCAATTGAAATCAAGGTAACAAGCTAGTTTAAGTTGTCATCTAATTTTATGGACGTATTTTTAATCTTTGAATTCTTAAAAAAAAAAATACTTCCAGAAACTTTTAAAAAAATTATTTTGGGTTGACAAATGACAGCTGTGAGCAATGAATATATTGGTCCATCTATATGTTTAGATTTAATTATCATATATACTGTAGGCCTACTTTATTTATTTATTTGCCAAATATCCAATATTTATTATTTAGATCTCTATCTTTGTCATGGCGGTCGCAAAACGAGAGATCCACAAGTCTAGAATATGCCATCTTTGAACAATTGTAATTATTCGTTAATTGATTTTTATTAAAGAACCGACACAAAATCAAAATTTGCCTTATGAATTTGAATTATTTCGATAAGAAAATGAAGTGCAAACGGAAATATAAAGGCAAATAAAGAAAGCTGTCATGTTTTCCAGAATTTGCTCAGAAGATGAAGGAAAATATAATCATCATTAATCTAGTTTCTAGTGTACTTTTCTATACCATTTTATCTAAATTTTGATTAGATTTAGGTTGATTGATTTTTATATATATTATTTAGTTCAAAATAACATTAATCAACATGAAACCAAAGCTGCATGAATTGGTTCAACGAATGGTTTGAATTTATTTTGTGAATTAAATATTATTAAGTTTTATATGAAAAATAACTTCAACAATATTTAAATAAATACTTTAACTGAAATACAATTTAATTTTAATTTCAATCAAATTTAAAATGTTTGGATTGGATAAGATCAAAACATTCTACATTAGAGCCTTCTTTTGATAAAGTAGTTTTGGCATTTAACTTGTGGATTAGTTATGCTTAACGACACAAATAGTTTGGATGCAAGACCAGTGCTAATGTGGTTTAGATAGAACTGAAACTTTGTTACTATTTAACTTCCTATAAAAATCCAATTCCATTAGAAAAAAAAAAAAAAATAGATTGAATGTATTTGGTCAACCAAATTTCGTTTTCCTCTAAACTTTTAAATTTATCCAAGATACATATAAGTGCGTGTGTATAAATGCATATGTGCTAATGGCACGTATTTTTTAGTTTATTTAATTAAAAGCTATCCTTTGGCTTTGCATCAAACAAAACAAAAATTAAAAATCAATTCCAAAGAATATTAGAAGAAAAATTTCTCACATTTTCGTTATAAAAAAAGACTATACAAATTACATATGTTGCCGACAAAAAAGAAAAAACCTAAAGACTGCTCTCTTTTTTTTTCCTCCTTGGTAGAAAAAAAAAGTGCTGAATTTTGCACATTCTTCTCTCCGACGAGTTTCATCTTCATTCTCCGGTGAACCAGAGAATCTCCTCACTTACCACGAATTAAAATCTATACCTTTTTCATTTTCTTCATTTCCTGCGGCTACTTTTACAGAGTTTTAAAGGAATCAATCGCCATTGCGGAATTTCAAAGCCTTCTCTAATTTTTTTTTCCTGTGACTTGAAGTGTTGACTTCAATTGACAAAACGTTTTTTTTTTGGGTTTCTGAAAGCTGTCGTTTTGTTCTCTCTAATTAAAACCTGAGATTCTTCTTATTTTTTCAACTACTTTCTTCTTTTATTTAATTGAGCAAGATCTGTGTTTAGTCACATTAAGCCGATGATCGATGTGTGATTAATGCTCACAGAGTTGCCTTGTATTAAGTGGGAGATTACATTTTCCAAACGATAAGTATATTGCTTTATAAGTGTTCGATGCTATTCCTCTGAGAGTTTTTATTTTTTTTGGGACTGAGAGAAGCTCTGTGAGAAGGGGGTAGGTAGGTAAATTATAAAAATGTGTAAAATGGAGAAGTTTCTTTACCACAGGAAACTAATAGAGATGAAGGTTAGGCTTTTAGGAGAGAGCAAGGTTGAGAAACTCAAGAACTCTTTTGTTTCAAGGCCTCGTATGAGCTTATGGATGATTCGTGCTGTTACCGTATTGTTGCTTTGGAGTTGTTTTGTTCATTTGATGGCTTTGGGAGAGATGTGGGGACCTAGATTCTTCAAAGGTTGGCCTTCTTGTTTCAATCATCATGATTTGTCTACCGCTGCAGAAATGAAGTCTCTTCCCACAAAAATCGCCCTTCCTCCTAAAAGTAAGTTTCTTTTTGAGAAGATTGATTGATCAAATTTGTTGTTGAATTGAATAATGTAGCTAACTTGGAGATGAAATCTGGAAACTAATCTTTTGATTTTTTTGTTCTTGTCAGGGTTATATCAGAACAATGGTTATCTTATGGTTTCCTGCAATGGAGGGCTCAATCAAATGCGAGCAGCGGTAAGATGAGAACTAAACTTCTGGAAGTTACTTCTCTTTGCAAGGGTCATCTTTTAGTGATATGATTTGCTTATTTTCTTTTTTTGGTTTGCTTTCTACAGATATGTGATATGGTAACTGTTGCCAGATACATGAATGTTACACTTATTGTGCCAGAGCTTGACAAGACCTCGTTTTGGAACGATCCAAGGTATGTATCTCAGCAGTCTAACCTGAATCTTCTTTGTCAACTCTGTTTTTATTTGTTTTATCGATTTGTCAATCTCTTAATATGTTTTCTTCTTCGGAGCAGTGAGTTTAAAGACATATTCGATGTGGATCACTTCATAAGTTCGTTAAGAGATGAAGTTCGGATACTCAAAGAGTTACCTCCAAGGCTTAAGAAAAGGGTTGAGCTTGGAATTTACCACGAAATGCCTCCTATTAGTTGGTCGAACATGTCTTACTACCAAAATCAGGTTAATTTTCCAAGTTTTGTATTTTTGTTTGAGATTGATGCTCACTTCGCTTCTTATACCTAAATCAGTTTACTAAAAATATTTCTGGAAACAGATTCTTCCACTGGTGAAGAAACATAAGGTCTTACATCTGAACAGAACAGATACTCGACTCGCTAATAATGAATTGCCTGTGGAGGTTCAGAAGCTGAGGTGCCGAGTAAATTTCAACGGGCTTAAGTTTACTCCTCAGATTGAGGAATTGGGTAGACGAGTAGTCAAGAGTCTGAGAGAGAAAGGTCCCTTTCTTGTCCTGCATCTCAGATATGAAATGGATATGTTATCATTTTCCGGTTGCTCACATGGTTGCAACCCCGAGGAAGAAGAAGAATTAACAAGAATGAGGTACAGAAAAATACGAAAATCTTCTTGCTTTTTGTTTTGAATTTTATGGATTTGTTGATGTAAATTATCTTTGTTGGTAGATATGCTTATCCATGGTGGAAAGAGAAAGTCATAAACTCTGAGCTGAAGAGGAAAGAAGGTCTTTGCCCTTTGACTCCTGAGGAAACCGCTCTTACGCTGACCGCATTGGGAATTGACCGTAATGTTCAAATTTACATAGCTGCTGGAGAAATCTACGGTGGTCAAAGGCGGATGAAAGCTTTAACAGACGCTTTTCCAAATGTGGTAAGTAGTCAATCCATTTTCTGCAAGTTTTTTCAAACCTGTCTTCCATTGACTCCATTATCTTAACTAACTTAGGTCCGGAAAGAAACTATACTCGAATCCTCTTATCTGGATTTTTGTCGGAACCATTCATCTCAAATGGCTGCACTTGATTACCTAGTGGCTCTTGAGAGTGATATATTTGTCCCAACCAATGATGGTAACATGGCAAGAGTTGTTGAAGGTCATCGCAGGTGTGCTATCGTTATCTTTCTTCTTCTTTCTTCCCATATTTATCGTCCCGACGCTAACACCATTTTTCTTTCAGATTCTTGGGGTTCAAGAAGACAATTCAGCTGAACAGGAAATTCCTAGTTAAACTGATAGATGAATATACTGAAGGATTGTTGAGTTGGGATGTGTTTTCGTCCACTGTGAAGGCATTTCACTCTACTCGAAAGGGAAGCCCGAAGAGACGGTTAGTGATTCCCAATAGACCAAAGGAAGAAGACTACTTCTATGCCAACCCGCAAGAATGCCTACAGCTGTTAGATGAACCATTGAGAGTCATTTGAAGAATGTAACTTCACCATTGGCGAGAAAACGGCTGAATATTGGGTCTAAAGCTCTAATTTACTAGTCTGAAAGATGAGCATGCAGTGAGTTTTACAGATTGAAGTTATTTGGGGTTCTCAGTGTAGAGATTTCTGAAAGAGCTTCCATGAATGGAAGAAGAAATGTTGATTGAAGCATACATTGTAAAGTTTGGCAGATTTTTAGAAAGGGGTCTTTGAAGAACTGTCATTTGGCATCCATGGCCTTGCCAATTTTGTTAGCTAAACAAAAAGTGCCATTTTCTGTAATTAAACCTTCGTTTCAATATACATATTTCAGATTACTATATTCTTTCTTGAAAATTTTAATACCAAATTTTCTACATTTTTTTTCTACAGCTAGTAAATGTTTATATGAAGGAAAACATATATTAATGAATGGAAATTGAGATAAATCAAATAACCAATAGCAAATGACATTTACAGATTCTACAATCTACAGTACTTTAAGAATCAATTTAAACAATTAGTTGTTTGGTATTATTATTTAAAAAAGAAATTGATGATATATTGAATCGATTTTACATAGATAGAGACCGCTTAAATGACAATACATAGAAGATATGATCACTTGAAAATTTAAATGATTTTTATATTCAACTACTTAAGATATAAATATAATTCGTGTTTCTTTTTATCAACTTTAGGTTATGAAATTTATGACTATAATATATATATATAAATATATATTGTTTTTTTTTGTTGAAATATGACGATTATATCGGCTAGTACAAGATCACTAATTTTCACATACTTATTCAATATGCTCCACTACCTAAACACCTAAAGTGGAGTCCGTTCCTATTTATATTGTTTTGTATGCAAGATTACTATATTTTCAGCTATTTTATGAGTTGAAAACTACTTTGGGCTCAAAAGTTCAAAGCCAACTAACACGCAATTTTGTGGTTTTACAACCAAAACACTTTCAATTTTTGCAATCATTTTGAGAAGAAATGGAATATAGTCCCTGACTCACTAACTCATTATGTCCATTTTAAAATTATTTTTAAGAAAATTAAACCAGAATTTATATCTCCAGAAAATACACATTATTTCAGGTGCTGAGTATGTAGTTTCAAGTGTGTTCGAGTGATCCAAGAAAAAAAAATAACTATTCCAATAGTTATATAAGTGATCCAAGAAACATTTAATAGATTTATAATAGTATCAACGGGTGGTGATCCAAGAAATACCATTTCATCAAATTTCGTAGAGGTTCTTGATCTTATCGATACCAAACTCATCATTTACATGATTATATATATATATATATATTTTTTTTTTTCTCTCATCTGTATTATATTCTTTGACACTATAATCATCTCATTAATTGCAAATTTATACTATATATTGAATCAAAGATATATCTGTATGATTATATTGCTTTCTTCAAACGAAATTTACATCACTGTTACAAGTATATATAACATGATGTTTCTAGCCGTTTCGATATGTCTCCCCTCCTTTGGGTTTCTTCAACATCTACCTTTAATTAATTGCTTATTGATTGGATTTAATAATGTTGGATCCACTGAGACACATAGCTTTCGCAGCACAACAAGTACACAAAAAGTGGATGAAGATATCATTATTAATTAATGGATTCAAAAAGCAGGTGGCTATTTTTTACGGGGTTTAATAGTTTTTTTTGGGGTCAAAACAATATTTTAAATTAGAAGTTTGAAAATCCAAACTGGGGACACACGACCTACAAATGTAGCTAGTTCATGAGAGTAATGTCTGCGAGCTAAACAATCAGCATTATAGTTAAATAAGCGGTGAGAGGCTTTGACATTAGCTATTGACATATAGATGATGATGGTGTTATGCTGATGATGATATATCTCTGCTAATGATTTGCAACATAACCCTTTTTTTTTCTTTTTCTGGTCAGCAAACAAAAACTCTTTAGTCTTTACAATGTGGTAGTATTACTGTTCCTCTCTTGATGATCCTCTTCTTTAACACCAGCCAGTAACCCTAACTCAACATGCTGATCCTTAATCCTGCTTATAACCCTTGACAGATCTTCCCCATCAACAACACCAAACGATGAAGACATTGTGTCCTGTCTTCTACCTCGAGACCGACCTTGTTTAATCTTTAGTATGAACTGTGTCACTTCTCCTATGGATGGTCTTTTCCTTGGTGTCTTGTGCACACACCTGTTTGCAATCTTCGCCAATAATCTCACTTCTTCAATGCTTGCATTGCCCACTAGTTTCTGATCGAGTATTTCGTCGATACCATCAGGACTCATCGAAGCCTGATCATCAGCAAAACAGAATCAATGATCACACAGTCACTCACCAAATTAATCCTATTCATTTTGGTTATATTCAGTCTACTTTTGAACTTACCAGGTTGATGTATTCCATCAGATTTTGTTGGGGATGGATTGCAGTAATGAGCTCAAGAATGATGACACCAAAACTGTAAATGTCGCTCTTCATCATGTATTTGTTTGTAGAAATGTATGTTGGATCCATGTATCCGTGAGTACCCTTCAATCCGGAAGTCATTCTATCTAAAACCATCTCTTTTGACAACCCGAAATCAGCAACCTATCCATCAAAAAAAGAAAAGTTAAACCAAGTTTTAAAGATTTAACCAAACAGTTTTGAAAGCGTATAAAACATTTGCTCTCTTACCTTAGCTCTCATGGAATGATCTAACAAAATGTTTGCTGACTTAAGATCACGGTGTATAACTGGTGGTACAGCCCCTTCATGAAGGTATTCAATGCCGTGGGAGATGTCAAGAGCGATTTGAAGCCGCTCTTCCCAATTCAAGACTTGTGTTTTTTCACCTGAAATGCGAAGTATAAGATCTTGAGAAACACTAAAGTGATCAATATCCTGCTGCGACTAGTATCCGGGTGTCTTACTTCCATACAAAAGATTCTCCAAACTTCCATTACTCATGAACTCATAGATCAACATCCGATGACTTTTATCGACACAGTATCCTACCAAGTTCACAAGATTCCGGTGATGGAGCCTCCCAAGTAAAGATACCTGGAAACAAGAAACCCAACACTGCTCTGTTAACCCCTCCATTATGCACGGACCAAGGCAATCAGAGGATCAATACACTTACCTCGGTTTGAAACTCTCTGTCTCCTTGACTTGAATTAGAAGCATGAACTTTCGCAGCAGCTAATCCTCCATTGGGCAGAATCGCTTGGTACACAGGACCAAAAGATCCTTGTCCTAGAACGGTAGTGAAATTTTGTGTTGCTTTCTGAATATCCCTAAAGAACTTTCAGACCATAAGCTACTACAACCCAATAGCAGATTCATGCAAAGTCAAGCTTTGGAGAGAATGAATACTCACTTGTAGTGATATATAGGTATGCTGGATGCAGATACAGCGAGATCTTTGTTATGGTTGTTCCACCGTGGCTGATGTTGAGCTGGTGCAACATTCTCAGGTGACTGTAACGATTCGGTGTTTGAACTATCATCAGGGCTAACTATGCCTCTTTTAGCAGTGTGAACAGGTAGAGTTGGGGTATTCTGTTCGTTAGCGCATCGCCTTAGGTGAGAACGGTCATTGTACCATTTTATGGCAAAGAACAAGAGTAGAGCGAGCAAGAGACCAAGTGCAAGCCCAACCGAAATGCCAATCACTACCAAATCACTTCTATTCACCATTTTGATATCATTTTGCAAACCATAAGGCAATTGAATCCAAAGATGGGATCTTCTGTTTCTGAAAAACCAATGTTCCCTGCAAACATTCAGAATCAAGGTTTTGCATCATGAACATATTACTAGACCTTCAATTATGAAATCAAACTCTACCAAAATAATCATCTAGACATAGTATACGAACTCCATGTTTGGTAAACTAGCTAAACAAGGTAACAACACTATCAGAAGCTACTCAACTGATTTTTACAACAGACAAAAACTTCACTCACAAGCATAGCATAATCAATGGAATGGCATCTAATAACTCAATAACAAAAACTCCTCTGTGATTCTCAGAAACTTATTATTTGCTAATCCAAAAGTAGGAATGAGCATCAAAGATTCAATTTTTTTTTCTCAAATTCTATGTGATCGTCTCTGTGATACAACAAAATTGGAAAGAGATTCATGCTAAACCATAGATCCCACTTTTCTTCTATTCTGGGAGAAACCCTACAGATAACACGCAACCAAAGTCGCAGTGAAAAATCAAAGAATGTTTCAGTTTCACAGATTCAAAGCCCAAAATCACAAATTGTGCTCCAACACTACTAAAATCGCCTAAATTTAAGAACTTTATATATTCTTCACAACTAATCGAGATCGAAATCAAGTGGGTTCAGTCAAAAATCTCGAAATAAGAAAACTGAGGAGCCTTTTTACCTACCAGGAATTGCAAAATCAAAAACCTAAGAGAAACAAAAGGCCATTGAACATTTCTTAACGCGCGAGCAAAGATGTTGAGGGTTTTGATCTGTGCAAAAGTGTAATCGTCTTCTCACGCTTTTAAAGAAAGTCAATCTACATGAGGACCTCGTCCACAAAGTAAACTGATGAACAAATGGAACAGAGCAAACTGCAGCATTTATTTTTTTAGAAACTTTATTATTATTTTTCCTTTTTTTTTAGACAGAATATTTGACGACAAAAAAAAGAAAAAGAAAGACAGAATATTTATTTCGCTTAAGAAGTGGATAACGCGTTTATTTTATCATTTTATTCTAAAAAATAATTGGGCAATTTGAGATTTTCTGGTAGGCTTATAGAAAAATTTGAGATTTTCAATTGCACATCAATTCACTGCAAGAAAATATAAAATTAAATTCAAATATATATGAAATCGAGCTAGTTTCATAATTAAGCTATTGTTGTTTGGTTCAAATTTGATATTTCAAGCTCTTGCATTGGTGGTTTAGTTCAAATTTGACATTTTCAATACGAAATAAGAGAACTTGCAAAACATACTAACTAAAGCATTTAACTATGAATGATTGCATTTTAATATCCTTAACCCAAAAAAAAAAATTATTGAATTTAGATATCTTACTATTTTGATTTAGGGGTGAATGATTTGAAAATATGAAACCCAAAGGCATTAAATAAAAAATAAAAGTTGTACTTCAAGTTGGTGGTCCAACATATAATTTAAATGGAGATTTTTTCGTAGTTCACAATTGATGACTTGACCAAATCCAGCTTGGTTTGCTCTCTTTTTGTTTTTGTTGACATATCTACTAGTATTTCTAGCTACAGTTTCTTTCCGAATAAAGTTAGAGAAATGTCATATTACATAATGTATTTTCCTTAACAAACATGTTCTCGTGGGGGAATATGATTCAAAGTAAGGCTACTTCCATGGAAAAAAAACATTTATTTTCCAATCTGTTAACAAAACTACAAGTGAGTGGATGAAACAATGTTTATATGAAATGATAACTCGAAAAATTATTATATCTCACCCCCAAAACAATGAGAAAAAAAAGCAAATATATCTCAAAAGACAGCAGAAACACTCTAAACCAGTTAATAAACTCTTCATGTAAGGTATTATACTAAGATTCAGCATTACATGATACGTCCATTTGATGGTTTTAACAAGCTAGTAATTAAAGTAAGAATAAAACAAGGGTCAACTAATGACGATTAGGCAGGTCATTGTGAACAGGAGTTCTTTTCCTCGGCTTCACTGGTGAAGGATATTCGTGTTTCATCAGATGATCGACCTCTCTTTCTAAATCCGTCAGCATTGAATCTTTCAATGATGGATTCTCTACACTTTTTATTTCAATCAGTTTCAGAGCTTTCAACTGCAACAAAATATATCAATGCTTAACATCGAGAAGAAGATACTGTTGATAATTCATTGTAAAAGTGTTTAACCTCGATAAGCCAATTCAAAAATAAAATTTGGTTCGGGAAAATGTATGTTAATTCAATTCTGTATGAAAAAACACCGAAACAGAACAAAATAAAAGACTAAACATGCACAACTTAAATTTTGTTTTGAAGACTAACATATATTTGAAAAAATCAAAACCATACCAAATAGATTTATAATCAATTCAATTTTGTATTGTTAACTATTTTGCTTAAACTTAAAACCACTTGTTCTTACTGTCGCAAATAAAACCAATCAACTTGTTCAACTGTCGATATGCCATTTTTTAATTACCTTCCGTCCCGTCAAGAGATCTCCATTTTCCGATCCACCTACATATATATAAGAAACTATTAAGACTATATTGTTTAAATGTAAAGCTTTATAGTTCATTTAAATATTCAAAATTTTATTCTAAAAATATAATTGTAGGATGCTTGATCTTGTGCGAATGCAACACTTACGTACCAGTAAATCTCGTTTTGGCTCGCTATATATATAAGTATATAACTATGTCTTTGTGTTTGTGTTTATAAGATAGAAATATGTATGCCTCTTGTTAACATTATATATGCTCAAATCAACAAAAAAAAACATTATATATATATGCATGTATTTTTGTTTTATGATGAGTACATGTATTCAAGGATAAAATGATGCAAGTAGACAATATCGTCATCACCATCGAAAATTCGAAATAATGAGTAGATTCAAACCTCGGAGCCCATCAAGAAGGAAAATGAGGAGGAGAAACCCTAAAACGAGGGTCGTTAACTTCACAATTGACTTCTTCATATGATATCCTTGATCGTTGTACTTAGTACTTGCGTTGCTTTTGTAAAATATATATCAGTTCTTCAACCTTTGACCTCGAGGATCAATATATACAATTAGTGTTGTATATTAGGATGGTTATAGATTTTGTAAAAACAAGAGGCTAGCTAGGGTTTTCCGACAAAAAAAAAAAGATACTTCTCCTTGGTAATAGTAAGGAGGTTTATTACTCCATTAAAGAAGTATTTATTGAATAACTAAAAATAAAAATAATTAAAAACATCGTCCAGATTCCAGATAAGCGTTTTGGAAAAAAACTGGAGACATCTTTTCACACACAAAAAAGCATCTCTATTCATTTCAAAATAAAAAATAAAGCATCTTTAGTCTTGTTTCATTGGCAACGAGTCACTGCTGCTAGTAGTCGGTATACACATGGTTACGAAATAAATCAGGGTTCATTTATAAATTTTGAAGCTAATCTTACTCTTTCTAATTAAACCCTTATAACTACTTGGTAGAGAACTTAAAACACTGGTTGCGCTTAGGGTTTATAAATAAGTCTGAATTTTTTTTTATTTTACCCAAAAAAATGATCCCTTTTAACCCTCGATTTGCTAAATGATATGCTTTGGTGGACCATTTTTAATGAAATTTATAATAGATTATTATTATTATAACATCGAAATTGATATATTCTTTGAGAGACACGAGGACTAGTTCTCCGATTCTAGTCGCTCCTTGAAATAAAAAATTTCCTACTATGTAATATTCTGTTATTTGTACAAAATAATAATAATAATACAAAATGATTTGTTTCATAAAGATGGACCATAGCAATTCCACCAAACCCAATGATTCGGGCCCAAAATCAGGCCTAGTACTATAGTAGATATATCTAATATCCATCCGGTTAATCATATACTATAAGTAAACCGGTGTTTAGACATAAATTCAGAAAGACCATCATTACATATTTACATGGTAACAGAGTGGTCAGGTACTTCTCAATCAGAAGCTATGCGCAAGAGTCAAGACCATCAATGACTATAAAACAGATTTACAAAAGAAGGAGGTTTAGGGGTTGGTTCTTTCTAAAAGCTGTCTCTATACAAAAGAAGTAGAAAAGAGTAAGAAAATAAAAGAAGCAGTAAATGAAAATCAAAGGATCTTTTAGAACAGTAACAGTTAACCACCACAGTCCATGAGATCATTTACCACGACCACTTCCTCTGAACCAAACACATGCAGTCTCTTATGTCACGTAACCATATCTTTCTCTATATCACCATTAAATACATGTATCTCTTAATTTACCTGTATATAAGACAGAGAAAGAGAGAAAGAGAAAGATAGTAACCAAGCATGAAGAGTTTGTGGATTTTTGTTGTGTTCTTAGAGCTTGTCTGGTTTGGTAATGTCAATGGCCAATCTAGAGATCATCATCCTCTTGCTCCAGCTTTCTTTGTGTTTGGAGATTCCTTAGTTGATAGTGGAAACAACAATTACATTCCAACTCTTGCACGAGCTAATTATTTCCCTTATGGAATTGATTTTGGCTTCCCCACTGGTCGTTTCTGCAATGGCCGTACAGTTGTTGATTATGGAGGTACCTAAAGAGATCACATGAAATTTGGTTTTACATTTTTACCTTTTTAAACTAACTTTCACAGTAAAATGTATAATACGTTTTGGGTTGTAATGTAGCAACGTACCTAGGCTTGCCATTGGTGCCACCATTCTTATCTCCTTTATCAATTGGGCAAAATGCTTTAAGAGGGGTTAACTATGCATCTGCAGCAGCTGGGATCTTAGATGAAACTGGTCAACATTATGTGAGGATCAAGAAACTAATAGTCTTCTACCAAATAAAGACTTCGAGAACTTTTATTTTCTTTTTCATATTGGTTCATTGACCTTTGTTTTTCCAGGGAGCAAGAACTACATTTAGTGGACAGATATCACAGTTTGAGATAACGATAGAGTTACATCTTCGACCTTTATTTCAAAACTCTGCAGATCTGAGAAAGTATCTTGCGAAATCGATCATTACCATCAGTATAGGGAGCAATGATTATATCAACAACTACCTTATGCCTGAGAGATACTCCACCAGCAAAATCTACAATGGAAAAGACTATGCAGATCTCCTGATCAAGACTTTCTCTGCTCAAATATCGGTAAGTTAATGATCTTTCATTACTCTCTCATAATCTCATCTCATACTCATAAAGCATAAAGTGTGTTCTTTTACAAAAATCTTTGGCAGAGACTATACAACTTAGGTGCAAGAAAAATGGTGTTAGCTGGGTCTGGACCATTAGGTTGCATACCGAGTCAGCTATCTATGGTACGCAGCAACAACAGCAACAGTGTGTGTGTGACAAAGATCAACAATGTGGTTTCGATGTTCAATAGCCGTCTGAAAGATCTAGCAAATACTCTCAACACAAGTCTTCCAGGATCTTTCTTTGTCTATCAAAATGTCTATGATCTATTTCATGATATGGTTGCGAATCCCTCTAGATATGGTAAAATGACCTTAACTCTATCAATATGGGTTTACTCTTATATCTATACATAGGAACTTAGTTTAAGTTCTCCTTTTTGCAGGTCTTGTAGTACCAAACAAAGCGTGCTGCGGCAATGGAAGATATGGAGGAGCCTTAACATGCCTTCCATTGCAGCAACCGTGCTTGGATAGACATCAGTATGTCTTTTGGGATGCATTTCATCCAACAGAAATTGCCAACAAAATCATAGCTCACAATACCTTCAGCAAGTCTGCAAAATATTCCTACCCTATAAGTGTCTCTCAGTTGGTTAAATTGTAGAGAAATGTTTCTCAAAGCTAGATTTGCTTCTCATTTCAAGATTTCCTCAGTTTTCTAGTTTCTAGTTAGAAGACTCCAAGTATGGGATTTGTATGTAACAATTGCCCATACCTGTGAGATCATATCTATATTCTAATAAGTTTAACCTTACTTTCTCATATGTCATAATAAGTGTTAGCCAACAAGACAACAGATTATTCTTCAACAGTCATTATTTGGAAAGCGAAGCTTAAAACTTAAGATGCAGAGAAGGAAAATTAGCATATTTTATATATTTTTCCATGTGGACGAGACAGGTATATAGAGAACGTTTTCTTATCCAGTGAATGTAATTTACAGAAAGCTACAAACAAGTTTATCTTACACTTTTTCCCGAAACTTTTAATCAATGGTGAAGCATATCATTGCTGACGAAGTCTTCATCAACAGTGAAGGTGCTCTTCGATTTCCAGTTTTGCTAGGCAGCCAAATTGTTATTCTTTCAAGAATGACACGAAACAGACAATTACTTATTGTTCAGTGGACAGATGCATCAAATCTTGGCTCATAAAAGCACACTTGGCTGTTGCAGGACTGAAGAGCACACCCAGATATCCAAGACCAAATCTTCTTATCCACATTGTAAAGAAGACCTTTTCCTTGATTCCATGACGTAAAGCAGATCAAATTATCTTGTCCAAAACACTCAAATCTCTCAGCTGAAATTCTCAGAAGAGCACGGAAGTACTTTGGTGGCATTCTACTTATCTCTACCCAAGAAACCTTTGTGTGATCAAGCTCCCATATCCTCATGCTCTGAAGAGTACTATAGAGGCCAATTCTTCCCACGAGAAACAATCTCTTCTGAGTTCCAGCAACTAAGTAACCATCCAATAAAGATCTGGGGAATTTAGCTGGGATGTGTTCCCATTGCCCAGTGTCAAGCCTATACATCATCAAACCAAGAGGCGAAAGAGTTTCTAGATATAACCGGGAATCACAATAAGCCATTTTTGAAGAGCATAAGTTTACCGCAGGCATTATCTGATGTAAGGACCATTTGTCAGTTTTGGAATCATAAACTTCGGTAGGAAGTGACTTATCGCCATAAATATCACTTGTGGCTATGACTTTGAACGATTTGTCTGAGCGATCCACGACCATAATCAACTGCCTTTGTTGGTTATAGTGCATGCTCGGTAGAGTCCTCCAAGTCTGCATCAGAGGATTGCATACTAAAGTTCTGAAAGTTAGACCATCTAGACCCGAAAAGCAAACAAGACCACCTGAAGAACCAACCAACCAAAACGCCCATGGAGGCAAAAAAGTGAATGGAACTTTGTACCATGTCTTCAATGGCAAGCTAAAAACCGAGCATTGCGGAATCTGCGGTGAGTTCTTCCAAAAAGTGAGAAGACAAGGTCCATGAGATGACACATTTGAATGAAACTTGAGAAAACCATTATCCTGAAGAATCGAGTTCCATTTTTTACAAACGGATCGGATTCGAAAAATCATAAATGGTGGAACCCTAGCTAAAATCTCATTCAGCAAATCCTCAGGAAGCATAGCCCATATACCATCCTCCATCTGCACATCAGCAACAACTGGTTTACCAAATGAAGCTACTGTTTCTTCCTCAAAACCACGAGGTTTCGTCTTGACCACTTTCTGCCTAGAAGGACTCGTGTTTCTCGACCCAACTCGACCTAAAGGACTAGTGTTCCTCGACCCAGAACCCTTCAATGGTGAAGCTTGCTTCGATGAAGTACTACTCTCTTCATCTTCATTCTTCGTAGATGCAGAGCAAGCCATCGAATTTCCAGAATCCGATGACTTGTCCACACTACCCATCAACAATCCCCAAAATCCTAAACGTTCCATTTTCAAACTCAAATCCAAACCATTAGCTGTAACCTCAAGATGACTTAGATCCCCAAAACCCCAGAAAGATCACTCAATCATCGATGAAACAACAAACCAGTAGAGAGCATCAGATCCTCGAACAAGAAAAAAACCCAGTAGAAGAACAACAAAGTGCCCGCAAAGGAACTCAAAACTGGGGCAAAATGGATCGAAAGCTACGCAATCAGCTAGCCTTGGAGTTAGAGCAAAGGTTCTAACTTTTGATCAGTAATTAGTAATTTACCTCAAAGCTTCGTCCTTTCGCATCCGATGACATATAAATTTTGCCAGCTGGGTTTTTCTCGAGAGCAACGGAGAGAGAGAGAGAGTGGAGAGACCTAATATACAATCCTCCTCCAGCTTCAATTCCGAGAAAGGAAACAAATCGGGCTTGTTATCGTCAAACAGAAGTAAAGGGGCCAATTTGTAATTATATTAAAAATATAGAGGTGGAGAATATCAAATTCGGAGATAAAGTAATCAGGTGTGAGTTATCACAGGTGAAACCCAGCTAACACCCAACCACTAATCGACACATACCAAGAAAATAATATTTTTAGTCTGAATTTAATTTAAAAATAATACATGAGTACAATAAAATACAGAAGTTATACTAAATCCAAATATTATATTCTACTACGTGTTGTAACTGGGTTCCACTTTTTTTTTGTTGACAATAACAAGTTCCACTAAAAAAGTTGTATGAAATGAAATGGTCAAATAATTGAAGAAAATAAAATAAATTCATTTTTTAACTAATTGGGCTCCATAAATTCCCTCTATGGGCCGTAGTAGAGGCCTTACGGTGCAGAAAATTTAGGGTAGATATTTGTGATTTAAAAAAAAGTTGTTTGACAATATAGTTGAGAACAGAGAACCAACAAAAATTAAAAAAACAGAGAAGTGTTAGAGAGAGTAAGGGTTTTTAAGAAAGGGTTTAAGGCGGCTTCGTCGTGTACTCTTCTCACTCACCAATTGTTTTTTTTTCCTGTCTATGAAAGTTCTTCCCAATTTGCCAGTTTCGTTCTATGTCTTATCTCTCATGCGATCAAATTTCTCCAATTTTGTATTGTGTTTGTTCTGGTTTATCGATTTTACTCATTTTAAGTTCGATTGATGTCCAGTGCTCAAAACCCAGTGTTCTTGGCAAATCAGAGTAAAGTATTGGATCATTTGATTCCATTTCATAATCCCTTGATTTCTTATCGAAACCCAGTTTCTCAATCTTTCCCTATGTGGAGAAACATTGCTAAACAAGCAATTTTAAGGTCAGCATCAACTAGATTAAACGCCGGTTCCCAAACTCGTAGCTTTATTGGGGTTTCTCAGGATTCAAGTTTCTCGAAAGATTCTAGATTTCGTTTTTCATTGTTCGGTTCCATCTCGAGCTCACGATGTCACGAAATTCGTAGTTTAAGTGGCATCACAGAGGACTTTTCCGGGCGGGTCGGGTTGGGATTATCCAAGAACGAGAGCTGCCTTAATGGGTCTTTAGCTAGAGGTTACACGAGTGTAGCTGAAGAGGTATCGTCAACAGATGTTGAGGAAGAGTCTTCGATTGTTGATGAAGAAGTACAGGAGTTGTTGGATGAAATGAAGAAAGAGAAGAAGAGAGAAAGTCATCGTTCATGGCGGATGAAGAAGCAAGAACATATTGGAATGGGTCGCACCAAGTTTCAGAATTTATGGAGAAGACAAGTTAAGATCGAGACAGAAGAATGGGAAAGAGCAGCTGCAGAGTACAAGGAGCTATTGAAGGATATGTGTGAGCAAAAGCTTGCGCCTAATCTGCCTTATGTGAAGTCGTTGTTTCTGGGTTGGTTTGAACCATTACGAGATGCAATTGCTAAAGATCAGGAATTGTATAGTTTAGGGAAGAGTAAAGCAACTTATGCACATTACCTTGATCAGTTGCCTGCCGACATGATAGCTGTTATCACAATGCACAAGTTGATGGGGCATTTGATGACTGGCGGTGATAATGGTTGTGTTAAGGTTGTTCATGCTGCTTGTACAGTAGGCGATGCCATTGAACAAGAGGTTGGGTAGCTTGATCTCTCTCTCGTTTCTGCTTTGTTTATTTCAAATCATTTTCCAGTTATAGGTTGTAGTGGGGACTTTGATCTCTTAAAGCTGTTTTCCGTCACATATGAACCTGAACCATATAAGGTTAAACTATAATGTATCTCATAGCTGGATACTGGAACTGTGACCCTGAACTTAAAGCAAAAACTTTTGCTTTAATATTCTGAACATGATCTAGATAAGGTGTTCATTCAGCAATCAGCATGTAACAGCTAGTCAGTTATAGTCAAGCATATAACCCCCTCTTATATGGAGGTGTGAAGTATTATTTTCTCTTGTATTAGCTATAAGATTCCCTTGCTTGTTTATGATTTGATGTGCTCTATGGTGTTTTGGATGTCATGTATTCTAATTTTATTCTTTCTTTTTTTTTTTTTTTTTTTTTTTTTTTTCGTGAATTGATAGATAAGAATATGTACATTCCTGGAAAAGACCAGGAAGAAAAAAGGGGATGACAGTGAGGAGAGCGGGGAACTTGAAAATGAAACTGCAATGTTGGAACAAGACAAGTTAAGAAAAAAGGTCAATGAGTTGATAAAGAAACAGAAGTTGTCAGCGGTTAGAAAGATCTTGCAGTCTCATGACTATACAAAACCATGGGCCGCAGATGTTAGGGCTAAGGTGTGTATATGCTTGGTTACGAAGCTGGGGATGTAAAGAAATTTATGTTGGCTGCATAAGTTGTTAACATTTTGATATTTGCAAATTCAAATCACAGGTTGGAAGTCATCTAATAGAGTTGTTAGTAAACACAGCCTATATACAATCTCCAGCTAATCAACAGGATGATGATCTACCTGATGTCCGACCTGCATTTGTGCATACCTTGAAGATAGTAGCGAAAGGAAATATGTGAGGAATTTCCGTCTATGGTTTTCAAGTAGTGCTTATCTTCTTGTTCAATGAATGTCATAGGCTCATATTTCGGCCTTCCTTGTACAACAGGAAATCTGGGAGAAAATATGGTGTAATCGAGTGTGACCCTTTGGTGCGCAAAGGATTGGAAAAAACTGTAGGTGGACCTATTCACGTTTGGTTTGTTATTTTTTATCAGATTAGATGTAACCCAATATCAGCAAAAGTAATGATGAAGGAATTTATGTTCATTTGGTTGAATGTTATATCTAAAGAGGGTTTGACTTGGGTGGCGCATGTAAATAAGACTGAATACATCTGGGATTTGAAGATTAAGGTGTTGTAACTGAGACTTCTAAATTATGAAGTGTGAATGTCGCTTTTTTTTTTGTCATGCAGGGGAGATATGCAGTGATGCCATACATGCCAATGCTGGTTCCCCCTCTCAAATGGTCGGGGTAAATGAGCTTTCTTTGCTGTATACTTAACTCAAATGGTGTTATATAACTGCATTGCATGATATTTCAAAAATCAACTCCAAAATGAATTCTTCAGCATGATAATAGTTATTGTATTATATTTTGTGACCAATACTAGTTACTTTGATCTGATAAAAACCTAAAAGCGGATATAACTATGTTAAGAAAAAGAAAATTTAGATTTGTATAGCTTCAAGAATTTTCAGCAGTTCTTCATAAGGAGCTTGGAAGGCTTTTATTTTGGTGTGTATTTTATATGTTATTTCACTTTTATTTTTTGTTATTTCGCAGATACGACAAAGGTGCTTACTTGTTCTTATCGTCCTATATAATGAAAACTCATGGAGCTAAGCAACAACGAGAGGCACTTAAGAGCGCACCTCAAGGACAACTAAAACCAGTCTTTGAGGTCAGAGATTACTGTTTCTTCTCGAGCTTTATGTGGGGCAATCAGTTACATTTGATAATTTCTGTAAATATCTCATGGACATTTGTTAGGCCCTGGATACACTTGGAAGTACTAAATGGAGAGTAAATAAGCGAGTGTTAACGGTTGTAGATAGAATATGGAGCAGTGGCGGCCGTGCTGCTGATCTGGTGGATCGCAGTGATGTGAGTTACTCCATGTATTTTGATCTTATAATGATTACTGTTTTGCACCTGTACAAAAGTTTGACATTAGTTATTATTGCACTGCAGGTTCCTTTACCAGAAAAGCCTGATACTGAAGATGAGGGCATTCTTAAGAAATGGAAGTGGGAAGTCAAATCTGCTAAAAAGGAGAACAGCGAGAGACATTCTCAGCGCTGTGACACAGAACTCAAGCTTTCGGTGAGCTTTATCCCCCCTTGGCATCATAGTAATGTGCCATTTTGAGAGTTCTGTCCGTAAGTATTTAAACGTGGGCAGGTAGCACGAAAAATGAAAGATGAGGAAGGTTTTTACTACCCCCACAATGTTGACTTCCGGGGACGTGCATATCCTATGCCCCCACACTTAAATCATCTCGGTTCTGATTTGTGTCGGGGTGTTTTGGAGTTTGCTGAGGGAAGGCCTCTGGGAATTTCAGGCTTACGGTGGCTAAAGATACACTTAGCCAACTTGTTTGCTGGTGGTGTAGATAAGTTGTCACTTGAGGGACGGCTAGCTTTCACAGAAAATCACTTGGATGACATATTTGATTCAGCAGACAGACCACTTGAAGGAAGCAGATGGTGGCTGCAGGCCGAAGACCCGTTTCAGTGCTTGGCCGTGTGCATAAATCTCACTGAAGCTCTGAGAAGTCCATCCCCAGAGACAGTTCTCTCACATATTCCTGTACATCAGGTACTTTTTGGAAAAAGTTACCACATTGACATCTGGTTCTTTAGGCTTGAATGTTCTTAATGACTTTACATTGTAGTTTCTCTTACAATCTGTCTGTACCTTAAAAATGAACTTCCTTTCCTTCACTTTGATTCTGGCCAGGATGGTTCGTGCAATGGTTTGCAGCATTATGCTGCTCTTGGGAGAGACACAGTAATTCTCTTGTTTTCATTCTCAATGATTTTTTTCTGGTAGCTTTACATCTTTCTTTTCTGATTTTGGTTTTAAAAAAATATTATCAGGTAGGAGCAGAAGCTGTTAATCTAGTTGCAGGTGAGAAGCCGGCAGATGTTTATTCAGAAATAGCTATCAGGTAGTTCTGCATCTACTGCTTAAGCTAACTTAACTTTAATCTGAGAAAATAAAGCATTCAAAATTTCATTTGCATATGCACTGCAGGGTTCTTGATATAATACGCCGAGATGCAGACAAAGATCCTGAAGATTTTCCAGATGCATTGCGTGCAAGAAAATTACTCAACCAGGTCCGTCCCTGAAATTTTTTTTTTTATTTCTCCATTTCCTAACCTAGTGTATCTTGTTTTTTGACTTCCTTGCTTGCATAGTGAAGCAGAAAGCTCATATATTACATCATTCGAAAACCATTGTTAAATCACAAAAGATAGATTTTAGTGAACTTTTATAATGTATATATGGTGTATTGTGTCTGAGCAAGTTACCTGATATTTGTTTTGTTTCGGTACATTGTTTACTCAGTCACATAACTGGTCAGTTGTTACCACTTGATGGTTGTTCAAAATCTGTAGGTGGATCGAAAGCTTGTGAAGCAGACGGTTATGACATCAGTCTATGGTGTCACCTATATTGGTGCTCGGGATCAAATAAAGAGAAGATTGAAGGAGCGCAGTGAAGTTAGTGATGACAAAGAAATTTTTGGGGCGGCTTGCTATGCAGCAAAGGTAAATTAGCCACAGATGAAAGCCCGGACACTGGAAAATCTTGATTTGCAATTTCATTAATTTGATCTTCAAAGAACAGTGTGCTTAATAAAATGATGAATTACTACTTTCTAGTTTTTACGTACTTTGGAATTTATCAAAGTAAGAATGCTATGAGGGGATAATCTTTTGTGTTTTTTCATGTTTGGGGCAGATGACGTTGACTGCTATGGATGAGATGTTTCAAGCTGCTCGCGCCATCATGCGTTGGTTTGGTGAATGTGCCAAGGTGTGTAGACATTTTTTTCAGCTTCTATTAATTTTGCTTTTGGACTTCTAATAATTCTCGATGGAAAAAAATATATTTATGAGCAGATTATTGCTTCACAAAATGAAACAGTTCGATGGACAACACCATTGGGTCTTCCTGTTGTACAACCTTACCACCAAATGGGAACAAAACTCGTAAGTCTTCTTAAAAGTTAATAAAGTGGATAACATTATTGCGAACACCATTGCTCTCGTCTGTTGAATCTAAATCTGTGACTTGTCTTCGTTTTCTACTAAAATGAATGCAGGTAAAGACATCCCTCCAAACCTTGTCGCTTCAGCGTGAAACTGATAAGGTCTGCTTCAGCTTTACCTTGGTTTTGTTTATAAACAAAAGATAGGCAAGGAAACAGAGTACTGCGCAGAGGCCTATTCCTAAAAGAGTTTTGTGGGCTTTTGTTTCTGTTTTGTAGGTCATTGCCAGGCGACAAAGAACAGCTTTTCCTCCAAATTATATTCACTCCCTTGACGGGTCGCATATGATGATGACTGCAGTTGCCTGTAAAAGAGCAGGCATATGTTTCGCAGGTTCTATCCTTTTTCACAACTTAAATCTTATTGGACCTCCATCTTTCTCTAAACCTTGGTCTTGTGTCAATTAACACATTATGTGTAAAAAAAATTCTAACAGGAGTGCACGACTCATTTTGGACACATGCGTGCGATGTGGATAAACTGAATAGAATACTACGGGAAAAGTTTGTTGAGCTGTATTCACAACCGATACTAGAGAATGTAAGTCTGTGTCTCTATGTTCAGTTGGTTCAGTATATATGGCATGTGGTAGACTGATCATGAACTAGAGTTGTCTTTTTATCTTTTAACAGTTGCTGGAGAGCTTTGAGCAATCGTTTCCTCATTTAGATTTTCCTCCCCTGCCTGAACGAGGAGATTTGGATTTAAACGTGGTGCTAGATTCACCTTATTTCTTCAACTGATAAGAAATCTGTGGCTTCCACTAGATTCTCAGACATCTTCCAAGCTCTCAAGAAACAAGATGAGAGATTCTTTCAGAACATAGTATCACCCCGCAGGCTTGAGCTTTGTGTGTAAGGGAAGGAAAAGAAAAGACAAGCTTCTTGCAAGGAACCAGAGCAAAAGAAAAGCTTCTGCGATTACACGTAGACAGAGAGAAAGAGTCAAAGAAAGCTTTGACTTTTACTTGTGTTCCAATGTGCTGATGAAGCTTGAAGCTTTAATGAAATGTCCCGAGAGATGAATAGTAGCTTCTGCTGTCTTATCTGAGAAATCCCGGTTTGAGTGTACCGGAACTTTGGCTAGAATCTATATGACGTCGTGTTGTAAATCGGTCGGTACACTGTAGATTAGCAAGAACTGTACCACAAGCTTAGGCTGGAATGGATACGAGATGGAACTGAGAAACTGAACTGGAAGTCATTTTTTCATAGAATACAAAATTAAAAATACACCATCATTTAATACTTACTGTTTTGTTAAATCTATTTTCTAATCCAAAAGTAAGCATAATACTGTACTTGGGATTTTTTGTTGACCAAAAAGAAAAATAGGATTCTTAAAAAAATATAAAAAATTTAAGTATTTCACACAGTTTAAAAAACAATAAATTTTTTAATAATAAATGCATTATTTTTAACTATAAACACTTTTTCAGATCTATAAACCAATAGAAATTCAACAATTAAAATATTTTCGATTAATGTTTCTTGAAAATTACAATTTACTAATATTAACTATTAAAAATATATTTAAAAAAGTATAGAAAATCAATCTTTTGAAAACAAAGAAAAAAAGTACAAAATCATATTTTCTAATACGGAAGGAGTATTAAACTTGTATTTTCATATTTAATTGACATAATTCAGTTTTATTGATTATGTTCGACTTTCATTAATGCTACTTAATTATTTTTAGCCCTCGTCTTTCGGTTCCGGTTAAAAATTTCGGGTCGAAATTAACTAAGTAATTCGGATTCGGTGACCAACGAAATTAATTGACAAAACCGAACGAAATGAAATTAATCTGGAATCGGTTTTTGGGTCGGTTCGGTTCGGACTGTAGAAACCGATTAATATCAAAATTACATATTATAAATTTTGGTTTCGCTATTCATTTTAATCATTTCACTCATTTCTCAAACCCGAGACGAAAGCTTGTTCTTCATTTCTTCTCCTAATCTTCTCGATTCAAACCCGCAATAGGCATCAAATCTTTATCATGTCATCATCTCCTCACTTATTCTTCTTCACTTTGTTCTTAGTTTCTCAAAAGTGATTCTCAGGTAGGTTTTTCAAACTCTAATCGCGATTTCGATGTTTTAAATTAGGGGTTTTCACATCTAATTAGGTATTGGGGTTGTAGATATATTATTTAACAAGGATTTAATGTTTGTTTTAACTCTTAAGGGTTCAGAATGAATTTATATGCTCTGATCTGACCCGATTAAAATTGCATCCGATCCGAGTAAATCAAATTTTTTTTTTCAAACCGGAACTACTTAAAAAAAAATTTAAATCCGAAATTCCGATCTAATCCGAACCGTTTAACCCGATTGATCCATATGCCCAAGGCTAATTTATTTTCCGGACGTTGAGCAAAAAAAAATACTTTCCAGACAAAAAGATCCAGAGATTGATAGTATTTAAAGTCAATACTTTGTTTTAATACTATATTTTTTTGTTTAGTTTCTCAATTAGAATCTACCTTAATGTGTTGTTAAGTGTGGTTAGAAAACAATGATTTTTTAGTTTTTTACTAAACATCTTAACGTTTACAGTTTCAGGAAAAAAAAAATCATAAGGATAAAGAAAAGAGGAACGAGGAAGCTCGTTGATCAAAGAAACTTCTAAGCGATTCTTTCGACAAATCGAACTGAACCCTAGAATGGTTTCGTGATTTTGTGGTGCTCTTCTTTGGTATTTCTGATTGATTCTGAGAATTCCACGAGATTCAGTCTCGTATTCTGTTCGATTCGGGTCTCTAAATCTTATAATTTGTTGAATTTTTCATTTGATTAGGGGAAATTTTCGTCTTTGGGGATCTATTCTTGTTGAACGTGATGAAGTCAGGTAGTGCAGCAAAATTGATAGTAGAGGCGCTGCTTCAGCGATTTCTACCTCTCGCAAGACGACGAATCGAGACAGCTCAGGCTCAGGTTTGTCTCCTTAAACTTTTTCGTTGTAATTTTTCACACATTTGAATCCATATGTTGTTTGGGTAGTTTCCTTCTCAATAGATGAAACTTAGTCCTTTGTAGGATTTAATGGAAGTATTACATTTGAATTGGGTATAAAGAGGACTTGTGAAGGAAATGCCTCTGTTCCCACTAAAACTTAGAGACTAGTAGTTTATCAAAAAAAAAAAAAAAAACCTTAAGAGACTAGTATATGCTTTTTCTTTTATAGTTTTTCACTTTCTCTTTTTTTTTTTTCTTACACCAGTTTTTGGTAGTGAAATTGTTCTTGGTGTGATATTTGCAGGATGGACAGTACCTTCGTCCATCAGATCCTGCTTATGAGCAGGTGCTGGATTCCTTGGCTATGATTGCGCGTCACACACCTGTTCCTCTTTTAGAAGCTCTACTGAAATGGAGGGAAAGGTGGGTGAATTTTATTCCTCTCTGTTAACAATTAGATGGTGTATATCTGACTCTTGTCCAAATGAAATACGTCTAAATAGACCTATCTCACACAGGCTACTATTTGTGCATCTTGTATTCTTTTTGCTTGAATTGTTGCTCTTTCGTGTTCCAGTGTTACTTTTGGACTCTTTGGTGCATTATCATAATTCTTATGTTGGTATTACTTTGTCTTCATATAGGTGAAGTTATTGACTAGATGTAATGTATGATTGGGCGAAGCCACTTCTCTAGACCATTATTAATACTGTGTTTGTTTGTGGGCTATATCTTCCTTGCAGTGAATCACCTAAAGGTGCAAATGATGCATCGACTTTCCAGAGAAAGGTATTTTCTTTTAACTCTTCACAGGAACAAGTACACTAGATCCAACTGACCAGAGTATTATATTCTTACTTCTCTGTTTCTTTGTCCACTTAATATCCATGGTCTTATTTTATCAATTTTAGACATTGGTTTTTAACTTTTCTGATATATGGTTTTACATTTCGGGAATCAGTTGGCTGTTGAGTGTATCTTCTGCTCAGCTTGTATTCGCTTTGTGGAGTGTTGCCCACAGGAAGGGCTCACCGGTACGTTAGTTTCTCTATTTTGTTTCCTTACAACAACATATGTATACTGCCTTGCTAAGAGAAGAACAATTTGCGTGAATGGCAGAGAAGCTATGGTCTGGACTTGAGAATTTTGTTTTTGATTGGCTAATCAACGCTGACAGGTAGTGATTCAGAATCTGAGCTGTTGAAAATTATATGATTCACTAAACAGTATGCTATCATCCTTTGGCATGCCTTTTTCGAGTTGTAAAAAGCTAAATTGCTTTTCTGGGTGCTCCTTCATAACAGGGTTGTTAGCCAAGTTGAATACCCATCGCTGGTCGATTTGAGGGGTCTCCTTCTTGACTTGGTTGCCCAACTCCTGGGTGCACTATCCCGTATTAGGTATTTTATTTTGTAATGTTTAGTTATATATCCTCCAGGCATGCTAAAGTATAAATGAATAAAAGGTGAACTTGCATTCACAAGTTTAGTTGACAAGTAAAAGTGGTGATCCAGTTTTGAGCCGCAACCTCAACCCCTCTAATCCATATATAATTTTAATTTTCCACTAACAGATTCAGCTCTGTCACTGAGCGGTTTTTCATGGAACTCAACACTCGTCGGATTGATACAAGTGTTGCAAGAAGTGAAACTCTCAGCATCATTAATGGGATGCGATACTTGAAGCTTGGGGTATGTGTCGAATATCTTAGAAAATGCAGGCTTCAGGAAGCGAACATGACAGTATATTTATTTTCAGGTTAAGAGTGAGGGTGGGCTGAATGCGTCTGCCTCCTTTGTAGCAAAAGCAAACCCTCTTAACCGTGCTCCACACAAACGTAAAAGTGAGCTTCATCATGCGCTTTGCAATATGCTTTCTAACATCCTGGCCCCACTATCCGATGGTGGCAAAAGCCAGTGGCCTCCTTCAGTTGCAGAGCCTGCGCTGACACTTTGGTATGAGGCTGTTGGGCGCATCAGGGTGCAGCTACTCCATTGGATGGAGAAACAGAGCAAACATCTTGGTGTACGTCATCTTTATCATGTTTTCCTTGTGATTTCAGTCCTTAACATGTATAATTGGGTAAATAGGTTGGCTATCCGCTTGTGACTCTTCTTCTCTGTCTCGGTGACCCGCTTATATTTCATCATAATTTAAGCCCTCACATGGAGCAATTGTACAAACTTCTGAGAGTAAGTTTTCCTGTATTCAAAACCTTAATTAAGTAAGAATGCTCTAGAGCAATTGTCACGTCCCTACACCCGGATGTGTGCAAATTACAAAATATTTTTAAACTATGTTGAGCACATGTGACTACATTAGCTTATTTTTCAAGCTTGTTCTTGGTAAATACATATATCTTGGTTTCACTGACTATAGTGCATACTGCGAATTATATGCAGGATAAGAACCATCGCTACGTGGCACTTGATTGTCTTCACCGGGTGTTAAGGTTTTATTTGAGTGTCTATGCAGCTACCCAGCCACCAAATCGTATATGGGATTACTTGGATAGTGTTACATCACAATTGCTAACAGTTCTGAGAAAAGGAATGCTCACTCAGGATGTCCAACAAGATAAACTCGTTGAGTTCTGTGTGACCATAGCTGAACATAACCTTGACTTCGCCATGAATCACATGTTACTAGAACTGTTAAAGCAGGATAGTCCAAGTGAAGCAAAGATTATTGGTCTTCGTGCTTTGCTTGCCCTTGTTATGTCACCTTCAAGCCAGTATGTTGGGTTGGAAATATTTAAGGGTAACCTGTTAACCTAGATTAGGTTGTTAGTTGGTCTCCATAAACTTTTCCTTCCATACACGTAACTTTTCTTAGTGTTCTCTTAACAGGTCATGGAATTGGCCATTACATACCAAAGGTGAAAGCAGCAATTGAGTCAATATTGAGATCCTGCCACAGGACCTATAGTCAAGCTCTTCTATTATCATCGAGGACTACAATAGGTAAATTCAGTTTTACGCGAAAAATGTGATGTACATGGTTTTATGAGGAGGTTAAAAATCGCTATATGTTGTGTGTATTTTAGTGTGATTTTTTCTACCTGGGATTCTCCGGCTAATACTTTCTCCTGAAAACATCTCTTGCTAACCTTTAAGGCATATGCAGATGCTGTGAATAAAGAAAAATCTCAAGGATCTCTTTTCCGGTCAGTGCTGAAGTGCATACCTTATCTGATAGAGGAAGTTGGCAGAAGTGATAAGATCACTGAAATAATACCTCAGCATGGTATAAGTATTGATCCTGGAGTTCGAGAGGAAGCAGTGCAAGTCTTGAACCGGATTGTTAGATACCTTCCTCATCGCCGTTTTGCAGTTATGAGAGGGATGGCAAACTTTATCTTAAAGCTTCCTGATGAGTTCCCACTCCTCATTCAAACAT